>LPNX010064847.1:173462-264154 GCA_001517045.1 Pseudotsuga menziesii | reverse complement strand
ACATGTTAAGCTATCAGATTTGACACTAAGATGGAACAAGCGCAACTAGACTTTAATCAAGTTCTAGCTTGAGGAAACTGAAAAACAATGAACATACATAAGAAGTATTACCCTGCCATTGAATGTCGAGCTACATTCAATGGCATTCACTGCCACTGCCAGTCTGCCATTAACCGATGGCCCATGACATTTATTATTTGAATCAAAATTCACGTGGATGGTGCACCGTGTCACCATTCCAACCCTGCGAGGTGGACAACACTGTTTAAGAGGCTTAATGACGTTTTGGTGGAAAATTAAACCATCAATTGGCTGTTTAAAGATGTAATGACGTTTTGATTGAGAATTAAATCGTCAGATTGACGTTTGACGAAAAAATTTGGCCATCAAATTCCAACTTTGCGTGCAATGATGTGAACAAGCGCAACTAGACTGTAATCAATTTCTAGCTTGAGGAAACTGAAAAACAATGAACATACATTAGAAGTATTACCATGGCAAGTGTGGGGAATCATGGAATTCATCCTTGACAGTGAAACTGACATAAATATTAATGATCTTATGAATGAGGCTTAGAAAGTAGTAGTGGGAATGAGGATTTTGAGTTGGTACATATAACCATAGTAGCAATATTTTGCCATATTTCCCTTTCAACTCAGAAACCTGCCTTGGCTTGAGTTGAGGAGATGGAGAATTGACCAGCTCAAAGTCCTCGGTCACCCAATCCACAACCCTCTCACCAAGTATGAAACCATAGGGGGAACACAAAAATGGTAGCTGAAACCTGCTAGCATATTGCATATGTTTATTAGTGTGGAGAGCGATTCAAGCTTTAGCACATACTTATACACGGTACACCAAATACCAAAAAATGTTGAATTCAGTGTTCACACAGTGGCATTCAATGGCATTCACTACCATTAACTGATGGGCTATGGTGAATTGTAATGGACATTTAATATTTCAAAATTCATATTGATGGTGCCATCGTGCCAGCCTGCCAGGTGGACACTGATGAACCTTTTGGATTCCAACACTGTTTAGAGGCATAATGACATTTTCATGAAAAATTAAACCGTCGTTTTGACGTTCTACCAAAGACTTCAGTCGTTTAATAAAACGGCAAAATGCCAAAAGTTGTAACAATATTTCAAGTTTGTTTGTATGTACATATTATTTTTGTTTAAAAAATTATGTTCAAACATGTATAATTTATCATTAATTTTGAAGGGTACTAGTTGTTTCTATGTTTTTTCCATTGTCATTTTAGATTAAATATTCCATATGAAGTAAAATGATTGTTTTTTCTTTGCTATTATAGTAATTTATATCAATAACAATATTACTGTGGAATTTTCATTGTGGTTTATCCCTTTTACCCTTGCTTAAAACATGTTTTTTATTGTTATTGTTATTGTTTATAGGTATATAGTTTCACTAGAAATGCCTCCAAAAAAGAAGGGGCAATGGACATTGGACAAATTTTATGGCTGTTCTACAATGCCAAAACCCTCCAATGCTAATGATATTCCATCTATCCCTAACCTGAATGATATACTTGACCTGAATGATATACCTGACTTGAATGATGAAACTAATGAAGACTTAGATGTAGACCTTGTTGACGATTTATAAATGTTTGGTCATGAAGAGGGTGGTTGTAGTAGTGAGAGGAAAAGGAAGAGCTCATGGAAACATGAATTTCGAGAAGATTGGAAGTTCAAACACCCCTGGGTCTATGCAATCAATGTTTTCGATGGCCTTACTCACATGAAATGCAAGCTCTGTGAGAAATACAAAGCTCAAGGTCCATGGGGTATTGGCACTGGATGCAAGACAATTCAGTATGATGATATGGCAACTCATTCAAAATCATTTATTCATCAAACATTAGTTCAAAAAAAATTGTATGAAACTCAAAGATTGACAAAGTCCATTCCAGAACACATTATGCATATTAATGATGCCAACAAGGACAAGGTGATAACCACAATGAAATTAGCATATTTTATTGCAAAAAAGGATATTGCAATTTCTACTTACGAAGATCTTTGTCAACTTCAGATGCACTTGCAGACTCCAAACATCCCTAATCGAGTAGATTATTGTTCCTATTTTAATAGGAAGGATGCCACATAATTTATTGAGTGTATCTCAAATTACCTTGAAGAGATGCAATCTGAAAAAATGTTGGACAGTCCTTTTTTTTCTATAATGTTGGATGAAAGAATAGATAATATTTTGGAACAACATCTTGTTGTGTATTCTACTTACTTGGACTCAGGAGGCTTAGGGCCTCCAATATCACAGTTTATGAAACTTATCACTGTCCCTGATGGAAAAGGAAAAACCATTTATGATACATTCATCAGTCCAAAAGAAACAAGGAAACTGCAAAATGAAAATTTAATAGCAGTTTCTACTGATGGTGCTTCATCTATGCCAGGAAGTGAAAATGGATTTGTCACGTTTTTAAAGAATGATTTCCCAAATTTGATTGGTACTCATTGCATTGCACATCGTGAGGCATTTGCAGCATCAGATGCTTCAAAAAAGATACCGGAATTCTTGTTTGTTGAAAAACTAGCAAATAAGGTGTACTCGTGGGTTGGAAATTCAACAAAGAGAAATAATGAACTCATTTCTTTACTAGAAGTAATGGAATTGGAATCCTTGCAAGTTCTTCAAATCCATGGGATTCGATGGTTATCTAGGGGACAAGTAGTTGAAAGGCTTGTTACATTGATGCCTGTGATTTTGAGCATGTGGAAAAAAGAAAGAAAAAATTCATGGTATCACAAGGCAAGGATTTTCTCAGTTCAATTCTGTCTACATATGCTTGCTGATGTTTTAATAGAATTGAATAAAATAAACTAAAAATTCCAAGAAGATAATATAGATGCCACCACGCTTGGAATAACTATTGACCATACATTAAATACTCTTAAGAGGTATTTTTGTAGGCCAAATTCTTTTGCAGATGGTGCAACGTATCGTAGTAAATTCTTAGAAGACTCTAGAGATGGATTCCTTGAAAATGTTGACAAAGAGGGGATTACACACAGACATGATTTGTTGTATATTCCAATCCCGGATGAGCACATGTCACAACCGATGGCAACACGTATCGATGGCTCCCTTGATAGTTGCATACAACTTACAAGGAATTATGTCCAAGTATTGATAGAGAACTTCAATTCAAGATTCCCAGATCTTCATATATTTAATGCAGCAAGATTGTTTAGCCCTTGCCACTATCCATTAGATTTATATGTGAGAGAAACTAATGCAAAACAATGGCTTGAAAGACTGTTTTCGCATTTGCAGCACAAACGATGCAATGAAGGTGATAATGTATCGTTTTTTGACATTGCAACTTGCAAAACAGAATTGTATGAATTTATTGATGTTCTTCATTTAAATGGAGAAAGATTCCCTATGAAAGATGCATGGAAGGTATTTTCTCAAATAAAAGATTGGCACTCTAGGTATCCAAATATGTTAAAATTATGGCAAGCAATCCTTGTCATTCCGGCAAGCACTGTTGCATGTGAATGAGGATTTTTAAAACAAAATGTAATCAAAGATATAAGGAGATCAAGGTTATCAATTAACACGCTTGATGCATTAATGCGTGTTTCATTAACAGGGACTGACATATCAGAGGTGGACTGGCAACGCGTTTATGAGATTTGGTATAGTTCAAAAGATAGGAGAAATTAACTCGGGCACTTGATGCACTCCTGGGCATGTATTGCAACAGTTTTGATGAGTTAGTCTTACGTAATAATACTGCTATTTAATTTTTGTCATGTTTCCTCCTTATCAAAAGTAATCTATAGTAAGCTAGGAAACTTTTTGGAGCTACAACAGGCTCTTTTCAGCAGTACCTGAACTATATGCTACAACAGTGAGGGGGATCCTATAGCAGCCTTACAACATTGACTTTCAGTTATAGGCAAAAGGACAATAGACCAAGGTGGGAGACTGGGAGTAACATTAATTTTGGTTATGGGAAGGTCTTATCCTTAGCCATATCTATTGATAAAAAGAAGAATGAAACCCTTAATACATCTACACATACACATTATAGGAGGCCTGTATATTGAAAGGGCGGTTTTCCTTGCCATACTATAGTTACCAGCCAATACCCAATGCTCACCCTTTCACCAACCAGTGATCCTTGTTTTCTTTGTAAGTGGTTATCATTTTTGTGAAGATTCCAGGTCTAAAATAAATTATATCAGGCCTTATTTTGCCAAATATTATTCTGGTGAATGTATTTTAAATCTACAGTACTTTCAGTATATATATGGAGGATCTTTCTCTTGAGGTTTCTAAAATTGGTAAGCATTGTTGAAGTTCTTTATTCCAGACAAACTGTCTGAAAAAAATACACATTATAGAATGTTTGTACAATGAAAGGGTGTTTTAAAGTTTTTCCAGCCCATACTATAGTTACCAGCCAATACCAAGTGTTTACTCTTTCACCAACTAGTGATCCACATATGCTGTGTAAGCAGTTATCATTTTTGTGAAGATTCTAGCTGTGAGATAAATTATATCAGACCTTATTTTTCCAAATATTATTGTGGTGAATGGCTTTTAAATCAGCAGTAATTTCATTATATATATGATGGATCTTTCTCTTGAGGTTTGTGAAATTGGTAAACATCGTTGAAGTTCTTTGTCCCAGTTTGAAGAAAATACACATTATAGGAGTTTTGTATAGTGAAAGTGTGTTTTTCGATATATTTCTATCTCGGAACTTGGGAACGCTATCCACAAGTTCTCGATCAAGGAACTTGTACCTGTGCAAGATCTGCAAATGCTCTGGGTTGCTAGTATATCTAAAATATTTGGTTTGGATTTTCTTTCTCACCTTAGTAAGGGAATGGCATTATTTTCCTACATCCCACTCCAGATAAACTAGATCAGAAGCTTTTTTTTGTCTTCTGAATCCCAACAGGGATGTAGACAAGCAAGTGCCAATACATGTTAAATATAGTGCACAAGTACAAGTTCATGGCCGCAAGTTATGAGATAGAAATATATCGAAAAACACCCTTTCACTATACAAACCTCCTATAATGTGTATTTGAGAAGTCACGATACATGTTGTTGTGACTTCCCCTTATACAGTGATGATAAAAATATATGGAACACACATGAGAATATACCTTGAGAGGGAAAAGATTAATGTCCTTGGTCTTGTTGGTCATGTGGGTAAAAGGGGTTGTTTCCCCACCTTTAGTGTACACCTTGGTCTTATGGGTATGGAGGTTGCCTTGCCACCTTGTTGTGACGCTTAGTTGACTTATGGTCCTTTTGGCCCTAGCACCCTTGTTGTATGTGGTACCATGACCACCTTTGGTATGATGACTTAACCTTATTGTTTTTATCTTATATTACCACTTGATTGTTAGTGTACCCTATCCTAAGTCAACCTAACATTAATTTATGTTATGTTTGGAAACAACCCTAAAAGACATGGGTTAGTGGATTAAACTTTCTAGAAGGCTTGTTAACATTATAAATTCAAGTCTTGAATTTCATTTTAGAGAGTGTGTTGACAAGAGAAATTTGAAGATATGATCTTTCACCTGTCTAGGGTTTGCTGCTGCTAATAGATTGACGTCTAGGGTTTTGTTGCTATTTGTGAGATGTTGCCACCTCTCCTCTTAACCTTCTAGTGTTTTTGTCTTCCAGTTCAATTTGTTGTTGTTATGAATAAGTCGTGTCAATCTTCTTAGCTTGTTAAGTGTTGCATTCACATGTGTTGATCTTCCTTGAGATGGGAATAATCTTTTGTAGGATGCTAATTCTGATAGAATCCCCTTAGGGATGGGTTGTGGCTTATCTAAACCCCTTAGGTTTGAACCGTGATTGAGTTTCTAGCTAGGCCATGACTGTGTGGAACCCTTCTTGAGCTGGGTCATGACTGGGTAAGACCCTTCTTGGGTAGGTCGTGACTATTTGACCCTACCTTAACTGAACCATGGATTGTCAATGCTTTCTCTAGAAGGTCGTGACTATTGATGAATTTTTTTAGCCCTCTTTGATAGGTCATGACATTTTCGTGACTTCCTAGATTGGGTCGTGATCACTGTTGGCTGCCCAGACTTAGGATGTGACCCTTCTGTTGTTTATTAGAGCGGGACCAGCGGGTAATGACCCTTGGTACTTGGGGTTGTTCAGACTTGATCTATGAATCTTGGATTCCTCTTGTGTTGGGCTGTCACCTTGTGTGTGCTCAGAGTTGTGATTCTTGTGGGTTGTTAGGACTCTAAATTGAGCTTGTTGGGTTGCTAATATCTGAGTTGTGGCTTGCGTTAATCTTCTTGAACTGGTTGTGATCTTGCTGGTGCCTAACTGTGTTTGGGGCTGGGTATCACCGTTGGGGTTTTCACACTTGGTGACTGAGTCATATTGACTGCGACTATATGCTCCTGACCTTATTCCTAACCTTTTCTCTCTCAAGGTATGTCAACTTTTTCATTGTTGATCTCGTCCTTTTAGTGACAATATTTGATCCTAAAAGTATCTGAGTATAAGGCGGGTTCAAAGCAGATATGAACCGACATTTTTATTTATTGGTCATTAGTTTTTTTTTTTTGTACTATATTGTTGTTTATGTTCTCTACATTGACTTTGATGAAGTGTATCTCAAGGACCAAATTTAACACAATGACCATTGGAGTGTTAAAGTTGAAAGAGATGAAAGTTATGTTTTCTAAATTTATCTTGCCTTGCTACAGTTGTACCAATTTTGGGGCTGAGTATCACTGTTGGGGTTTTCACACTTGGTGACTGATTCATATTGACTGCTACTGTATGTGGGGCTGAGTATCACTGTTGGGGTTTTCACACTTTGTGATTGAGCCATATTGACTACTATTGTATGTACCTAACCTTATTCCTAACTTTCTCTCTCTCAAAGGTATGTCAATTGTTACATTGTTGATCTTGTAAAGGTATGTCAATTGTTTCATTGTTGATCTTGTCCTTTCAGTGACAATATTTGATCCTAAATGTATCTTAGTATAAGGTAGATTCAAACCAGATATGAACTGACATTGTTATTTATTACTTGTTGGTCATTAGTTTGTTTTTTGTACTATATTATTGTTTATGTTCTCTACATTGCATTTGATGAAGTGTATCTCAAGGACCAACTTTAACACAGTGACCATTGGAGTGTTGAAGTTGTAATAGATGAAAGTTATGTTTTAGAAATTTATTTTTCATTGTTATACTTTTACTTCTGAGTACCTGATCTGCAATTTTTGCATAAGTTAGTTAAATTGTTAAAAATCCCTAAAATTTTAACAATACACTTGGGTGGCCTGTTAGCACTCAAAGTCACCTTTAAAAAAAAAATTTAACGTTCGTCAATCTTGTGTCAAACATCACTAGCCTGTCATCCTATGCATCAACTTCTGTAAATTTCCCAACTCCTTCAAATCAATGAATGTTTGGGTCCTAATCAATGAATGTTTGGGTCCTAATCAATGAATGTTTGGGTCCTTCACTGAGGCAATATGCTTATACTCCTTTGCTTGCAAACCTCATTTTTTCATTTTCTCCTTGTTTTGTAGAAAATTAAATAAATGAAAAGTTATTGTTATAAAATTATTTTATTAATTATAAAATGATTTTATATTCAATAATAATTTTTAATTTATTTTAAAAGGATAAATGTTTATTATTAAAATTGTCCTTTTATTCATTTTTAGCTCCACGTCAACTCATTTTCTTCCCACCTAACATGTAAGTGGGAATACTTTTCATGTTAACCTTATAATTTTCATTAAAATATGGTTAGCTTGTCAAGCATTGAACTTTATTTGTTCATGCATGGGAAGTTCCCTCACAAGAATCAATGTAAATGCTCACTCATGATCAAGCTTTATGCACTACGAGTTGGAAGGAAACAAATGCACCTGGGTATATAAAACTGTAAAATATATCTTATTTTGTTGCATGTGGACAGTGGGAGTGTTCCCTAAATGCAGAATAAACAGGCTAAGAGTTCAAATTGTCCAAGACAACGCATTCACATTATGAGTTTGAGTGAGCAGGTGCCAAGATGATTTCTTCAGTTTTCCCAAATGTATTTTAAAGTGTCATGACAAAGATGACAGTCAAACATTCATCAAAAGTTTGAGCTCCAGTGTTCTAGCATTTATGAAATTTATATATTTCGATGGAGCATCCAGCACCAAGGTTACAAAGTCTTTTGTATTTATTTTTCTATATTGTGAAGGATGGACAGAATGTAAAATAATTATCATTTTCCAGGATGGATAGCTTCATCGTATATATATTAACTTTGTTTGTCCATTGTGTCATGAAGAGGAATAATATCAATTCCAGGTTGAAGAGCAAGCTTGTTAATAAAACTAATGGTCGAATCATTGCACAAAACATTGATATGGGGTTTATAGGACATCTGGCAGCAAAATTTGGAGTTGCTGATTCTACATGTGGCAGCTAAAGGAATCCAAGGAAATTAATCATCCATTGTTCCAGCCTCCAGGCAGAGCACCGGATTTTGAGCTAAATTTAGGTGTTGTTGACATTGAATGGGATGTTGGCAAAGTATTTGGTTTCGAAGCAATCCTGAATGTAAAGGCATCCTAAATGTAAAGGCAGAGGATCAACATTTATTCGAAGGAAGGTAGCAGTTGAGAATTTAAGGGCGCAGATCCTATGTTTATGTAACAAACTGATATGCTTTGTCAAAGAGATGATAGATCATCTAAAGATAGGTACCTTTTTCCAGATCTAAAGGCACAAAGTTGGCACAAAGGTATCATCTAAGTGTCGATATTATATTCAAATGGATTTGAACAATCTCGAATTTAAAGATATTCAATTGATGAAGATAGAAAAAAGAACAGAGATGGCAAACAGAGATTCGTTTGGCACATTCTTCAGGTGGAATGGTTTTGTTGGCATATAGTCATCATCCTTCAAACTTTTGCAACTCATCCAGAGATTGCGAAGAGATTAAGAGTACCACTTGGTCAAAGGGTTGCCAGTGGCCACTAGTATAGATTTTTGAACAAATTTTAAATCTCATGCTCATAGTCATGAGATTTGGGATTAATTTTATTGCTTCTATATTCAGAAAGAAGGATCTTTGATCCACTATTTTGGGAAACCGATCTCTATCATCAAACTATGAGTCCATATAATGAACATGAAATCGATTGCATAGAGAGAGGAGGTTGTGGACTAATAGCAAAGGAGTTAGATTGTTTTGGATATATTTTTGGATCTAAACTCTGTTAAATACTATAAATGTATACTAGAAGTTTTATGAGTAATATAAATATTATATGAGTGGGTTTATGAATTCTCTTTATACAGATATTGTTAATCCCTCTAATGAATTTTATGATGATGATGTTATTATCCTAGTTTATCATTATACCTACCAATGCACTAAAACGTTATTACTGACAGACACATATTTAAGTAAAACGTTATTACTGACAGGTACATATTTAAGTAAAACGTTTAGTGAAGGGTGATGTGAAACCCAAAAACGTCAAAAAAAATTTGTTTGACAGGTAATATTCTAGTGAAATTCCAACACTGGGTATGGATAATGTTGACGTTAAGAATCCAAATCGCGATAATTTATATAAAACTAAAAACCCAAGGGATTTAAAACTAGAAATGATTGAGTAATGCAATATCCAAATAAAACCAAATAATAATGCAATTATTACCTTCATTACCTTCATAATAATAATAATAATTACCTTCATAATAATAATAATAATAATAATAATAAAAACAAATAATAATGCAATTATTACCTTCATTACCTTCATAATAATAATAATAATAATAACCTTCATTATAATAATAATAATTATTATTATTATTACCTTCACGTGTTTGCCTTCTCTTTCTTTCGCATGCTCTGTAGTACTCCAAATTTCAGACTTAGTAATAACTCGTTGAGGTTCTTCATTTCTCATCATCTATCGTAGTCCGATTTTCAAAATGTCCCAAATAATAGCAGCACAATTTCACACCTGCCTAAATAATAACAAATGTTTTTATTGAGCTTGTTAAAGAAATAAACACGAGAATATAGGATTCCAAAGTAAGCTAATTTTACCAATCCACTTTTAATATTTCATATTATATACTCTAAAATATATTTCATACAAATTTAAATACATAATATTGACCATTCCAAAAAAATATTAAAGCATTTATCATAAAACTTGTTTCCTATAAAGAAAATAATATGGCCCACCCTCTATGACCAAAGCATACAAGTAATAATGAATGGAAGCTATTTTTTAAAGAAAGCATGTGAACTATGTTAGAGTTCCCTCTGCTTCTCGCTTGGTCCTCCATGGCCTCTTCTCCTCCGGATCCTGCTCCGGAGGAGCTTTGTCATTGCCTGGCCCTTTCCTTCCAGGCCTTAGTTGCCTCCACCCCTCCTCCCATGCTTCGTTTCCCCCTTCTTCTTCCTTTGTCAAACGCGTTGATGCACCCAAAATACAGATCACGTCCACAACTTCACGTATGAAAGCTTGATCCAGATTTATGCAGGAATGCAACAAAATACAAAAATAACAAAGATTCAGCGGAAAGAACACTTCATTTCATTAATCAAAGAACTGAAACTTGTTTACATACATAATGGAAAAAAACTAGCTAGAGTGTTGGTAGCTTACCTCTGAGAAGAGATGTGGTGGCTACATGCCTCTGAAATCTGTGTTACAATGAGGCTCGAAGGCCTATATATTATTGAGAAACAATGGAAACCCTACACATCTAAAAACCTAACCATAGAAGGTGAAACGCCAAAATATGGGCCCCGTTGGGTAACTTGGTACATCAATTTCTCGGGGTCGTAACTTTGGCATACTACCTCCATTTGATGCGCATGATACATCGTTAGAAAGATCTATTCAAGGAATATATACATAAACAACAAATTTTAAGTCTGAAATGGACTCATATTCTTGACCATTCGATGCCGAAAAAACATCGTTTAGGGGCTCAAAACGGCTCCAAAAGTTTAGGACGCGAAAATTGCCAAAAATAGTAAATTGTGCTACAATTAAGGAAACTAGAAAACTGAAAGAAACAATGGTGGGGGTCCAAGTGGAATAGGTGGGTGGCCACCAATATCCTCCTATATCACTCCTTCCCCCTTAGGAAGCAATGGTCCCCATTGTGTTGAGTTCCTCCATGAGATGACAAAACTTCTGCTGGACTTGGTCCCTGGTGAGCCACTTTCCCTGGTGAAGGAGTTGGCCTGCTTTGATAACTCGATATAGCTGGATCTTCTACTGGTGGGTGTTCTTGATCTGTGTGTCCATTATCCAATCAGTTGTGGCTTGTTCCATGCAGTCGAGGTTTAACTATGTTGGTGTGAGTTGTTTTGCCACGTCTGATGTGTGCAGTAGAGGTGGAAAGTAGGGCCAAAGACAATCCACATTGAACACTGGGTGTAGACCAAGGAATGGTGGAATACTGAGCTTGAAGGCATTGTCCCCAACAACCTTGGTGATGGTGTATGGCCCATATCAAAGCAGGCGAAGCTTGCGGTGGGGTCCAGCAAGGCACTCCTTCTACAAATGTAGCCACACCTGGAAGTTGTGTGCACTCGATGTTGATCATGCCGTTGCTTGTACTTAGCATTGGATTTGTCCAGTATGTCATGAACCTGTTGGCGAATGTGCTGAATGCACTCAATGAAGCTGTTCACCTTGGAAACTTTAGACTGGACATGAGCTGAATCATCTTGACTAGCTGCAAATGGCATGGCTACGTCAATGGGACATAGTGGATGGAATCCCAAGCCCACTTGAAAAGGGCTATGGTTGGTTGAGCTATGGAGAGCCCGGTTATAGCTGTGTTGTACATAGGGAAAGCTCTCATCCCATGTGTGTGGATGATTTGAGTTGTACATGCGCAAAATGTGTACGATCATCCTGTTGATGACCTCTGTCTGGCCATCAGTCTGGGGATGGAAAGCTGTGGACTTTGTGAGCTTGGTGTCTAGCATTGACCATACGCTAGTCCAGAATGTACTAAGGAACCTGCTGTCCTGATATGAGATTATAGACTGTGTGATCCCTTAGTGTACACACACTCATTCAAAGAAGAGTTTAGCAATGGCTTCTACTGTGATATTCTTCTTGCAGGCCTCCATTATGGCCATCTTTGAGAATCTGTCGACGACCACAAACACACAGTCGTTGCCATGCTTAGTAGAAGGAAGGCCCAACATGTAATCCATGGAGATGGATTCCCAAGGTTGACTAGGGGTAGGAAACAGAGTATATAGGCCTTACTTCTTGATGGATGATTTGGCAATGGTGCAGGCAGTGCAGGATCAGATCATTAGAGGAAATTTGGGGTCTAAAATGGGCCTTATAAGAAAACGTGCCAAAATAACTTTTTGTGAGTTGGAATTCAAGAACCAATAGAATTTCAATAAAATAAGTCAACCATAATGGTTGAATTGACATATTTGTCATTCAAAAAAACTACTTTTTTTGTTCGTATTTTCGACATATCTCATTGTGTTTTTACTCAAATTTCGATCGGAAGAGCTCGTTGGATGCGGAATTTGATTCCGCATCCAACGATTACCCACACTGCATACTTTTGACGGACCCCACTACCCCAAAAACAAGAAATACTTGAAAAAACGTGATGATGACATCATCATCATGTTTTTTCAGGTATTTCTTGTTTTTGGGGTAGCGGGGTCCATCAAAAGTATGGTCATCATCACGTTTTTTCAAGTATTTCTTGTTTTTGGGGTAGTGGGGTCCGTCAAAAGTATGTAGTGTGGGTACTCGTTGGATGTGGAATAAAATTCCACATCCAACGAGCTCTCTTGATCGAAATTTGAGTAAAAACACAGGGAGACATGTCGAAAATACGAACACAAAAAGTAGTTTTTTTCTTTCTTCCTCCAAAATTAATTAATATTATTTTATTATTTTAACTATTATTTTATTATTTTCCTTAGGAGGCCCATTTTAAACCCCAAAATTCTTCTAATGGTACTTCCCGACGTCCTGTCGAAGGTTTGGCCAATAGAAATACTTCTGTAGTATTGCCACTGTTTTCTCGACCTTGAAATGCCCAGCGACCCGATTGTAGTGCGCTTCCCAAATAATCTTGGCACGTTCGCTTGAAGAAACACAAAGGTGTCCTATGTGACATAGTAGTGCATCCTGGAAGTGAAAATTTGGAACTTGGTTTCCCTCCAAGAGCATCCTGCATGTGTGGCTGAATTCTGGATCGCTCTTGTAGAGAAGTGGCCAATCATAAGTCTCATGCCTACAAGAGTTGAGCACTGTGGTTATCGCCACGATCGGTGGTCAGCTGAGGCAGTCTGCAACATTATTGGTGCTTCCCTTCTTGTACTTGAGGTTCAAATGAAACTGTTGTAGATATGTGGACCACTTCTGATGGCGATCGTTCTGTAACTTCCCTTGTGTCTATATGAACTGCAGGGGTCGGTGGTCTGTGTGGATGATTGTTTCCTTCCCCAAAATGTAATGCTTCCATTGTCGGCAAGCCTGTACAATGGAATACATCTCTTTGTCATAAGTGGGATATTTCCAGATTGTGTCTCACTATGATATGCCACTGGATGCCCTTGTTGAGTATGGACTGCCCTAATAGCATAGTTAGAGGCATCTGTCTCAATCTCAAATGGTTGTTGCAAGTTTAGTAATGTGAGCACTGGGGCACAACAGAGGCGATGTTTCAATTCTGCAAACGCCTTTTGTTGAGTTTCCGACCAAAAGAATTTTTCTTTCGCTCCTCCCTTGGTGACTTGACTCAAGGGCCAAGTGATATGAGAGAATCCCAACACGAACTTGCGGTAGAAATTAGCAAGACCCAGAAAGCTGCGAAGCTTTGTTAGAGTAGTTGGGGTTGGCCAATGCCAAATTACTTGGATCTTGGTTGGATCCACATGTACTCCACACTCATCAATAATGTATCCCAGATACTAAACCTGGGTCATGCCAAAAGTGCACTTGTCCAAATTGGCACACAACTTGTGCTTCCGCAGTGTTTGGAGGACCTGTTGGATGTGGTGGAGGTGCTCTTCCCAAGTCTGGCTGAATATGAGGATGTCATCCAAGTACACTACTACAAATGAGTTGGTGAATGACCGCAAGATGTCATCCATCAATCTCATGAAGGTTGCAGGAGCATTTGTTAGCCCAAAAGGCATGACCAACCATTCGAAAAGGGCCTCCTTGGCTTTGAAGGCAGTCTTCCACACATCGGTTGGTTCGATCGATACCTGGTGATACCCGGAATTTAAGTCGATCTTGCTAAAATATTTCACCCCTTTAAGCTAGTCCAGGAGGTCATCAATGCGTGGGATCAGGTACCTATTCTCGACAGTGATCTTGTTCAACATTTGATAGTGAATACAGAGTCTCCAAGTCCCATCCTTCTTCTGTACCAACACGATTGGGCTCCCACAGGGTGATGAACTTGGCCGGATGTGACCCTTCTGCAGCAGCTCCTAAATTTGCCTCTTAATTTCATGATTCTCTAGAACAGAGCATTGATCGATCGGTCCATTGGTTAGTGGCGCACCTGGGGTTAGATTGATGGGGTGCTTGACCTGACAATGCAGCGGCACCCCTGTGGGTGAGGTGAATATGTCCCAGTACTCCTCAACGACCTTGTCCATTTGTTGTTGTCATGCGGAGGGGCCCTGTTTGGAGGTTGTGGCCATGATCTTGTTCTTTCCCTGGGAGTGGATCATTAAGAAAACAAATTTCCCGGTTTTGGAAATGAGCTTGCTGCATTGTTTTGTTGTAACCAAAGAGATATCGGTAGGAGGTGGTACCTCTGGTATCCTGTACAACTTATTTCCCAATGTAACAATAACAGAATGAGGCCAGGAATCAAACATAACATGTTGCTTCCATAAGTATGGTTGACCTAATAATACATCACAAACATCAAGAGGAGCAATATCACATAACACCTCATCGGTGGAGGACTTGATGTTGTAGGGGAGGCGACACTGCTGGCTGATGCATAGATCCTGTCCTTGGTGAAGCCACCCGATAGTGTACGGATGCGGGTGTGTTGTGGTTGGAAATCCCAACTACTTCATGACCTCTATTGAAATCAGGTTCTTTTGGCTCCCATTGTCGACAATGAACTGTAGCAGGGAACCCTTTGCCCACATGTGGGAGTGGAAGAGACGCTCCTCCTCCTCTGAATTTTCTGGTTCTTCCTTTTGGATATTCATAGTGGCAACAGTGGCGTTGGGCTCTACATCGATAATATTCTTCTCTTTATCATTCCCCTTCTCAAGTTCTAATTCAACATCAAAGTATGCATCTGATTCGGAAGCCTTTATCTCGGCCACCAGTGACTGCTTGGCCCAACACTCACTTGTGTTGTGAGTGGGGCTCTTATGGAACTCGCACCACTTTCCCACTTCCTTCTTTGGCTTCGTAGTGTTTCTCTTTGCTTGTGGATTTGGCAAGTTTTCTTGAGTCGCCATGCCTTGGATGTGTCTTTGGTTCTGTAGTTTGGGGGCACCTTTTGCTTGCTTCTGATTCGCAGATCCAAAGTCTCTCTTTTTCTGTTTGAATTTTTGCTCAATTTTTGTGGCATATCGGTATGCTGTACCAAGCAAGGAGATGTCGAGGAACTCCATTTCCTCCTGAATGTATTTGTGCATACAATTGCGGTACTTAAGAACCAAATGTTTCTTGAAATATTTGATACCAAACTTGGTGCGTAGGGTATGGAACAAATTCGTTAGCTCACGCACATCTTGGTCTCTTTGTTGCCACAGCGTAGTCCATTGTATGTACTTGTCCTCATACCTCCCCACGGGATAATGTTGTCCCTTTATGGCATCTCGAAAATAATTCTAAGTGGGTACGACCGAGAACATAGAGGGTTCCTCGTCATTTTTCTCACAGTAGGTTTCCCACCAATCATTGACATGGGGGGCGGCTTTGAGTAGTGAAAAAGTAATCTTTTCTTGGTCGAAAAAATCATGAAACAAGAAATATCCTTCTAATAGATTCAACCATTTATATATGGAATCTGCATCTATTCGGCCATTAAATATGGGAATGTTGAAGTTTACTTGTACCTTAAAAGGGGTTGCGCCTTCAGAGTGGCTATTAGATGCAGATGCACCGCCAGTGGGAAGTCGTTGAAGGATCTGGGAGAAGTTATCCATCATCGTGTTCCTTTGTTTTTCAAGGGTCTCCTTGAGCAACATTTTTGATAGGGTATTTTGCGCCCTCGTCTTTATTTTCATCTCCCATGGGCGACCGTTGGGATTTGAGAGGCTGATCTTGCAAAGGTTCAACCATATCAAGCCCTAACTCTTTATACCCCGCCCTCGTTGGGGACATGCAAAGAAGGATCGAGAAAGAGCAGATTGCTATGATACCATTGATCTGGATTTATGCAGGAATGCAACCAAATACACAAATAACAAATATGTAGTGGAAATTGAACACTTCATTTCATTAATCAAAGAACTGAAACTTGTTTACATACAAAATGGAAATAAACTAGCTAGATTGCTGGTAGCTTATCTCTGAGAAGAAATGTGGCAGCTACATGCCTTTGAAATCTGTGTTACAATGAGGTTCCAAGGCCTATATATTATTGAGAAACAATGGAAACCCTACACATCCAAAAACATAACCCTATAAGGTGAAACGCCAGAATGTGGGGCCTGTTGGTACATCAATTTCTCGGGGTTGTAACTTTGGCATACTACCTCCGTTTGATGTGCATGATACATTGTTAGAAAGATCTATTTAAGGAATACATCCATAAATACCAAATATGAAGTCCAAAATAGATTCATAGATACTCGACCATTTGATGCCAAAAAAACGTCGTTTAGGGCCTCAAAACGACTTCGAAAGTTTAGGAACCAAAAAATGCCAAAAATAGTAAATTGTGCTACAATTAAGGAAACTAGAAAACTGAAAGAAACAATGGTGGGAGTCCAAGTAGAATAGGTGGGTGGCCACCAATATCCTCTTGGATCATTCCTCCCCCCTTAGGAAGCAATGGTCCCCATTGCGTTGAGTTCCTCCATGAGATGAGGAAACTTCTACTGAACTTGGTCCCAGGTGAGCCACTTTCCCTGGTGAAGGAGTTGGCCTGCTTTGACAACTCGATATAGTTGGATCTTCTACTGGCGGGTGTTCTTGATCTATGTGTCCATAATCTGATCAGTTGTGGCTTGTTCCATGCAGTCGGGGTTTAACTATGTTGGTGTAAGTTGTTCTGCTACGTTTGATGTGTCCAGTAGAGGCGGAAAGTAGGGCCGAAGGCGGTCCACATTGAACACTGGGTACAGACTAAGGAATGGTGGAATACTGAGCTTGAAGGCATTGTCCTCGACAACCTTGGTGATGGTGTATGGCCCATATCAGAGCAGGTGAATCTTGGGGTGGGGTCCAACGAGGTGCTCCTTCTGCAAATGTAGCCACACTTTGTCTCCCACCTAGAAGTTGTGTTGCACCCGATGTTGATCATGCAGTTGCTTGTACTTAGCATTGGATATATCCAATATGTCATGAACCTATTGGCGAATGTGCTGAATGCGCTCAATGAAGCTATTCACCTTGGAAACTTCAGACTAGACATGAGCTGAATCATCCTGAGTAGCTACAAATGGCATGGCTACGTCAATGGGACATAGTGGCTGGAATCCCAAGCCCACCTGAAAGGGGCTGTGGTTGGTTGAGCTATGGAGGGGCCAATTATAGCTATGTTGTACACAGGGAAGGCTCTCAGCCCATGTGCGTGGATGCTTTGAGTTGTACATGCGCAAAATGTGTACGATCATCCTGTTGACAACCTCTGTTTGGCCATCACTCTGGGGATGGAAAGCTGTGGACTTTGTGAGATTGGTGTCTAGAATTGAAAATAGGCTAGACCAGAATGTAATAAGGAACCTGTTGTCCTGATATGAGATTATAGACTGTGGGATCCCAAAGTGTACACACACTCGTTCAAAGAATAGTTTAACAGTTGCTTCTGCTATGATATTCTTCTTGTAGGCTGCCATTATGGCCATCTTTGAGAATCTGTCGATGACCACGAACACACAGTCATTGTCATGCTTAGTAGAAGGAAGGCCCGACATGTAATCCATGGAGATGGATTCCCAAGGTCGATTAGGGGTAGGAAACGGAGTATAGAGGCCTTGCTTCTTGAAAGATGGTTTGGAAATGGCGCAGGCAGTGTAGGATCGGATATACTTCCCGACGTCCTGTCGAAGGTTCGGCCAATAGAAATACTTCTAAAGTACTGCCACTATTTTCTCGACCCCGAAATGCCCAGCAACCCGACTGTAGTGCGCTTCCCAAATCATCTTGGCACGCTCGCTTGAAGGAACACAAAGGTGTCCCATGTGACATAGTAGTGCATCCTGGAAGTGAAAATTTGGAACTTGGTTTCCCTCCAAGAGCATCATGTATGTGTGGTTGAATTCTGGATCGCTCTTTGAGTAGTGAAAAAATAATCTTTTCCTGGTCGAAAAAGTCATGAATCGATAAATATCCTTCTAATATATTCAACCATCTATCTACGGTGTCTGCATCTATTCAACCATCAAATATGGGAATGTCTAAGTTTACTTGTACCTTAAAAGGGGTTGCACCTCCAGATTGGTTGCTAGACGCAGATGCGCCACTAGTGGGAAGTCGTTGAAGGATCTGGGAGAAGTTATCCATCATCGCGTTCCTTTGTTTTTCAAGGGCCTCCTCGAGCAACATTTTGATAGGATCTTCTGCTCCCTTGCCTTTTTTTTGTCCCCCATGGGCAGTCATCGGGATTTGCGAGGCTGATCTTGCAAAGGTTCAACCAGATCGAGCCCTAACTCTTTATACCCCGCCCTCGTTGGGGACATGCAAAGAAAGATCGAGAAAGAGTAGATTTCTCTGATACCATTGATTCGAATTTATGCAGGAATGCAATAGAATACACAAATAACAAAGATGCAGTGGAAATTGAACACTTCATTTCATTAATCAAAGAACTGAAACTTGTTTACATACAGAATGGAAATAAACGAGCTAGAGTTCTAGTAGCTTATCTCTGAGAAGAGATGTGGCAGCTACATGTCTCTGAAATCTGTGTTACAATGAGGCTCGAAGGCCTATATATTATTGAGAAACAATGGAAACCCTACACATCCAAAAACCTAACCCTACAAGGTGAAACACCAGAATGTGAGCCCCATTGGGTAACTTGGTACATCAATTTCCTGGGGTCGTAAGTTTGGCATACTACCTCTGTTTGATGCGCATGATACATCATTAGAAATATCTATTCAAGGAATACAAACAAAAATGAAAAATATTGAGTTTGAAACAAACTCATATTTTCCCAACCATTCGATGCCGAAAAAACGACTTTTAGGGCCTCAAAATGGCTTTGAAATTTTAGGACCCAAAAACAGCCAAAAATAGTAAATTGTGCTACAATTAAGTAAACTAGAAAAATGAAAGAAACAATGGTGGGGGTCCAAGTGGAATAGGTGGGTGGACACCAATATCCTCCTGGATCAAAGCTATTGCTTTGATCGATCAAGGACTCATTGGCCAGTTTTAAAGGATATGACCCTCGTCGAAATCCATGGAGATCTGGATCTCTAAAAACTGGATACTCTCATTGCTGCAGGATTGCAACACTGTTTTTGCGACAAAGGATTCTACACCTTTATATTCAAAAACAAGGAAGATAAATATCTCATTTTTCGAAACGACCCTTATTTCATGGGACTAAGAGGTCTCTACCTCAATCGATGGAATCTCTGCTTCGATCCTGAAAAAAATGTTCCCTCAACAGTGTCGATTTGGGTTTTGTCTACTTCCTTTACCTCTTCACTGCTTGAACAATGAAGCCCTCTAGGATATCAGAAACTCTCAATCTAGATTCATCGACAAAGCTGAACCAAAAGGCCCACTCTTCTCTTATGCTAGAATCTACGTGGAAGTAGATATAGAGAAAGGACTACAAGAGGGAATAAATCTATCCATGGATGGATGGGAATTTTTTCAGAAGGTAGATTATGAACAACTCCCCTTTAAATGCAGAAAATGCCACAAATATGGACATTACGTAAAGAACCGCCCTAAATCTATTCAGGAAGAAGCGAAGAAAAATAACAAAGAGGGACGACAACAAACCAAGAGAGGGGAAAAATTGAACCCTACCCCTGCTAATAATAAACTTGGAAACTAACAAGAAAAAAATCAGGAAGAACCCACAAAGAATAAGGAAACCTATACCAACAATCAATTTGAATCTCTCCAGACTGAATAAGGAGAAATCCTAGATCTTGAAAACTAGACAAATGAAGGCATACTAGAAGATAGTAGGACACAAACCCCTACTACACTCTGTCCAGCAGTTCTTGAAGAGATCAGTGGAAAATATCCTAATGGATCAACCTCCCCTAAAGGAACCTAGGAAAATATGGTAGCAGTTGATGAAGAGATCATTGAAAAAGCACCTGATGGAACAACCTCCCCTGGAGGAACTTGGGCAGAAATGGTAAATCACAATAGAATCAATCCAAATTCTTCAAATCCAGGTCAATTGTCATCTCAAGAGATTCAGGAAACAACAGACGTAGGACCATCCTTATCCACGTGGGGAAGGAAATCTCAAAGACAACATCGAGAGCAAGAGATAGAGAGAGAATTGGAACTAGGAAGACAACTAAGCATAGAAGACACAAAACTTCTTCAAAATGTCAAATCTTATGGAATCAAATATTTTAGATCCCGAGCAAGATTCATACATCTAAGAAATAATGAAAATAGTCTCTTGGAATTGCAAAGGTTTGGGAGGCCCAATCAAGGTGGAAGCCTTGAAAAAATCTTAAAATCCGAGAAACCAGACACTCTGCTTGTTCAAGGGACTAAGATGTCAGAAGAAGAGGTGATGAATATTTCATGCCTCTTTTGGAAAAGCAGTGTTGGAAAGTCCATTATCTCCAAGGCACCTTAGGTGGAATTGCAACTTTTATGCAGATCAGATAAATACAAAATCAGACTAGAAAAATGAAACACTCATTGGATCTTAGTATAAATTCAAAATGAAAGCAATCAATAATTGATATTTATTTGTAATGTGTATGGACCTACACATTATAGAGATAACATGGCCTTCTGGGATTGCTTACTCTCAATAAATACGGAGCTACAAGGGAAAGCCATTATCATAGTTGGGGACTTCGACACTAAGAAATCAAGTACGGAAAAAAGAGGAGGCACGATCATCAAATATCCCTTTGACGAAAAGATTGAAGATCTGATGGATGATATAGAACTTTTGGATCCCATTCCAAAAAATGGGAAATATACATGGAACAACAAGCAAATAGGACCAGGCCACATCGCCATAAGAATTGATCGTTTTCTAGTAAGTACTTTCTTCCTTCAAAAATATTTACTTCCGTCTTCTTACATTATTTCTTCAACACCCTTTGATCACAAACCTATCTCCCTTTCCCTTGCCCCTCTCACTAATCTTGGCCCTATCCCATTTATATTCAAACCTATTTGGATACACGATGTCAAGACTCAATATAATTCATTCAACTTGGAAATCCACCTTCTCTGGTTCTCCCAACTTCATCTGGGAATCAAAACTTAGGGATGTTCGCTCTGCTCTGAAAACTTGGGCTAGCTCCTCCTTCACTAAACCTTCCATCATAAAAAACAATCTCCAAGCAACACTTGACTCTCTCCACTAAAAACTGGAACGTGAAGAGATTACTTATGAACCCATTTCCTAGGAAAAAGCTCTAAACCTTGAAATTTTAAAATCATCCATACATGAGGAAGAGATATGGAGAATAAAATCTTGCCAAATTTGGATAAAAGCGAGAGATAATAATACTGATTACTTTCATAAACAAAAAAAGACTAGAATGAGCTTCAGTTTCACCAAAGAATTAAAAGATGGCAACCATAAAAAAACTCTAGTTAGGACATTATAAAAACAACATTTCAATCTTTTATATTCAGATAGTGGACATACAAACCCTATCTCCCAAGCTAATCTTCTTTCAGGTATTCGCCCCAATATTTCATTCAAAGAGAATGAGGATCTTGAAAAACCTATCACAGACCATGAAATTTTCGAAGCAATATGGACCCTTCATCCTGACAGATCCCCAGGACTAGACGGATTCACAATCAACTTCTACCGATATTCCTGGGACATCATCAAAGAAGAATTAAGAAGAATGCTAAAGTGGACTAGGAAAAAAGACAAAATCGGATGAGCCACAAACTCCATTTTTTTTCCTTGATCCCTAAAGAAAAAACATCCCTTGTCGATAGAAAGATTCTAGCCTATCTCCTTATGCAACACCTCCTATAAGATTCTCACCAAAATTCTCGCCACTAGAATGAAAAATATCATGGCTAAAATTATCTCGGATACACAAGGAGGATTCATCGCTGGCAAACAGATCATGGATAATATAATCATCATTCAAGAAGCTATCCATTCCATCCTGGAACACAAACAACAATGTATGGAAATTAAGTTGGATATGGAAAATTATTTTGACAGGGTCAACCATTTCTTTTTGTTTGAGATCATGCTCAGAATGGGTTTTTATAAAAATTTTACAATATGGATCAAAACCTGCATCAACAGTCCCTCGATCATTCCCATATTCAATGGTAGGCTTGCTAGATTCTTCCAAGCCTCTAGAGGGATTCATCAAGGCTATCCTTTATCTCCTTTCCTCTATCTTATAGTAGAAGAATATTTAAGCAGGATGTTGCAATCCCTTCAAGAAAACAAAGAACTCAAAGGATTAAAAATTTCCAGAGGTGTTAAATATGATAATCATGCTCAGTTTGACGATGATACAATCCTTCTTAGAGGGGTCTCAGTTACAATTGCAAAAAGTTTTAGAGGATCCCTATCCATCTTTCTCAAAGCTTCACATGGAAAAGTAAATGTTTTAAAAACCAAAATCTATGGCTGTAAATTCTCTGAAAAAACTATGGCCAGGATAACCAGGACCCTAGGTTACGAAGGAAACACAAATTGGAACTCTTTCAATTATCTTGGAGTCCCTATCCACCACAGGGGTGTCGCTGATGGAACAATATGATATCAGGTTCGTTCATATTGGGGGCTTAAAAATGGTCAAAAAATAAAAAATTATATTGGGAATATATTTATGGTTAAAGGGTTTTTTTATGTTAATAGACAATATGCAATATAATGGGGGTTTGTTTATCTCGACTAAAGCAGAAATGGGCACGAAAAACATGGAAGTTGGACCTAAATTCTCAGTGTGTTTGCATTTTCGATTTGTGATTCACTCAGCGAGAGAGCAGAGCCCCTTACCCAGCTCAGAAAATAAAGCACCCCAGCTCAAAAAATAAAGCATAGGTTTGTTCCATGCAATGAATATGGAATTTATTCATATTTTACTAGTCCCAGGGCATATTCTATCAATGGTTACTGGGATCAATGAACCTCTTGGGTTTGTTGTCTTCATTCATCAATCGTATCTCTGGCGGGTTAATTCATCCCTCCCTCCCGATGTGACAAGATCAGATAGTAGTACAAGTAAGAATATGTGGCAAGTGTTAGTTATTGAACACAGGTGTTGTAACGTCTGCCCCGCCTTTGGACCATTAGCACTGCTCTATGTGAAGCCAGTACACTAGTAAAAGGTGGGTAGATGGGTGCCCAGTTGTTAGTAGGTCCTAATATGAGAGCAGGTAGGCATTTCCTACCTAGCAATGTTGTCATTGTCCATAACAAGTATCTGGGATTGAGCCTAATATGGAACTTACTATAGCTGAATTTGTAGTTTTGGGCTTGAATGGGCGTGATTTCTGAGATGATGTTATCGTAATCTTAGCTGAGCAACCTTTTGGGTTGTTCAACACCTAGGCCTAGTATGTTTTGCATTATATGTGCAATTACTTTGAAGGTGATCTCATTAAACAACCTTCTGGTTTTCCTTTTGTAGTCAATCTCATATGCCAAGTAAAGCTTGTGGAAACGGTCCGGACTACCAAATTTCAGCACTCCCCAGTTCCAAAAGCCAAAATGTTTTCCACGACAAGGGTAATTTTCTTGTAATATTGGTTGCAATCGTTGGATTCTCTGTCAAATATGGAATAAAGACAATTTTATGTTTAGGATTTTGTTTTTGGTATTTTTGAGTACAAGAATACAACCTCCGCAGGCATATAGTTTCCAAGCCAGATGTTGCAACAAAGGGTAAGTGGGTATCTTGAAAACTTCTAGTAGTTTTAAATGCGAAATTATATTTCATGGGGAGTGTTTATTGATAATTGTGTATGCAAATGGCATATCCTGCAATGGCAGCACCAAACAAGAAGGCACTGGCAGCCATCAAAAACAATAGGAGGGCCTTGGGTGATATTGGCAATTTGGTGGGAGCTCTGACACCAACTGTAATATCAACAAATATGGTGTCACAGAGTATGTTGTTTGATGTTATTTATTGTTTATTATGTCATATAATAAATCAACTCCTTGCCAATGGCTTTTTCTTTCTGCAATTGGATTTTGTTTTTGCGGTTATGTTGTTCTATCTGGTGTTTTCTGCCTCAAATATCCTCTCCTAAACTTGTGGACTAACTACTGTTTCGGGAGGTCTCGAGTAAACATGGTTGTCAAATTCAATAAGGTAGAGAGTTTCAGTACTCAGGTAAGTTTAAATAGAACCAGTTAGCAATGCTACAGATTTTTTTCTAGTATAATTGTTGAAAAGGGTCTAGGTTATTTTTTTAAGGACAACCTTCAGGGCAATTGAACCAACAACTAGACAAAACCTCTGTGTTGTCAACCTGTATGTGGTGTGTGCACATTTATTCAACTCTGGGGTGTGCGGACATTTAGTCAACTCTGTACATATTGAGATAATAGAATTTATTTGACTTGTCCCGGGGAATGTGCACACTTGATGTTCAACATCCACCTGAATTCAATAGGGAATGACCCGAGAGTTGTTCATAAGAAGTATTCAGTTCCATTTTTTGGTTGTGTTGCTTTCCTATGCCTTGCCAACTTACCTGTTGAAGATAATTGCAGCTCCAGCAGCCATATTGTCATTTATGTTAGTGATAGCATAGATTCATGTACATAAGAAAGTAGATTAAAAACATCTATCCAACTGAAAGCAAGGAAACCCAGAACACAATCATTGACTGCAATGCTAGAAATACAAAGTGAGGTATGCCTTAACACTTAAGTTGTATTGGTTCACTGATCTTGTCTAGAACTGGTTCAAATACAAACATACACAGACCAAAGGCACCCACATCCACATCCATTTACTATTGGATTTTATAGTCTTAAGCTTGCTTTGTGTTTATTTATGATGTTAAGTGGGATTAAAATGATTAATAATCTTGATAAGGGTATTTTATGATGCATGCAAGGAATTCCATGAGGTTCTCCCTAGCATTGATGATGAAGAGCTTGAATACCAATTGGAAGCTGTTGAATATGTTGAATATATTTATAAGTTCTACCGGAAGATTGAGGTATGTTTCTCTGTCAATGAATGTAGTTTTTTGTGAATTGAAAGGTATATTTATATTTTCCTTAAGTAAACATTGGTAGCCCCATATTGTAGACTGTTAGCCGTGTACCTCTAGATTATATGACAATGCAGGTTGAAATCAATGAGAATATGAGGGAAGTCTTAATTGATTGGTGGATAGAGGTACACATATGTTCCTATGCTAGTTCCATTTTCTTTTAAGATTAGATCTAGAAGAGGTTTATATGGGCTATTTCTTAGTCTTGACTTTAAAATCTTGAATTTTCAGGTGCATGTGAAATCAAGACTAATGCCAAAGACATTGTATCTCACTCTGAACATCATTAATAGATATCTTTCTACTGAGACTGTTACAAGGAGGAAATTATGTGGAAATTACAATTAGTAGGGATCATTGCAATGCTTAGTTACTAAATGTTTTTATGCTGAGATTTTTCCACATTATCCCATTGTTGAACGTCTTAGTTGGAAGTGAACCATTTAGGATCATATGACACCAATAAAGATGGATTATACACTACCAAGGCATCTAGAAGACCCACCTTTCTTGGTTGGTTGTTCTTCATAACAATCTTTATAGATGTATGTAGTGTGCTTTGCCACAAATTGGAAGTTGTTAAACATGCTATGTGGAACTATAAGGTTGCAGGAGTGTTTTGGGGATGAATTGTTGATGTGTACAATTTTTTCTTGGTTTCACCTCTATATCAGAAGGCGTTCCTTTTATTAATCTGTCACAGTAATCTAGGGACTAAACACAAGTCTCATCAAATATTAGTAACAATAAGACATGAAAATGGTGTAATTGTGCTACAAAATGAGTAGCCGCTCTGTATATTCACACAAATAATGACTAATACAATACAATGATCATGCTACAAGCATGAATGACAAA
The DNA here is from genome assembly GCA_001517045.1 of Pseudotsuga menziesii. Taxonomy (NCBI): domain Eukaryota; kingdom Viridiplantae; phylum Streptophyta; class Pinopsida; order Pinales; family Pinaceae; genus Pseudotsuga; species Pseudotsuga menziesii. The sequence continues at coordinate 237,650 of LPNX010064847.1, read as the reverse complement.
GCAATTCAAATTTCCAAGGAGGTCATTCAAATTGAATGAGTGAGTCTATCTTAACTGAATGTAAGCCACAGTCAACACTCAAGTTAACCACTGATCAAAACCCTAATTGAATCAACTAAGCCCTAACTGAAGTTGAAATGCAATAAATGACTGAGTCTAACTGAAAGTAGGTCAGACACATGTCACAACAATCCAACCAACAAGTGGTAGCGCATCAATGACTCCAATGAACCCCGATGAGGTTAATTGAAGTGTAACTGAACATCATAAGTGGTTGGAGACGCCTCTGTTGACTCCAATTCATTAAATAATCAATAAATAATCAATTTAATGAAGGAGTGCACCTTCACTGCTCTGTTTAACTGATTGTAACCATCAGTTAGCAATACGGGGCATTAATGACACTCAAATCACCCCCAGAGTGCTCCAGTTAGCCTCCTCGAATGTAGGAGAAGGCTAAGTTAGCCTGCTTGACTGAAGGTAGGCATGGGTGTGATCTAGTTGATGTCATCTATTGCTCCTTTGATGTCAATTAAGTCAATACTACTTAGGATAGTAGTTTAACTAGGCCAAATTGACCAAAATGAGTGTGTATGGTGGTAAATGTCTTCAACAACCCCCCTTAAGCTATACTCAGGAGGAGTAGAAAACATAAAATGCATAAAAATGCTAGGGCCACGGAAACTAAGGCCATAGGTCACCCTGTACAATGCTCAAAACAAACTAAGTGAGGAAAAGAGGGAAAACCCAGTGGGAAAAACCCCCCTCAAGCTGAACACTGAAAGTAGTTTGATAACCCTGATGAACTCACCCCCAACAGTGAACGAAGGTAAGTGAACTTATTTTCTAAAAATCTCTTGGTGAAGATGTCTGCAATCTGCTCATCAGTCAGGCGGTATTGTAGAATGATGCTCTTGTCATGCACTAGATCCCTGATATAGTGCATGTGGATCTCTACATGCTTGGTCCTCTGCCTGGTAACATGATCTGTGGATATCTTAATAGCACTTTGATTGTCACAAAATAGGACAATGGACAAATTACTACCAAGATCAAACTTTGAAAGAATGCCTTGCAACCAAACTGCTTGGATCCAAGCATTCACCGCTCCTCGATACTCGACCTCTGCTGAAGATAATGATATGGAAGCCTGCTTTTTGCTAAACCATCAAATGGGGCCACCACCAAACATGAATACATATCCAAAAGTAGACTTTCCATCAATAGAATCACCCTCCCAATTTGAATCTGTGTATCCAACCAGCTCTAGCTCGGAGTCTGCAGCATAGTGAATGCCGTAGGTCCTGGTTCCCTGAATATACTGGAGGATCCTCTTGGCTGCCTTCCAATGAATATAATGAGGCTGCTGCATGTATCTTCATACAGCATTCATAGCATAACATATATCAGGCCGAGAATGTTTCAAGTACAACAAGCTACCAATCACCTGTCGATAGATAGTGCAGTCCATGGGAGGTGTGCTTTTTCCTTCTTCAAGGCTGATCCCTGAAAGGAAAGGGAATGGTGTAGGCATACATTCAATGTTAAACTTGAATAATAGGTCTAATATGTATTTGGACTGAGTGACCATTATCCCATCATAATTTTGCTCAATTTCGAGCCCTAAAAATTCTTTTAAGAGCCCCAAATCACCCATTTCAAATGCATTGTGGAGAGCAGTTTTGATGGCTGAAATGGAAGCAATTGTGCTACCTATGATCAGTAAGTCATAAAAATATAAAACAATAATAACCAAATTACCATTAGACTACTGTATATACACATTTGGATCTGATCTACACCTTTGGAATTTTTGCGAGAGAAGGAAGGCATCCATCTTGGAATACCACTCTCTTGGGGCCTGTTTTAACCCGTATAGTGACTTCTTTAGCTTGCAAACCAAAGATGGATCAATGATGTAGCCTTCAAGATGCTTCATGTATATCTCCTCATGAATATATCCATGTAGAAATACTGACTTAACATCCATATGATGCACTTCCCAGTGCTTAGATGCTGAAATTGCCAAAACTAGGCGGATGGAGTCCATTTTTGCAACCGGTGCAAAGGTCTCATGGTAGTCCACACCTTGGACCTGAGAGAAACCTTTTGCCACCAGACTTGCCTTATATTTGTTGGTGCTTCCATCAGCAGCAACCTTGTTCTGAAACACCCACTTGCATTGAACCAATTTCCTTCCCGGAGGAAGAGAAACTAGCTCCCAAGTAGTGTTTTTCTGAACAGAATTCATCTCTTCATCCATGGAAACTTGCCATCTCGGATCCTTCCGAGCATGGTAGTAGGATTTTGGGTCTGAACTAATCATCAAATAACAAGTTTTGGACAGCAAATTATTAGGACAAGAGAGCGCAATACCTATTCCACGGGGGCTTCACTTTTTGACCAATATCCTATCACGTTAGTTCATATTGTGGGTTTTAAAATTATCAGAAATTGAACCAATATATTGCAGGTATTGGGGGGGATGAGGGGTTTAAGGTGGGGGTGGGTAGGGTGTTTTATAAGGATTGAGGTATAAAAAGGGCTGGGGAGGAGGTTTTAAGTATTGGGAATGGGTTTCAACAAAAAGAGTTTGGGTCAATATCTATGGAAATTAAGGGTATTCTTTAATATCCCATGATCACACGTGCTATGTGAGAGGTTCACTAAGTGAAGTCCCCATGACCTGTTCTTTGGAAATCAGACCGGGTTCTCCTTGGATCATCTAGATTTCCAATGTTATCTCCTGCGGAGGAGATTGTCTGTCGGGCCCATGTGGGAAAATGATTTTGCACTTTAGGTTCTGATTCAGCATCTGATGTTTGCTGTACACTGATATCAGAAATCATAGGATCCAAATCAGGTTCATCACCCCCAATTTCATCATCCAAATATTCAGTAGAATAGGAAGTAAATTCAGCAGTTTTCTCCTTCACTAGTTCCACCTCCTGAAGAGGCTCATCAAAATTGACACTTCTCTCGATGATGATCTGTTTTGTTTTGATATCCAACAGCTTGAAACATTTTTATTCATCAAGATACCCAAGAAATAGACATTCTATGCTTTTCACTTTCAAATCCCTCCTTTTATCAAGTTGAATTCGGGCCCATGCAGTGGACCTAAACACCCGTAGGTTCGACACATCCGGCTTGTGTCCGAAGTATGCTTTGAAAGGGGTCTTCCCTTTCAAGGATAGGTGTGGAACTCTATTATGAATGTATGCTGCAGCATGCATGGCTTCAACCCACAAATTTTCAGCCAACTTCTTTGATTCCAACATAGAGGTGGTCATCTCCTTGAGAGACCGATTCTTCCTTTCCGCTACACCGTTCTGCTGGGGAGTGTAGGGAATTGAATGTTGGACCTGAATGCCACTTTGGGAGCATATGTGTAGAAAATAATTACTGAAATACTCCCCACAATTATCAAGTCTCAAGATCTTTATCTTAAGCCCAGAGGAATTCTCGATCAAGGCCTTCAGTTCAGACAATTTTTCACATACTTCGGACTTCTTTTTGAGAAAGAAGACCCATGTGTACCTGGAAAAATCATCAATAAAATTCAGAAGATACCTTGATCCATTCATGGATGTGATAAGCATTGGACCACTGATATCAGAATGTATCAGCCCCAATATGCATGTAGCTCGGTTTGCCTTCCCCCGATCGAACTTGTGGTCAAGGTGTTTTCCAACCGCACAGCCCTTGCAAATTCCAGTGGTTTCCTTGATGACCGGGAGGCCTTCAACCATGGAGTTTTTCTTTAATTGCTGCAAATATTTGAAATTTAGATGGCCAAACCTTTCATGCCACAGCCTACTAAATTCATTTCCATGAGTTAGCAGAGCGGTGGGCTTTGCATCCGCCACAAAGTGGGAGAACTCATAGGCTTTTGCATGATGGTTTGCAAGGCCTTTAGCAATGAGTTTCCCGGATACAAGTTCCATTATATCAAGATCATTCGGGCTGAAAGATACTCTCTTAGGCACTCCTGTATGTGTCATCTGATAGACACTAAGGAGATTTGATGCCAGAGACGGTACATACAAAACATTTGAAAAATAACCATTCTCAAGATCAACTGTACCTTGTCCTTCTGAAATGATCATGGAGTCATCTCCCATGTGGATGGGGATGGATTTACCAGTCTCCAAGGATGAAAAGAAGTCTCTTTTAGCCATCATGTGGTTCGAATATCTAGAATCAATCAAGAGTACTTTGGACTTCGAAGTGTTTGCCATGAGGGCATGACCTTTTTCATGTTGTGGTTCCCGATCTTGCTGATCTCTCCTCCGAAAGCTTTTCGAAAGATTGATGTGATTTATCTCAAGGAGAGAGGTAGCTTCATCAAGCTTCTTCTTCATGCAGGAATTTTCATGGTGGAATCCCTTCCCATAGTATGAACACTTGACTTTTTCCTTTCCATGATGCCCTTTCCCTTTGTTCTTCTTTGAGCCGAAATACTCATCATGCTGCTGGTTTTCAACTTTAGGCTTACGAGCTTCGAATTTAGTTTTTGGGTTAGTCTTTTTCTTTCCTTTACCCTTCAGATATTTGGGCCCTGAGACATGGAGGGCTTGATCACGGGAGGATCTGATGATCCCCATCTGGACAAGCTTATCATGTTCACTTGTTAGGGACTCAATGAAGGCATTGAGTGTAGGCATCTTCCATCCAGGGGTTGTGAGATTCCCTACACGGAATGTAGAGACAAAAATTGAATAATCAGCTCCAAGTTTGGAGACTATGGCAAGGATGAGCTGATCATCCTCCTTCTCCACTTTGCATTGCTTCAACAGTAAGACAATGTGCTTGAACTTTGTTAAAAAGGCATTCAAGGTCTCGAAATTGGAAGGCTGGAGAGACATCAATTCATTTTCAAGCTGGTAAACTCTCAAATCATCCTGCTTTCCATACAAGGTTTCTAATTTATCCCAAATTTCCTTTGGAGTCTTCAATCCCGAAAGATGGAAAAGAAGATCCCAGGAAACAGAGAGGCACAAGAATCCGAATGCTTCATCCTTCTTGTTCAAGAATCTAGATTTGTCTATGCAGAACCAGGCTCTTCTTCAGTGTCCATGGTGACCCTATAGATTCCTCTGGAATGTAGCTGGATCTCCATGTCTCCTTTCCATGAGTGGAAATTGAACGGATTCAAAAGATCTACGAAAGAAGCCATCTGAATCTGCTGGAGCGAATGCTTTCACCTGTCAAAAACCTGAAAATCACAACAAAAGGGGCAACGTAAGTTTGGACAGCATGCACATTTTAGGATTTCATCACACCCAACATAGTCAATCAAGCAAGCTTGATCAACAAGTTCTTTACTTGGGGTATTAAGTGGTAAGCCTTGGCTTTTGGTGCAGTGCTGGATTTTTGAGCTATTGCTCAATTTTCATGCAAGATCTGTCAAAAAACCTTGTTTTTGAGAGATCTGATCTTCGTCCCACTGTGATCTCTGATACCATATTAATCTATCACAGTAATCTAGGGACTAAACATAAGTCTCATCAAAGATTAATAACAATAAGACATGAAAATGGTGTAATTGTGCTACAAAATGAGTAGTCGCTCTGTATATTCACACAAATAATGAGTAATACAATAAAATTATCATGCTGCAAGCATGAATTACAAAGCAATTCTAATTCCCAAGGAGGTCATTCAAATTGAATGAGTGAGTCTAGCTTAACTGAATGTAAGCGACAGTCAAGACTCAAGTTAACCATTGATCAAAACCCTAATTGACTCAACTGAGCCCTAACTGAAGTCGGAGTGCAATAAATGACTGAGTCTAACTGAAATTAGGTCAGACACATGTCACAACAAGCCAACCTACAAGTGGTAGCGCATAAATGACTCCAATGAACCTCGATGAGGTTTACTGAAGTGTAACTGAACATCAGAAGTGGTTGGAGGCGCCTCTGTTGACTCCAGTTCATTAAATAATCAATAAATAATCAATTTAATGAAGGATGGCACCTTCACTGCTATATTTAACTGATTGTAACCATAAATTAGCAATATGGGCATTAATGAGACTCAGATCACCCCTGGAGTGCTCCAGTTAGCCTCCTCGAATGTAGGAAAAGGATGAGTTAGCCTCCTTGACTGAAGGTAGGCATGGGTGTGATCTAGATGATGTCATCTAGTACTCCTCTGATGTCAATTAAGTCAATAATACTTAGGATAGTGGTTTAACTAGGCCAAATTGACCAAAATGAGTGTGTATGGTGGTAAATGTCTCCAACACCTTTTTGGTGATAAATGGATGACCCAACAAGTAGGAACGTGTTTGCAGAATGTGATCAGACTCACAAGCATCTCATTATAGAAAAGATCATTCCAAGAAACCTTTCATTTCATGACTACCACATGAAAGATGGGAGAATTAACAACTTTAAGATATGTCTTGGCTATGTAGATCTTAGCTATGATGGGTATTTAAGGAATGATGTAGGCTCTCTAGATGTTGGTGCCAAAATGGACATGATGGACCTATTATCCCATGTTTAGAGGGGCCGCTTGTCATGCATGTCCATTGAATCCATAATATTTATGTATCTTTCTATTGTTTAGGAATTTAATATCAGAAGCATTTCTCCAAAAAAAATGATAAAGCACTAAAATTGCATGTTCTTGTTATGATTTTTTAGTCATTCTTGCTTGACTGAAATAGAATTGGTGTTCTCATGTTTTGGGACTTTGTGTTTTTTTAATACTGGTAGTGACATTTATGTGAGATATGTTGTGAATGAAATTCATGTTTGTATTACTTTAGCATATTATTATCTGGTAATGTTCATACAGACTTTGGAAAAGTCTTTTGAAGTCACAGAAATTCTAGGTATGCAAAATGATTCAAGATTTTCTATTGTGGTTTATCTTGGGGATAGTAGATCAAGGTGAATATTCTAATTTCCACGATTGAATATGGATGACAATACGATCTGCAAAGTTATAGCTCGAAAGCAGTGGATTGTAGCAGTTGTAGATGATATGATAATTTGTGTTTTCAACTATAACACCATGGAAAAGGTCAAATCATTTGAAGCACACACTGATTATATTAGGTGTGCAACAGTTCATCTAACCCTTCTGTATGTACTCTCACCATCAGATGATATGCTAATCAAGATTTGGGACTGAGATAAAGGTTGGCAATGTACTCAGATATTTGAAGGTCGCTCTCATTATGTCATGCAAGTTGCATTTAATCCCAAGGATACTAACACATTTGCAAGTGCCTCACTGGATCACACCATCAAAGAGAAATTTAGGGTTCAGTATCAATGTGTCAATTAAGCTTTCTATTATTGTTATTCTATTGACAGGAAATTCTATCAGATAAATTTCTGTAGTCTCTGGCATGAAGCAAAATCTTGAGAGGCTTCTTTTTTATTTCTTAATATGCTTAAGTATGTCAATGTTTGTTTTTCCTCTATTTGAGTTGATTATAAAGGAATGTAGCAATAGTCAATGACACATGGGATGTACATTGCAGATCTAGAACCTTGGCTCTCCAGAACCAAATTTTACGCTTGAGGCCCACATGAAAGGTGTAAATTGTGTTGACTACTATATAGGAGGTTAAGATCATATCTTATTATAGGGTCTGTTATACTCCAGGAAAATCCTCTAGGTTGCAGCTTGAGGATGCCTGGTAACTTAAATATTTTTATGTTTTTCTAAGTGGATCAAGTCAGGTGCCTTATAGGACCTCACACTCTCAAGACATGCATGAAACTCAATCAGGGATAAGGCTTCTAATTACCACTGTTCAGAGGTTGACAATTTGGTGCAGAGATGGAGAACTTATCATGCTGGTAGATTCATACATAAAACATATATATATAAATGGTAATCATGACAAGGAAAGCACTTATAATTCAAATCATCAATATGCTAATAGGATGACAGCTATCAGATATCAATTAACCTGAATAAAACCTGAATAACACATTCAAGCATAAGCACAAAATAGACAGAAAATGGAAGTTGAACATATGATAACAAAATAGCTTATATTAGGTCATGAGCACTATGAGAAGCTTGACAATAGCAATGGTCTTCAAGTCCCCGAAGTCGAACCTTTTCAATAAAATAAGTCTTAGGCTTTATAGCCTTTACAAAAATATTCAGATCCTAAAAAATTGGATTTGATATACTAAAAATAAACAAAATAATTGTTTTTTGCATAATTAGGTCAAAAAACCCTAATTAACTACTAGTCTAACTAACTGTAGAATTCATTCACTGTTTGAACCTTTTGATAACTAAAGCAAGTACTGGAAATCACTGCCACTAGTCCTCTACTGGTTAAGTCACTGTTTCACTTTGACAGTTAAGTGTTGGTGACCTTTTCTACTTTTATGTCACAGCAAAACTGAAGCATACCTTCCATGATGTTTTATTCAATGTCCTTCATCTTTATACTTCATCCCTAAGCTATCCATGTTTGCCCAAAACTGGTCCTTCATGTCAAAATTCGATCCTATGCCTCTTTCTTCTTTCGGTGGTTAAGAGGCCAGAATATCAAAACCGTTAGCCACCGAAAGCGATGCTTTCGGTGGCTAATGAACTGCCTTAGCATCTGCCTAAGCCACTGAAAGCCCTGCTTTTAAAAAATTCTTAAGCCACCTCCAAAATTGTTCTTTCAGATTTGTCTGCTTAGCTTTCTTCTTCAACAGGCTCTATGTTAGGAAGGTTAACAATAGCCTGGCTTGCTTCTGGAGGTTGAAGGGTTACTGCAGCTTTAGCTAGGGTATCCAATGTGAGGTGAGTGTTAGGGTTTAGCTTGGCCTCCTTCATCTACAGTCTCTGAATCCTAATCCTTCTATACATCCTTGTGTTGTCTTTCAGGTATCTTTTATTTAATCCTTTTAGGAAAGCATACCTTTCTCTCAGCTCTAGGTAAGAGTTATGCAGCAGCTTTTTCATACCGGTCAATGTAGCATTATTTTTCTTTATCTCCATTTCTAAAATCTCCATCTCATACACTTGCCTCAGCAACTGATTTATCCTTTGAGTCTTGGGCTTGCTAAAGGAAGCCTTCTCTGCTGGTTCATCTTACTTTTTTGGTGTAGGTGATGGGAGTTCTTCAATCTTTGCTACAACTTGCAATGCTAGGTCTTCACCTTCCTCTTTTTTCTCTTCTGAATATGAGTAGGGCAGGTTCAAGATGTTCTCACTATGTGTTGTAACTTCCTGGCTCTTTTCACTGAAATCCAAGTTTCTTTTGACCTTCTTGGCTTTGGAAGAGGAAGGAGGTTGTTCTACTGTTGCCGGGGATATAGCCCTTCTTTTCCTTTTCCCACTTCTTGGTGTGCTAGATTTTTTAGCAGGGAAATTCCCCTTTTCTTCTGGCTGCAGGCCTATTTCAAAACCATTCCAAAATAGGAAATAATCCCATGCCATATTTCTCCTATTTAGCAATTCTTGGATCAGAAGTATGATAAGACCATGATGAGACAGCCTTCCAACAATCTTGGTTGGCTGAGCCTTCACCTGGTGTGCCATTTTTGCCAGGATCCTGTGTAAGTAGAAAGACAAATTCAGTGGGCTTTTCCCTATGAAGTGCTTCATCAATTTAAAATGGTAAATCATGGCCCCATTGTATCTCCCTTCACATGTTGTGTAGACCACAATGGCCTTCAACGGTTGATACCACCTCTCTTCTATCCAGGAGGATGGTACACTTTTCTTCCACACCACCCCTCTATGTTCAGGCTTCAGGTAAGATCTGAACTCTACATCCTTTGGTATGGTGGTTTTAAACCACTTCTCTCCTGTTCTAGGGAGTTCAGAATTTAGTAATTAGGTTTTCATCTATCAAGAATTATTTTTTGTCTATGACTTCCTTGGAGCCATCGAAAGAGAGAGCAAATGCCTCAGCCACCTGCTGGTGTGAACCTTGAATCTTTTCATAAAACCTATAGTAGCCAACATCCTTGAAAAATTGTCAGACTTCTGGATGTACCTCCAGGTAGTTGATGTCTCCCAACTCTTGCCTAAGAGCAGACCCTCCCTTATTCATTTGTTGAAGGTCACTCCTAGGCACCTGCAACAATCAATTCAAGTTCTGTGGGATAGTTTTTTTAGCAGGCTGCTCCTAAGAGATGGTTTTCTGGTGGTGACAAATGCTAAAGTCGAAGGTGGAGTGTACTGAAGAATGGGCACTGATTATAAGGGATTTCAACTGCATGATTGATGCTTAGGTCAGAGGGTGATGGCTTTAGTTGATCTTTTTGAGACCCCTCACCCAACAATCATGTTAAAATCAATCTTGGATACTCAGTGGGATTCTCTGCAGTTCTATGGAAAGATGGTGGGAGAAGGAGGGTTTCAAATCACATCAGTCCTTATCAGTTTCAATAATGACCTCCTCACTCATTTCCTCATGCCTTGATGTAGCCTCCTATCCTTTCGGTGGTTTATCACACCCTTTGATGATCGTTGTTTTGCTGACGGACTCTGATTTGATAGGTTTCTAACCATTTCTCTCTTTTTACCTTTTTGTTGGTTAAAGGCCTTCAGGAATTTGTCTACTAGCCGCCGAAAAAAAGGCTTTCGGTGGATAATGAAATGCGGACCTATTCGCCCAAGCCACCGAAACTGTTTTCCAAATGGCACTGAAAATCTTGTTTTTCGATGGATAATGGTCTCTCCGTCTATCCCTTTTAACCGCCGAAAGACCGGCCTTTCGGTGGCTAATGAAACCTCAGAGCTTTTGCCTAAGCCACTGAAACCACTTTTTCTCCAACACTATTTTCCTACTTTCGGTGGTTAATTCCCTTCTTGGATTGTTCACTAAGCTACTGAAACCAACACTTTTCAGTGGCTAATGAGCTTTTTGAAGTCTCGCCTAAGCCACCAAAAGTGCTTTTACCATTTACTCGATCGGGCCCGCTTTTAGTGGTTAACCTTTATCCTGCATTAAACTGTTAGTTGTCAAAACAAAGCCTTTCAGTGGCTAATGAGCTGTTAAGAACCCCGCCTAAGCCACCGAAAGCTAAAAACTTCCAATTTCTTCAACCATAGCAAAACCAGAGACCCTCAATTTGTTATTCATCTTTAAATCTTTCATAACGTGACTTGAATTCTTCATAGTATCAAAATAAATTTATTTTGGGAGATAACATCTGGCTTCTACTTGGGGATGGGAACCTCCCTATGAGGTCCCAAGAACCCCAGACCAAAATGCTTTTCCTTGAAAATAACTAAAACTTAACACTATCATTTACTATTCCATTGGGCATGGAGTTTATTATGTAAGCAAAAACAACCTACTAACTAATAATTTACAATAACAAGGCCTTAGAGCCTCAAATAAAGTAAAGTTTCAGAAAATGCCCATTCATTGGGCCATCAAACACCTCTTCCCCTTCCATATTCTGCAATTTAAAGGTGTTGTTCTTTTATACCTGAGCTATCACAAAAGGGTCAATCCATAGAGAGTCAAACTTTCCATGTTTTCCCCTGTCCTGCCTGACAGTATCCCACTTGAGTACCCAATCTCCAACCTAAAAGTTGTCCACTTTTTCCCTTTTGTCAAACATGACCTTGATCCTCTGTTGATGGGCTTCTGATTTTCCTATTACTTGTTCCCTAACTTGCTGCAACTCCACCAAATCCATCATCCTCCTTATCATATCATTTGGTTCATCTTCCTCCTCCTGAAATAATTTTTCCATTGGCAGAATGAGCTGAATGGGAAAAACGGCCTCAGTACCATAAACTAATTTGAATGGAGAAGTCCCTATAGATATTTTGTCTGTTACCCTATCAGCCCATAAAGAAAACTTTATCTTAGAATCCGAGCTTTTTTTATTTGTCTCCAATAGTTTTCTGATGATCCTAACTAGGCTTTTGTTGGATGACTTAGCCAGGACATTGCCTTGAGGATAATAGGATGTGTAATGCACCAGCTGAATGCCCATTGACTCACACATTTTAACCAATGCCCCGGTTTTGAAAGCTGGTGCATTATCAGTCACTAACCTTACTAGGCAGCCAAACCTGATAAAGATATTCTCATATAAAAACTTCATGATGACCTGATGAGTTGCATTCCTAGTGGGTACTGCCTCTATCCACTTGGTAAAGTAGTCTATGGCTACTAGGATCCATTTATGCTTCCCACTTGAAGATGGATTTATTTCACCTATGAAATCTAGACCCTATTTTTGGAAAGGCACATTCACTACAATAGGCCTAAGGGGAAAGGATTTGAGCTGCTGCTTCCCTATAAATCTTTGGCATTGGTCACAAGCCCTCACAAAAGTACACACATCGGTAAAAAGGACTGGCCAATAGTACCCTTCCCTCAGGATCTTGTGGGCTATGGTATTCCAATAATGATGGCCCCCACATGTGCTAGAATGAAAGTGATGCATGACCTGATCTGATTCTTCTTTATCTAGACATCTCAACAAAACCCCAGACAGATCTTTCCAGTACAACAGTTTATCAACTATGCAAAATTTAACAGACTTTAGTTTAAGAGCTCGTTCTTGATTAGGAGTGAGACCAGGAGGAACTTCTAATTTCTGCAGAAAATGAATAATACCTGAGTACCACTCACATGAAAACAAGTTTTCAGCCACTGGTTGAATGCCATTCTGATCCTGAACTACTTCTGCTGCTACTACAGTTTGCAATTTTGTTGAATTGACACGAGTGAAGTTTATCCCCATTAGTTCACAGTTTTATTTAGCCATGAGTTTGGCCAGACCTATTCCTTTTACTAGCTTAGTGGGATTCACCTCTATATCAAAATCAATGAGCTTGGAAATCCATTTAGCTCTCTTTCCATCAACGTCAGGCTGAGTCAAAACATCCTTCATAGCAGCTGAAGGGACATAGACAAGAACTTTTGCATGGAGAATGTAAATCTTGAAGGTATTCAATGACTTGATGAGAGCATAAGCCTATTTCTCATTTGGATCATACTTTAGCTCAACATCCATCAATGTCTTGCTGAAGAATGCAATTGGATGATCGAGACCCTCATCATCTTTTTGTAACAACACAACTACCACTATGTCATAGAATGCAAAGGAGAAGATATAAAAACTCTTGGTATAGTTTGGACTAATCAGGGTTGGGGATTCCATGATAGCCTTCTTAATGTCTTCGAAAGAGCTTCTTACCTGGGCAGTCCATTTTATTTCTTCATCCTTTCTCAACATAGCTGTTATGTTCTTTACCAGATCAGAGAAATTAGGGATGAACCTTTTGACAAAATTTATCTTACCCAAAAATGACTGAATATCCCTTTTTGACCTAGGTATGGACAACTTCTGGATTTCTTCCACCCTTACCGAATCAATCTTTACACCTTCAACTGAGACTATGTGACCTAGGATTTTCCCCTCACTGAGTGCAAATTGGGACTTCTTAGGGTTGAGTGATATCCCAAACCTCCCGCACTTCAGAAATACCCTCCTCAAGTGCTGCAAATGGTCATGATGGCTGTGAGAGTAAACAATTAGGTCATCCAGGTATATAAGCACAAATTTATCTTTCAATCCTACAAAATATAAGTCCATGGCTCTCTGAAAAGTAGCCCCAACATTCATCAGCCCAAATGGCATTTTAGCATACATGAAAGTGCCCCACGGGGTGGTAAAAGCAGTCTTCTCTTGGTTAACAGGGTGCACAACAACTTGGCTGTATCCAGAGAAGCCATCCAGAAATGACATGACACTAGCCCCTGAGACTCTTTTCAACAGGTGTTCCATCTTGGGTAGTGGATAGTTGTCTTTTTTGGAGCATTTGTTCAAGTTTCTAAAATCCACACACAACCTGATCTCCCCATTCTTCTTCCTTACCACCACTAAGTTTTCAATCCACTTGGAATACCTAAGGGGGATTAATATTTTGGCTTTGAGGAGCTTATGGATTTCTTTTTCAATTATAGGTAGTAGGAGAGGACTGATGGATCTCAGCTTTTGTTTGAAAGGGATGGTGTCCTTCTCCAAAGGAATCCTATGTTGGATGATATTGGTGTCATAGGTTTTCAGGTCACTGTACTCCCAAGAAAAGATATCAGCAAATTATTTTATCAGGCTGCAAAATTTGGACCTCTGATCAGCATTCAACTCAGTGGATAGATTTATAAGCTTTGGATGGCTTTGGCTACCTATGTTTTTCTCTTGGATAGTAGGGTCTTGGTCCTTTTTGGCAGGCTTGAAAGGGATGTCATTATGATCAAAAATATCTTCCAAAGGTACTAGACCCCAAGGTATATAATTGCTAAGTAATTGGACAATATTCTGATCATCTACTTTATCTTTCAACTTGAGCTGTTGGGATTCTTCCATGTTTAGGTTTTTCTGATCTATATGTATATCAAATAATTCATCTACTAGCTGAAGGAATTCACTAAGATCATCATCATTCTCAAACACCTTCCAAAATTTTACATTATTTGGCAGGGAAGGCCTGTACTTGACCTGAATATCATAGCTGAGCTTAGGAGGTAAAGGAGGAACAAACAGACTTGCTGAGACAGCCAGGGAATCATCCAAGTGATTCAAAGGCCTAGGTATATATGATAGTTCAAAAACATAAAGGAGTCTCTGAGTTTCCATACCTCATCCCTGTAGGACTTTAGTCTGACATTTTTTGCTTGAAAAGTGTTGTTGACCTGCTGTATAATAAGGTCTGCATCTCCAAAGATTCTCATGCACATGATACCCACTTCCTTGGTAGCTTTAAATCCTACCAGTAAGGATTCATATTCTGCTATATTGTTAGTGGTTTTAAAGTCAAGCTTATAAGACAGATGAATATTCTCTTTAGATGGAGAGATCAATACTACACCTGCGCCTGCTGAGTTTTGAGTACTAGACCCATCAAAATACATGTTCCATACTGTTGTGGTCACTTCTTCGGGCTACTGATAGGTGGGCTTGGTAAGCTAGATAGGCGTTTGCTAAGAATCATCTATTTGCAGAATGCATGACCCAAAATCATTGTCTACTGCATAGATGAGGTGGTTCACTGAATTCATTTCATTGCTTATGATGTAGGAAAGCTGATTCTCTTTGTAAAGCCTCTTGGTCTCTCCAAACATTGGGATTGTAGCATATGTAAGGTCCATGTGAAGGGTTCCACTTAGCCTTTTACTCCATGATCAAGACAGCAAGAGATCAAATTTGGGAGGGATATCAGCAACTACAATGTCCATCATGATGCTTTTTGAAGGTAGCTGAGATAGGTTTACCACAAGGTCTTTGATGAGGCCCAAGCACTTGACCTTTCTGGAGTTAAAGGAGAACAAATCATGGTAGGGTTTTGTAATTTTGAGACCAATCTCTTCCGTCACAGCCTTTGGCATTAGGTTATGGGAAGCTCCTGAGTCCAGCAGACAGTTATGAAGGACTTTATCATGGATATTCAAGGATATGTAGAAAGGTGGGCATGAATCCTTTAGGTCTTCGATCATAGGGCCTAGGGTTACAATAGGCTTATCATCTTGTAGATTTACAAAGTCAGTATCAATAATTATCTTTGGTTGAAGAGAATTCAGTATGGAAGATTTCATTTTTCATTAGCTCGATTAATTGGAAAGGGATCTTCAATTTTTGAATCTCTGACTCAAGGTTGAAAGAATAATATAATCTATCAGGAAACCTTACCTCATGTACTGGAGTTTTGAGTTGGAATTGATCAAGGCTTGATGAAGGTGTTGGTTTTTGCAATGGTTTGGAAATGACGTCCATTTTCTTTGGTAAAATAGTAGCCTTTTTAGCTGGTGCAGCAGGTTGTTTGGCATGAATAACATTCTTCTTAATGGTAGCAACCAACCTGGACCTCAAATTATACCCTCCTTGACCATCAACCTGATATACTATTTCTTCACTGATCTGCTCATCAATTAGGGATTCCTCATATTCTTCCTTTGTCAGAAAAGAATAGTCAAGTTCATCTTCCATGCAGTGGATGTTTTCTTCAGCCTCTCCTTCTTCCTCAATGAATTCTGCTTCTTCTTCTAGCACAACATTCTAAAAAGGAGCTATGATTCTCTGATATTCCCCTTGATTCCTTTCCCTTCTAAGGATCTGAACTAGGGGGTTGCCTCTTCTATAAGGGACAAAATTATTGTTTCGAGGAACAATATCACTTGGCCCTTTACCTCTCACAGGTATCTGTCCTCGGTCCTTTAGCTTAGACATTTCAGCAGTCAAGTTATCTAATAGTTTGGTCATTTTGTCAATCTTGTTCTCTAATGAAGAATCCCCAAGAGGGTCTATTGGTTGCTTCTTCCTATCTATCTTTCCTTTGACCTTCTAAGATACCACAATGGTAGATTCTACCTCTAGGGAAGCATCCTGCATGAGTGATAAGGAGGTAAACCTCCTTTCTCTGAGAAGCAGGCATAAATCAGAGTCAAAGGAATTTGCATAAGTTATCCTAGCTGAGGTATCAGTGGGCTTGATTTCATTGGGGATCTTGTTGTACATATTGTCGAACCTCTTGGTGAAGTTGGAGACAGACTCCCCCTTCTCTCTTTTCAAGTTGCTAAACTCGGTAATATAATAGATGCGGTCTCTCCTCTCTCCCCAATGCTTTAGAAATATGTCATCTAGGGCTTCAATTCCTGCTACTGATCCATCAGGCATTTCTTTGAACCATTTCCTAGCCTGACCATCTAGGATTTGAACAAAAACCCTAGTCCACACATCTTCCTGTTCTGTATTAATGTTCTCAGCATAATTGTAAAATACCTCTAGATGTTCTTCAGCTATGAAATCTCCCTCTCCTGTGAATTTAGGCATGTACTTGAGATAGTCTCCAGTGGGCATGGCCGAGAGGGGGTTAGGAAATTTTAGGGGGGCATACCTAGATACCAGGATCCTTTCCATTTTGGTCATCAGAGGGGCATCCATATTGGAAATGGGTATGGAAAGGGTGGAGGAAGCTATTACCGATATAGGTAGTAGCTGAGAAGGTGATGGTGGTAAACTTATCCCAGTGGAGTTACCAGGGATTGGATCTTCACAGGCAGTAGTGCTTGAAGATGCCCAACCCCTAAAATTTTCTGATGTATTTATAAATTCCAGAGAATTAAGTGTTTCAGCAGAATAAATAATAGCAGAATTATTTCTTGAAATACCTGATGTAGCTTCCTTTGCAGCACTGCTGGTCTGCCTTAGTGAAGCCCTACCTCTTCTCAGAATCTCTTCTGTATCTGAAACCGGTGTTGCTAGTGGCCCTTGAGGGTTTTCTTTGGTACTTGGTCTTCTTGAAGCCACCTTATTTCAATGGAGTCGCTAGATAGATGAGTACAACCAGAATAGTGTCCAAAATTTGTCTATCATCAAAGTAGGATTTATGTTGTCTCCTAGGGAAGCTGAGCTTCAATCTCCTCTGCACGGCAGCAACGCCAATTTGTTATCACTCCAAGAAACTCCTCTAGGTTGTAGCTCGAGGATGCCTGGTAACTTAAATGTTTTTATGGTTTTCTAAGTGGATCAAGTCAAGTGACCTATTGACCTCACACTCTCAAGACATGCATGAAACTCAATCAGGGATAAGGCTTCTAATTACCAATGTTCAGAGGTTGACAATATGGTGCAGAGACGGAGAACTTATCTTGCTGGAAGATTCATACATAAAACAAATATATATAAATGGCTAATAATGACAAGGAAAGCACTTATAATTCAAATCATCAATATGCCAATAGGATGACAACTATCGGACATCAATTAACCTGAATAAAACATGAATAACACATTCAATCATAAGCACAGAATAGATAGAAAATGGAAGCTGAACATATGATAACAAAAGAGCGTATATTAGGTCATGAGCAATATGAGAAGCTTGACAATAGCAATGGTCTACAAGTCCCGGAAGTCGAACCTTTTCAATAAAATAAGTCTTAGGATTTATAGACTTTACAAAAATATTTAGATCCTGAAAAATTGGATCTGATTTACTAAAAATAGATAAAATAATTATTTTTTGCATAATTAGGTCAAAAAACCCTAATTAACTACTAGTCTAACTAACTGTAGAATGCGTTCACTGTTTGAACCTTCTGATAACTAAAGTACTGGAAATCACGGCCACTATTCCTCTGTTGGTTAAGTCACTATTTCACTTTTACAGTTAAGTGTTGGTGACCTTTTCTACTTTTATGTCACAGAAAAACTGAAGCATACCTTCCCTGATGTTTTCTTCAGCGTCCTTCATCTTTATACTTCATCCCTAAGCTATCCATGTTAGCCCAAAACTGGTCCTTCATGTCAAAATTTGATCCTATGCCTCTTTCTTCTTTCGGTGGTTAAGAGGCCAAAATATCGAAACTATTAGCTACTGAAAGTGGTGCTTTCGGTGGCTAATGAACTGCCTCAATGCCCGCCTAAGCTACCGAAAGCCCTGTTCTTCAAAAATTCTTAAGCCACCTCCAAAATTGTTCTTTCAAGTTTGTCTGCTTAGCTTTCTTCTTCAGCAGGCTCTATGTTAGGAAGGTTAACAACAACTTGGCTTGCTTTTGGAGGCTGAAGGCTTACTGCAGCTTCATATAGGGTTTTCAATGTGAGGTGAGTGCTAGGGTTTAGCTTGGCCTCCTTCATCTACAGTCTCTGAAGCCTAATCCTTCTATACAACCTTATGTTTTCTTTCAGGTATCTTTTATTTAGTCTTTTTAGGAAAGCATACCTTCCTCTCAGCTCCAGGTAAGAGTTATGTAGCAGCTTGTTTCTACCGGTCAATGTAGCATTATTTTTCTTTATCTCCCTTTCTAAAATCTCCATCTCATACACTTGCCTCAGCAACTGATTTATCCTTTGAGTATTGGGCTTGCTAGAGGAAGCCTTCTCTACTGGTTCATCTTGCTCTTTTGGTGTAGGTGATGGGAGTTCTTCAATCTCTGCTACAGCTTGCAATGCTAGGTCTGCACCTTCCTCTTTTTCCTCTTCTGAATCTGAGTAGGGTAGGTTCAAGATGTTCTCACTGTGTGTTGTAACTTCCTGTCTCTTTTCACTGAAATCCAAGTTTCTTTTGACCTTCTTGGCTTTGGAAGATGAAGGAGGTTGTTCTACTGTTGCTGGGTATATATCCCTTCTCTTCCTTTTCCCACTTCTTGGTGTGCTAGATTTTTTAGTAGGAGACTTCCCCTTTTCTTCTGGTTGCAGGCCTATTTCAAAACCATTCCAAAATAGGAAATAATCCCATGCCATATTTCTCCTCTTCAGCAATTCTTTGATTAGAACTTGGATAAGACCATGATGAAGTAGTCTACCAGCAATCTTGGTTGGCTGAGACTTCACCTAGTGTGCCATTTTCACCAAGCTCCTATGTAAGTAGAAAGGAAAATTTAGTGGGCTTTTTCCTGTGAAGTGGTTCATCAATTTAAAATGGTAAATCATGGCCATGTTGTATCTCCCTTCACATGTAATGTAGACCACAATGGCCTTCAACAGTTGCTTCCACCTCTCTTCTAGCCACGAGGATGGTACACTTTTCTTCCACACCACCCCTCTATGTTTAGGCTTCAAGTAAGATATGAACTCTACATCCTTTGGTATGGTGGTTTTAAACCACTTCTCTCCTATGCTAGGGAGTTCAGTCACTTCAATAATTAAGGTTTCATCTATCATGAATTCTTCTTTTCCTATGACTTCCTTGGAGCCATCGAAAGAGAGAGCAAATGCCTCAGCCACCTGCTGGTGTGAACCTTGAATCTTCTCACAAAACCTATAGCAACCGGCATCCTTGAAAAATTGTTAGACTTCTGGATGTGCCTCTAGGTAGCTGATGTCTCCCAGCTCTTTCCTGAGAGTAGGTCCTCCCTTCTTCATTTGCTGAAGGTCACTCCTGGGTACCTGCAACAATCAATTCAATTTCTGTGGGATAGTGTTTTTAGCAGGCTGCTCCTCAGAGATGGTTTTCTGGTGGTGATAAATGCTAAAGTCGAAGGTGGAGTGTACTAAAGAATGGGCACTGATTATGAGGGCTTTCAACCGCGTGATTGATTCTTAGGTCAGAGGGTGATGGATTTAGTTGATCTTTTCGAGACCCCTCGCCCAACAATCATGTTAAAATCAATCCTGGATACTCAATGGGTTTCTGTAGTTCTGTGGAAAGACGGAGGGAAAAGGAGGGTTTCAAATCACATCAGTCCTTATCAGTTTCAATAACAACCTCCTCGCTCATTTCCTCACACCTTGATGCAACCTTCTGTCCTTTTGGTGGTTTATCACAGCCTTTTATGATCGTTGTTTTGCTGACAGGCTCTAATTTGATAGGTTTCTAATCTTTTCTCTCTTTTTACCTTTTTGGTGGTTAAAGTGTTAGGATATTTAGACACTTAGGAGTTAGTTAAGATCAACTTGTGTAATATATCCGTTAGGTAAAAGTGTGTTTCTTTAGTATGCATTTGTAAATATTCTAATCTGACGGTCACGATATGTTCTAGACATAGAGTGATCCGACGGTTCAACTTCTCTTAGATCATACCTACCATTGATCCGTGGCTTAACCCCCAATTGGTCTATGATCTCTATTTAAAGAGCATAAAGGGTCCTTGGCTAGTTGATCGATTATGAGAAGCTCATATGTAACTTTCTTTCTTTTGCATAATAAATTGCTCCAAGTAGCTATTTCGCTGGGGCCGTGGACTGTTTCCCTCTCGAGGGTTTTAACCACGTGACAAACATCGGTGTGTTGATCTATGATCTATTTGTGTGAATTGGTTGCTGAAGGTGTTCGGTCTTTTGGGAGTACCCTGTGTACCCGTACATGGTATCAGAAGCTTTTATGAAGAGCCGCTTTCGGTTTTGATCAAGATCTAGAACCGGTGTTGCTAAAACTTTGAAAGGGTTTCTGGTTCTAGATTTTCTGTGCATTTATGGCCCATGGGAGCTATTCCATTGCGTTTGGAGCACCGTTTCCATTTGAAAATAGTCTTCGTTTCATCGAAAATCGTTTTCGTTTGCTCTAGAAACACCCATTTCGGCAAATATGAAGGTATAATGTTACAGTGACGGGTTTGTTTTTTCTAAATCTCTCATATTTTATCAGTTTGTTATTAGATCTTTTCTATTTTAGTCTTAGATTGTTGCCTTCCCTGACTACGTATGCTCTTTGCCGTGCACCTTGCGTGATCGCGGTGAATCAGAAACAGTAAGGGAAAGTTTTTTTTCTTGTCTTCTCAGCTACGTATACTCTTTGCCGTGCACCTTGTGTGATCACGACAAATCAGAAATAACGAGAAAACTTGAAAACGTAGACTTTCCAGGTAAGCTAACCAAGATCTAACCCCATTGTGTGGAAAAAGTTTTTTTTGTTTTTGTTTTTCGTTTTTTTTGTGATTTGCAGGAAAAGAAAGCAAGCACGGAGAACGAGAGAGAAGAGTAAAAAAAAAAACCCTTCATCTTTCCATTATTTTACATACCTTTTAAACTTAGCTCACTTGGTCCAAAGTTGCTTTATTACTTAATAGGTCTTGAGTTCAAGTCTTATTAAGCTACTTTTTAGTGCATGCAATTTCTATTTTCAAGTTATTATATTGTAAAAGTGCATCTCACATAAATAAAATAAAATAAAAGTGAGTCA
The DNA here is from genome assembly GCA_001517045.1 of Pseudotsuga menziesii. Lineage (NCBI taxonomy): Eukaryota > Viridiplantae > Streptophyta > Pinopsida > Pinales > Pinaceae > Pseudotsuga > Pseudotsuga menziesii. The sequence goes on along the minus strand of LPNX010064847.1, from coordinate 216,077 downwards.
CTTAAGTCTTTTAATTTATTGCCGCACTATTTAAAAGTCACATTATTGTATAAGTGAACATCACTTATTCTACAAAAGTGATTCACTTCAAAGGAACTTTATTGTAAAATTGATTGTCAAAGGTTGATCTTGGGAAGAGGGGACTTCTTTTTTTAGTTGGTCAAGTTAATATCTGCCACCTCACTATTGGGGACATCTTCAACATTTTCTTTGATCAAGCATAACTTCATCATCCAGAATCAGTTTTAAGTGCCCTTTTTTTTAAAACCGCATAATTTTTCGAGCTCTTTGCATCCAAATAGTTAGTTTCTGTTCTTTTAGCCATTATTTTATAGTATGTCCGCTCCTTGTGATATTATACTTACAAGTTATAACTATTTCTCATGGAAATCTCGTATGGAGGATGTTCTGGGAAGTAGGGGACTTTTTAGGATAACCTCAGGGAAAGAAACATAACCCACTGATAATAATAAGAAAATTAAATGGGAAAATGGATGTGATGAAAGTCGTGGATTGATTGGGATGTCAATCTCTACTAATTTGTGATTCCACATATCTTGAATTGATGAACCTAATCTCGCTTGGGAAAAGTTGGAATCTATGTTTGGTAAACACAATGAAATTTGAGGTCATCAACTTGATAATGAGTTTCTTTCCTTGAATCCAAATGATTTTTCATGCATTCAAGACTATTTATCTAAGTATAAAACTCTTAGACTATTATGTGCAGAATGCAAAATTAAGAAAGAAGGCAAACAATGTATTTATCATATTCTTTCAAAACTTGGACTTGCATATTCTGTTTTTGTATCTACATTCTACTCCATGAAAGAATCCTTGACTGCATCTAGCTATCAAGAGCCTAGCCTTGAATCCTTTTGTGATTCCTTAATTTAAGAGCAAGATAAGCTCATTCATCTTGGAATAATTAACAATGCAGATACATCTGGGAAAGCCTTATTGTCCCAACATAAAGAAAAGTCCAAGCCTCCTAAGAAACAAAATTTTCGCAATAATAAGCCAAACAACAAGGGTCCCAAACCCTCTCAGTCAGCTCCTTATTTAAAAAATGACAAAGGATCCAAGCAAAAAGGAAAGAAGACTAAGCGTCATTGCAATTTTTGTGGGAAAGATAATCATGATGAATCTAAGTGTTTTATGAAGATGGTAGCCTTGGAAGCAACAATGAAGAAGCACCACATCAGCCTAGATTCGTCTTCAGAATCTACCTCTCATGGACATGCACTTCGTGCTTCTGGATACTCTTATACTGCATCTTCTTCTTCTACTTCAATTGAATGGCATTGGATCTGGAGCATCTTATCATATGGCTAAGGATAAAGCCATCTTTTCTACTATGCATGAATGTAACACCAAACAAATATTTGTTGGTGATGATATATCTCTAAGTGTTGTAGTATCTGGAACTGTTCCAGTAGAAAATGGTCATTTTAGTGATGTACTATGTGTTCCAAAAATTTCCTGCAATTTGTTATCAGTCTATCAAATTACTCATTCAGGTGAAGGTAAAACTGTGACGATTACACCTCACCAAGTTATAATCAAGGATTTTAAAAATCCTCAAAATATCCTTGCTACTGGAACTGTTGATGATATTACCAGGTTGTACAAATTTAACAACTTTGGGTCATCACCTTTTCCTTCAATTTTTGTTGCTCATAGTGATAACTTGAGCAAACTTTGGCATGAGCGATTTGGTCACTTAAATTATTGCTCATTGAAACAACTATGTAAAGACAATATGGTGACTGGTCTTCTGCTGGTATCTTGCAAGGATGGTTTTTGTTCCGGTTGTGTACTTGGAAAACATAATCGGGACAGTTTTGACAAACGTGCCTCTTGGAACGCCTCGGTTCCCTTGGAGCTTGTGCATAGTGACTTGTGTGGCCCTCTTCCATCTGCTTCCTTTTCTGGTTTCAAATATTTCTTAACCTTCATTGATGACTACTCCAAATGCACTTGGGTTTACTTCCTAAAACTTAAGAGCGAAGTATTTAAAATGTTCTTGGCCTACAAAGCCCTTGTTGAAAAATAATCTAGTCATCAAATTATTAAGTTAAGATCTGACATTGGAGGAGAATATGTTAACAACAAGTTCACTACTTTTTGCACTGAACAAGGAATCCAACAACAACACACTGTTCCATATACACCACAACAAAATGGTGTAGCTGAACGGAAGAACCGCACTTTAAAAGAAATGGCTAATTGTATGATCCAATCTAAAGGACTAAGTCTTCAATATTGGGCTGAGGCCATAAATTGTGCAAATTACATATTTTATCGCTCACCCACTAAATTTTTATAGGGTATAACACCAAAAGAAGCATGGAGTAAAATTAAACCAGATGTAAGTCACTTTCGTGTGTTTGGTTGTGAAGCATGGGCTCACATTCTGGATGAAAAACGAAAAGCATTGCAGCCTAAAAGTGAAAAGTGCATATTTGTTGGATATTCTGAAGATGTAAAAGGTTATATACTTCTTCAGCCACATTTTCATGATATAATCAGTAGAAGAGATGTTAAATTTGATGAAAATCTCTTGGCCTGCGAGCCCGATTCGGCGATTGTGCCTTCTTCTTCTTCTTCTTCTAGCTTCCTTTACAGGTTTCCAACTATAGTTTCTGATGATAACAGTGAGGATGAAAATCCACCTCTACCTACTCATGTTCCTCCAATTTCACCAGCACCAATACTTCCTCGATGGGTCCGTTCAACATGTGAAGCAGGTGGTGATCTTACCGGTGATCTTAGAGATCAACGTCGAACACGTTCTTAGTTTCAATGATCCTCTTCTCTTTTGGCTCAAGTTTTTGAGAATCATGATCCATAACCTTTTGCAGAAGCTTCAGGAAATCCAGATTGGGAGGCAGCTATGGATGAAGAATATCGTTCCTTAATGGCGAACGATACTTGGGATCTTGTTCCTCTTCCAAAAGGAAAAAAACTTGTCAGATGTAAATGGGTCTACAGAACTAAGTATGCATCAGATGGAAGTGTTGAAAGACTTGAGCCAATGTTATTTGCCAAAGGTTTTTCCCAAGTTGAAGGGATTGACTACAATGAAACCTTTGCCCCTGTAGCAAAAATGAACTCCATCCGCCTTGTTCTTTCCCTTGCATCCTTACATAACTGGGAAGTCCATCAAATGGATGTCAAGTATGCCTTCTTACATGCTGATTTACATGAGGAAATTTACATGGAACAACCTCCTGGATATGTTCAGAATAACTCTAGCCTTGTTTGTCTCCTTAAGAAATCCTTATATATCCTTAAGCAAGCTCCTAGAGCTTGGTATGCCAAAATGGATACCTTTCTCCTTGACATTGGTTTTTCTAGATGCCATTCTGACCCCAATGTCTATACCAAGAAAGTAGGAAACCATCTCATCATACTTGTTCTTTATGTTGATGATCTTATCCTTACTGGTAGTGACCCTAAACTTATAACCCATGTGAAATCTAGTCTTAAGCAAAATTATGAAATGTCAGACTTAGGAAATTTGCATTATTTTCTTGGTCTCCAAGTCTTGCAAACCAAAGAAGGAATCTTTCTTTCCTAGTCTAAGTATGCTTGTGACCTTCTTCGTCGCTTCCACATGGAAGATTGTAAACCAGCCCCTTCTCCCTTCCAGTATGGAGTCAAAATTTTTGCCACTTGTACTTACCCTAAAGTAGATGCCACCTTGTATCGTCAGCTTGTTGGTAGTCTTTTATACTTGACTCATTCCCATCCTGACCTTTCCTTTGTTGTTGGTCGTGTTGTCCATTATATGCAAACTCCTAATGAAAGTCACTGGAAAGCAACAAAAAGAATACTTCGATATATTTGAGGTACAATTCAGTTTGGGATTCATTACAGTACAGGGGGGAAACCTTTGTTGGTTGGTTTCACTGATTCAGATTGGGCCGGCGATCCTGATGATCGAAAGTCTACTGTAGGTTATGTTTTCAGTATGGGATCTGGATCTGTCACTTGGCTTGTAAGAAACAACAAGCTCTTGCTCTTTCTTCAGCAGAAGCATAATATCGAGCCACAGTTAATGCCAGTCAGGAAGCTTTATGGCTTCGATAGATCCTTTCAGAGTTTGGATTCAAGCAGCAGTAGCCTACTCCACTTTGGTGCAACAATCAAAGTGCCATCAAACTTGCCAAAGATCCATTTATACATCATCACAACAAACACATTGAGCTACACATGCACTTCATCAGAAATCTTGTTCATGATCGTGTTATTGAAGTGCTCCATTGCCCTACAGATGATCAAGTTGCAGACATCTTCACCAAGTCTCTTACAGAAGCAAAGTTTTCTAAACTTCGGTCTATGTTAGGAGTTAAAGAATGTGTCCTTAAGGGGGGATAGGCTCTAATGCCTCCTTCCTTCTCCTAATAGTGTCACTTTTGTAAATCCTTCAATCCTATCCCAAGTTGTTCTTAAGAGGGGATGTTAGGATATTTAGACACCTAGGAGTTAGTTAAGATCAACTTGTGTAATATATCCGTTACGTAAAAGTGTGTTTCTTTATTATGCATTAGTATGCATTTGTAAATATTCTAATCTGACGGTCACGATATGTTCTAGACATAGAGTGATCCGACGGTTCAACTTCTCTTAGATCATACCTACCATTGATCCATGGCTTAACACCCGATTGGTCTATGATCTCTATTTAAAGATCATAGAGGGTCCTTGGCTAGTTGATCGATAATGAGAAGCTCATATGTAATTTTCTTTCTTTTGCATAATAAATTGCTCCAAGTAGCTATTTGGCTGGGGCCGTGGACTGTTTCCCTCTCGAAGGTTTTAACCACGTGACAAACATCGGTGTGTTGATTTGTGATCTATTTGTGTGAAGCGGTTGCTGAAGGTGTTCGGTCTTTTGGGAGTACCTTGTGTACCCGAACATAAAGGCCTTTAGGAATTTGTTTGTTAGCCGCCGAAAACAAGGATTTTGGTGGATAATGAAATGATGACCTATTCTTCTAAGCCACCGAAATCGTTTTCCAAATGGCACTGAAAATCTTGGCTTTGGGCAGATAATGGTCTCTTCGACTATCCCTTTTAACCTCCGAAAGACCGGCCTTTCGGTGGCTAATGAAACCTCAGAGATTTCGCCTAAGCCACCGAAACCTCTTTTTCCCCAACGCTTTTTTCCTGCTTTCGGTGGTTAACACCCTTCTTGGACTGTTCACTAAGCTGCCGAAACCAACACTTATTAGTGGCTAATGAGCTTTTTGAAGTCTCGCCTAAGCCACCAAAAGTGATTTTACCATTTACTCGATCAGGCCTGCTTTCGGTGGTTAACCTTTATCTTATGTTAAACTGTTAGCTGTCGAAACAAAGCCTTTCGGTGGCTAATGAGTTGTTAAGAACCCTGCCTAAGCCACCGAAATATAAAAAATTCCAATTTCTTCAACCATAGCAAAACCAGAGACCCTCAATTTGTTAGTCATCTTTAAATCTTTCATAACATGACTCGAATTCTTCATAGTATCAAAATAAATTTATTTTGGGAGATAACAAGGTCTGATGATCAGACAACAAAGATGTTATTGGTTTATCTATTTGGATTAATTTTTTCTAGTATATATCTATAAAACTTCAAGGATTTTTCTACTTACACACCACTAAAGCACCTTTGCTTGCTCTGGAATCTTGTTTACATATTTTTTGGTTTGCTGAAAATAGGTATGGGACTACCAGACTAAGTCGTGTGTTTAGATGCTTGAAGGACATACACATAATGTATTTTCAGTATGTTTTCACCTCGATCTTCCTATCATCATCACAGGCTCAAAAGATGGCACCGATCGGATTTGGCATGCAACTACATATAGGCAATTTCTCTTGTTATAATCCCACTCATTTATTTGGGAGGCATTGTGGAGCAGCAGGCCCCCCATTCCATGTGGTAGCACACTACCCATTATAGTTCCTCATCCAGTTATTCCTCCAGTCATAGTACTTTTGAGACTCTTTCCTTTGGATTCGGATGTTAGGAGAGATGCTTCCAGTGCACCATGACATATTAGCCATTTTTGTACTATAGAGTCCAGATCCAATCCCCTTGTACATTTTTATTTTGTATTGAATCTCTCTGTACATCTCTCTTGATTAGCTCTCCATCTTTGGAGTCAGATCTTCTTGGTTTTAGGTTTTTAGGTTAGCGACTCATGCTTTTATAGGAGTCACCTTAGCGCTCCCACTTTGTAGTCACCCTAGCGACTCGTGCTTTTATAGGAATCACCTTAGTGCTCCCACTTTGTATTGAAATCATGGTATTTCATAGTCCCATTGACCTACTTATGTGGTCATTTGTTGGAAATAAATAAAATTATCGTATATTATGGTAGCTTTTGCTCTGACCTCCACTTTGGGTGTTTGGTCCTGCTCCTAGATGTTTTGTATTTGTCTTGCTTGTTAATAGGAAAATGGACATTTCCCTAGTGTGCACTCGAATTCCTAAGGAGTTCAATCTCCATTGTCGCTTTTTGCCCAATTCTTTATTTGCACTACATAGTCTGCAACAATATTGTAAGTTAGCAATGAGATAAAAATATTGTTGTGGACTAATTAGAGATTGAACACTTTAGGAATTCGAGTGCACAGTTGTAAGTCAGTGATGAGATAGAAATATGATCTTTGATCTTCTTTTATCAATATTATTTTTCTGTTGACAAATAGGAAAGTCTTAGGGTTCCAAGGAAATGCTACCTTTTAGTAAAGATTGGCGCAACATGTCTTAACATGGTTCATCAAAGGTAGATACCACACTAAATTTGTTGAAGAAACACCTTCTTGATGCTTGGATTTGAGTCCCAGAAGGCCTTGGCTTGGTACACCATTAGATTGTGGTCATAATTAGAAACATTATTAGCACATGCAAACGTTGGCCTTATGGTTATGTTGTGATGCAAGAAATGTTGGGTGAAAAAAAATTAAAAGGTTTTCAAAGTTTCAAGAGCTCTTTTGGGATATGTTTAAGCATATCAAACAAATTTCTCTCTATGGCTTGGTTGCACTTGGAGCTTAAGTCATTTGTCTATATGCTCTCTTCCATGGATGGGAGCTTAAGTATCATTAAGTGCCCCCTTTCCAAACCCTCTAGTAATTTTTTTGCATGTCCCACTTATCATGTTGGTTGACCACTTCTTTAATCCTTTTATATTGGACATAACTAGAGGAACAATATAAAGTTTCTCCATTTTAAGTTTTTTGGTTTTTCCTCTTTGTGAGTGGTTGGCAAGGGTTGCGAGAGAGTCCTAATACTATGGTGGCTTTGCTCCCACCTTCTCCGTAAGTGTTTTCCCCCATGTTCTCTGCAAGGGTTAACTCTTGTTCCTAAACCTCTTGTTTGAATCTCACGTTCTAATAGTGCAAAGGGAATTATCTTAGTGTGCAATAATATTCATAAGGTTTTTAATCTCCATTGTTGCCTTTCTTCCTAGTTTTGGATTTGCATGGCATAGTCGGCAACAATATTGTAAGGAAATGATGTGATAAAAAGTATGAGCCTCTTTTTATCAATATTATTTTTCTATCCACAGATGGGAAGGCATGTTGGTTCCATGGAAATGCTAGCTTCTATAAAAAAATGGCAGACTAGGGCTTAACATTATCCAACTAAATTTGTTGTAGCAACGCCTTCCTCATTCTTGGATTTCAGTCCCATAGGATTTGTGTCTTTGGCATACCTTTAGAATCTGGTCATCATTAGAAACACCGTTAGAACCTGCAGAACATTGAGTAAGATGCAATCCGAGATTGGATAGCCTTTGACTCTATGCTTAAGTCACGATGCAAGAAATACCATGTAAAATATTTAGAAAGATTTTGTGAGCTCTTTTGTAGCATGCATTCCAGTTTTCTCTCTGTCTCTCTGTCTCTCTCTCTTTATGGCTTGGTTTCACTTAAATGCTAGATCTTGTGAATTTCAACTGTAACTTCATTACTTCTCCCTTATTTTAGACTACATGAATAGGTACTAAAATGTATCATTATAAGACTGCACTAGAAATGTTTTAGTTCATAGCCTTATAGCTTGCAAATATGAAGAAATCTGGCCTCCAAAGGTAGGATGACATACTGACATCCATAGAGAAATAGTTAGTAGTTAATGTAAGACCTATTGGGGTCTTGAAAAGTACATACACACTTGCACATGCTCTCTATTGAATAGAACTCTCTACTCCTAGAGAAGTATCCCTTTGTGCTGACATCAGTACAAAAACTAGTGCATTAATGACTCACAAAATATTGATGTAAAATAACTAGTTCATACTTGGCCACAGGTCAATGTCTTGCTTCACTTCTTGCTAGAAAGATACACATCAAAACAAATAGTGGCCATGATAATTAGCTCTAACTGATCTTATGTTTTTCATTGGATTGTAATATAGTCTACAAAGACACTATTATCACCAACCTTGTAGTTGCCTATGTGAGATGGATCTAGGATGGACGGTAGAGGGACAAGCAGCTAAGGAGGTGGAATCGAGATTGCCTCGACTCCCAAATGGTTGGTTGTCACGCCAATCAAGGCAGTCTTCACTTTATGTTTTCTTAGCCCAAGACAACAATGGGGGAGACCAAGATATACTCTCGATAGGAGAGATTAGACCTAGACACCAGATCATATCAAATGGACTTGAGGTACGTAAGGTGTAAGGTGATGGAAACCATGGATCTATGGATGACGTCACTAGGTGAACCAAGGCTTTGGATCAGGGTTTAGGAGATATGAGATTTGATCCAAGTTGGGACACAGATGTTCTATGAGGTAAATACTAGAACTGGGGTTAAGATACTAGAAAGAGGTAAAGATATCCATTGCCTTGGGAAACGTGACCAATGCATAATAGGTGAGAATAGGATTGGGGCTATCTAGTACCAAGAGATAGAATCGAAGGAAGGTATGACAGTGTCAAGGCACCTGAGTCAACAGGAGAAGGTCAAAATGCAAGGGAAAAAGGAAAAAGAGGGGGTAGCGCTAAGGTTGGATATTAGTGCCTTTCATATCTAGGGAAATGGAGTCATTTTCTGCCCAACGTTGAAGAAGACCCGCCTAGGTTTAGACCCGATCTACAAACCCAAAAAGTGGTTTTGTCGGAAAATATAAACTTTCGAGAAAAAAAGGCAACATGGAAGGTAGCGCTCGGGTTTGAAGATTAGTGTTTTTTTCATATCTAGGGAAACAGAGTCACTTCTAGCTCAGCGTTGAGGAATACCCACTTAGGGAATGACCTAATCTACAAAACCCATAAATGGTTTCTCGATAACTCAAGCGGATTGAGCCATAATATTTTTTGCCTTTTTAATGTTTAGGGTTTTAAGATGAAAATGAAAATACAGGTGCCATTGGATTGAGATCTGGAAGAGAAGTACTAACCTATAGATCTTACCTGGAAAACATTTTAGATGCCTTGATGATGATGATCCATGCTATCCTGATCAATTTGAGAAAAATTGAGTGAGTTCTATGCCCAACGTTTTTCCCCAAGAAGCCAATGCGCCCTCTATTCTGCACAAAAAACGTCAACCATATCAGATTTGCTGCATCATGAGAAAAAATAAAATGCTACAGAGAAATAGCAAGATAAAATCATAGATCGCATTGATGCTAATGAAAACCCCCTGATACAAAATGCATCCAAGCCAAGCGAGTTGAGGAAGCCCTGCAAAAATGCCCAAGTTGAAGTCGCCCTTCTGTAGTCAAGACAATGTTTCCTGAAAAATATGTCGATCTCACCACTAATACCCAAATGCTAGGAAGCAAAATATTTTCCAATCACCATCTAAGAACACCAGATGCAAAGGAGATCCAAGAATTTCCACAAGAAATTTTTTGTATTATCCAAATTCAAGAGCCAAATACCCCTTACAAATGAGAAGCTCTCTCCTTTAAATAGGAATGAGAGAACCAAAATCGTAACCACTTTTCAAATGGGTGGTTAATATTAAAATATACAAATGTTCTAATCAATGGTTGAGATGAGCTCAACATAGAATACATGGATCAATACGATAATATAATATAAAAGTGGACAAAATCACCCTAGGAGAGGGGATCCCACTCAATAAAAATAAAAGAAGCTCATGGTGGGTCCAAGGAGTGTTAACTAACTCCCCTAGGGTGTCTCCATGGCACAATAAAAAAAATATAATTTTTAAACTACAAAATAATGCCTCTCTGAGGAAATCGTGAGCTTCCAAAAGCTTCAAAAACTGATAAAATATGCCTGAAAAATGGATGTGGGCCCATCCAAGTGCTGCAACTAATGGAGAAGAAGTGCAAGGTATCAAAATAATCATTAGAACTCATCCCATTCCATTTCCTTTCCTCAGTAACCCAAATCGAATTCTTCAGTAACCATTTAAATTATTTTTTATGTGCCTCGAGAAACATGATATGCCCAAAACTACCTCCTAGGGTGCCTGCGTTATCCAACTGAGCCCACCAAGCTCTCTGGGAGTGGGGTAATATGGTATAAACAAGTGGTTGGATCACCCCCTCCTCATACAACTCCCTAGGAGATCCAAGAAAATCATCTCCTTGCTCAGACAGGCCATCCAATATGGCAAAATTGCACCAGAAAGGTACACCGAGCCAAATCATCCCTGTAACTGCTCAAAACTAAAAGCAAGTTGTCTCATTGGACTCAGGGAGTCCAAATCCATCTAAGGTGCATACTCATACACCTTATATGTCTCTGCATGATCATCTACAATATCCAATATACCCAGATAGACAAGATAATAATATGTAAACGACCATATAATATAACCCAGGCTGACATCCATCTGCTGCAAGTGTTCGAAGGTTAAGACATGCTCTACAAATCATTCAAATAACACTTATAACAAGTAGCAATCATTTCACTAGCGATCCATCAACCAAATATATAGGGTTTTATTTATTTATTATAACTCAGTTGAGACTTTCAAGACCATACTCACTTCATAGTTGTAATCAATTTTCTTGTGAAGGGTGAATGCTAAAATTCACAAGGATAGGTCAAAAGGGTGACTACCAACTTGACATTGTGACACTTCGAATATGGAAAGGGAATACTCACTTTAGCATATGCAGGACAAGAAACAACACAGGGGATGGCAGTGTCTCACAAATGGATAAGCTACTTTCAGAGGTGCTTATTCACCTTGAAAAATGCTCACAATCCAAATCAATACAAGTGAGGCCACCAATCCTTAGATATAAATTTAGGAACCATTGCTTTTTGGGCCTTTGATTTTCCATAGCCTTGGTCTGTGCATTTATTACATGGATTTTCATTATTTTAGGCTTCATGCATTCATGTATGTTTAAAAACACTACTTTTCATTATTGTTTTAAGATATTCATTTCAATGTACTTCAAAGCCAATTTCATTAGGCTTACGTTTCATTCGCGTATGTTTAAAAACACTACTTTTCATGAATGGGATTTTTCATAAGATATTCATTTCCAAACACATTGTATTGATGGCAGTGCTACTTGTTTTAGGTTTAGTCAACACAACCTAGGCAACTCAGAGCCGAGACACAAATAAACAGGGAAGCTTTTCCAATCAAAGAGGATCTAGTGGGGAAAGGTCCTCCATGCCACAAGTCAAATGGTAGGTCAGGTCAGAAACATAACTGGAAGGTAATGGATGGGTGGAGATAGTGAATGGTGAAACCAACACTAGCAAGCCAAAGTATGGTGGGAATGACTACCTCTATTCTCTATAAGGAGGGTAAAACCAATGAGTATAGATCAAGAAGTTCCAGGTCTGAGTAGGGACATCAATACATAATATCAATACATCCAAGTCCACATATTTATATGACCACTAGATCATGACCCTAAATGCTAATACATGTCACAAGAATGAGTATAAGAGCAATGATAACCACAACACAAGATAATATAAGCCAAGTCATAAACATGTAAATAATCCATCTAAATCAACAGTTGTCCAATGAGAAAACACTAATGAAAATATGGGCACTGCTAACTGCTCTGGAAATGGTGAAATGACTACATCAGTCCTCAAATCTGAGTGTCCTAAGACTTAGCCATGGCATGGGAGAGTACTATAGTCCATCAATCAAATAATGATCAATCATAAATGCTCATCTCAGCATCTCATATGTAAGGGAGCTGGTTGAAAAATGTACTAGAATCTGAAAAATAGAATATGGTATCCTGACTACTATATATGTGATAACCGACACATTTTAACTGATAAATTGATGATAATACTCCTTAGGATAATACAATATTAAATCAACTGAGATTCAATCTTACAGTTCCCACTCCATACTTAGCTTACGTCCAATTTGTAACGCAGTCCGGAATGGAGTGTGAAGCTTGTCTTCAGAGATCAAATTGTTTCTTGCAATCCAAATCCCCCACACAGTTAAGTAGGGGAGAGCTTGCCATTTCTTCAGTTTTCTTTCTTTATACCAACTCAAGATATTAGATTTGATGTCGGGCCCTTGCCATAAAAGTTGTTTACCCACGATATTTCCCAGTTCAATCTATACCTGGGACAAGTAGGGCAAAGCTAAAATAAGTGTTCATTTGATTCTGATTCTAATCTGCACAGGAGATAGATCCCTGGCCCTTCCCTTCCCCTTCTGAACAACCGGTCTCAAGTTAAGCCATTTCCATTTAAGGCGAGCCACACCAGCAGTTTGGATTTGGTTGGTGCCTTCATCTTCCATAGTTTCCTCCACCACCACTTATATTTGATTCCTCCATGTTTAAAGGATTTCCTGTACCCAAGCTTCAAATAATATTCTTCCCCTACCTCATTATACACCCAAACCATAGAATCCTTGTCATTTGATAACTAGACATGAGCTATATTAAGCTCGGTCACAAAGGACCTCTGAATAAGAACATTTACTTCTTCCAAACCCAGTTCTTTAGTTGATTTTCAGCCTTGCTGCCATATGTTAATGTCATAATGTTTGTTTATTCGGTTTAATGTCACTCACCCTAAGACCTATAGTATCTCCACTAGTGCATCTGGCAATAGGATCTTTTGGCCATAGCCCATTATTGCATCTTTTCCAATTTTGATTTCAGACCTATTCCCAACTTTCCACACCAAAAAGGCTCCAACAAGTGGAAAAGCCACAGTCTACACTTCCCAATATTTTGAAGCATTTAGAACCCTCTTTGGTTCTTTTCTGATCCAAACCATCACTAAATATGGTGCTATGTACCTATGGACTAGAATCTGCTTCTAATAACTGTCTTTTGTTAGGAATTTCTAAAAGGAATTCGTAGCCAAAGATTTCCCAATATGAAAGATATATTTTTACCCCCACACTCCCGTAGATGCTGGACCACCTTCTTCTAGCTAACCCAATGAGTTCCTTTGTACTATGAACTTCCCTGCCATAAGAAATTGAAACAACATTTTTTGATCGCCTCTCAAGGGGTTGATCCCTGCTAAAGTGATTAAAAGGTTTTCTTGATCTATAAATATGGATCTAAAACTAGATGTGGAACTTACGGTTTATATGTATAAATATCATATCTCAAACAACCAAGAAGAGGGTGTCTCTTGGGCCTTTTTAATGAAATCTAAATTTAGGTTTTCTTTTATTAATTTTCAGAATTCAGACCAACAATCACAAAAGTGATATTTATTAAATTTTAGAGGTTAGAAAGCAAGGCCAGTGCTTGTTACCACCTAAGTTGTACTTAGTGGTTTTTTATCAAGTGAGCCTGGTGAACCGGACAAGGATAGCTTGTTCGGACTTCATAAGACCTTCAGTCTTGCTTCTGGGAAACTTTGTTGTATCATATCACATGTTCATACCCCCTTGGAGGAATTGTAATAAATGTTCTAGCATGCTAGTGTCTATAAAAGACTCGGTCTCATAGAATTTATTTGTCAATCCGATCAACCCAGGGTGTTTTTTCCCTTGGTTATTATTGGTTGTTGAATAAATGACTTATAATTTCTGAGTTTTTCACTCAATACCTCCAAAGTTGGGGTGTTCGGCTTGGCATTTAGGCCTGTTGAGGTTATTAGAGTCTATGTGTCAATGTATAAGCATGCTAGGCATCATGGTCGAGTCATATGAACATGTCTAAGTCCCCCTAGGTTTTTTCATTTTCTTAATTTTTTAATTTTTTCACTGCTTTTTATTAAAATTTATTTTTTCCAAAACTTAGGCTATTTTTTAATAGTGTAATTGGAAAAATTGGTTTTGTAATAAAAGTGGGCTTGGAAGTCTGTTTCAGTCATGTAGATGCTCATTTTCAAGCTAAGAGCACCCAGTAAACCTATAGACCCACTATTTCCTAGTTTTAAGTGATTTTCCATCACTCGGGTTAGAAGGCCCAAAAAAATCAATTAGTGATTATTTTAATTAATAAATTGATGAATAATGGAGCAACTCCAAAATCCTAGATCAGTGGATTCTCAGCCGATTTGATTGAAATCAGTAAGATCTGCACCAGATTGACCGCATCTCACAAATCCTTGACTGAAGGAGGTGATCTCGGTGGATCTAGAGTTGAACTTCAGCTTCCTTTATGGGGAATTTTTCCCTCCCTCTCTCCTCCACATGTGTGGGCTCATTTGGATGAGTTTTGGTGAATGCTTCAGTCAACAGGTTGAGGTGTCAGTTAGATCAGCTCTCCAATTGACTTTCAGACTCAGTAGAAGCTCATTTCAGCTTCAGATCAAGCATTGATGGACTCTCCTTCAGTTGCAGTGGTCTATCTCCTTGGGATTTGTGCCCCCTCTAGGCCAGGGTTTCAATTTTGTGTATAAATAAAGCATGGCTTCCTCGTTTCCGAGTTAGTTAGAACTAGGATTGAGGTGTTGTTGCTCTTGTATTGTGTTATTGTTTATTATTATGGAATAAAGAAGCTTTAAAGGCAAGATCTATGGTGCAATGCTCTTCATGTGTGGATGGTGATTGTCAAATGCTTATGAGGTATAATATGTGTTATTTATCATTGATTTTGCTGGTTAATTGTTGTCCTTAAAGGAGAGAGCTCCCTCCTGTTAGGGTAAGAGTTTATTCTAGTTTGATTTATGCTCTTACTGTTTGCTTGTTTCGGATCTATTGTAGTTGCATGTATTTTAAATTTAATTGCATGCTTTCCAATTATCTCTTCCAGCAACACCTATGTTTTAACCATCTGTTTGTGCAAGGATTTCTAAGTTGCAGGTGATATCTCTTGTAGAATAGGTTGAGATGGTTTGCATATTCCTTATCTTCAAGATCTTCTGAATGACATAGTCCCTCGGTGTTCCACCAAAGCAAACTCCAAAGCCCAACATTCCTAGGCTTCCAGCACTTTTTCTCTCTCTTTCTCCTTCAAAAAATCAATTTTCTTACCTGGTTACTGTGTTCGAAAGATTTTTTATCATTTGGATCTGTTATATTAAAGTAAAATTTACATAGATCTTCTATTTTAAAGCTCATAGTTTAGATCTCATTTCTGAAAAGTATCATTAAGCATTCTAGATCTAGCATAAGGAAATTGTCCGTTTTGCATGGCAAGTTAAAGAAAATCAGTAGGTTGCATGCTCTAGATTTCCTTTTCTATTTTAAAAAAGGTTAAATCCAGTGATCAGTGCATAATTCATTTGCTGCACAAACATCAAACCAATATCCCAAGGAAATCTTGCTTTCCTTGGTTCCTTTTTCACATATTTAGCTAGTTCTAACTTAGTCTTTTTGAGTTAAGGTAGGCTGACTCAAAGGTACTCTTATAGTGATTTTGGGCATATTTTATTCTAACATTCTTGCTGGTTTTTAGCAAGTGTAACAGAAAATAAAAATAAAAATTGTTCGAAAGAGGCTACGAGAGCGTTGAAACCCCCCCAGGGGTCTCCCCTTTCACTAAAATTTAAAATTTTTGGAAAGTTGTAAGATATTGGTTTCATCCCATATAAGGACCAAGAGATTTCTAATATTTCAGTTTGTTGGTATTGTAACCAATAATAATAAAAGAAAATATTTTTCGAGTAGGCTCTTTCGATCCCACTCCTCATCCCCCCAAGGGGGATCTGCGTCTGTTTCACTTTTTTGCATTCTTCCCTTTTTTTCTGCTCCAGTTTAGTACTGACATGTAGGATTGTATACTTTGATATAATTTTTCATTATTCCATATTTTAATTTCAAAAGTAATCATACTACTTACCCCACGACTTCTCGATTGACCCGCAAGGGGAAAGAGATGTGTGGTAGGACTAATTAGAAAACCGGTGTTGTGTATATTTGATTCCATTTTTATTAATTGTTTCATTAGTCATAATAAAATCAACACCTCCTTGATTCCCAGATTGAGGTCCACTTGGATCAAAAGAGGTTCCTAGAGGGTTTTCTTTTTAACAAGAACACCTACTTTAAAATTTACTAAAAATAACAAAGACTCCAGTGTGTATGCTCTGTACTTGGCTGCGGTTCATATGATCAATCAAGCTGCATCAAAATCACTTGATTGACTAGAATAATTAGGATTCACTCTCCCCAAATTGACAAACCATTAGGCGAAAATCCAATGCCTTGATCAAACCATTACGGTGGCAAAATACCCAAAGGAAGCGGGAACTCCTAAAAAGTGACCTTGGGGCGCCAATCTCTGTTACACCTTCGGGTGCATTATGAACAATAGCCTCAGAAACTCCAGTCAGCCCACATATTCCTTGCAGGTGGCCATGATGGTTTAGTTTTGGACATACTCCAAGTACCCCCTGGATATATCTAGAGTCCCCTCGCCTAAGTTAAATTACTCATCTTCTTACATTAATTTAAAATCAACCAAGATACAATTGCACAACATTCATTCTAGCACTTGCAAGCACTCTTAATTGTTTTTCGACTCCATTTTCAAGGCACTGGTAAACTGTTTATTTCTTTCAATCTATATGTGATTGGGTGTCATTTTTGTGCTTACTTGTGATTATCTCATCATGTTATTTGTTGTTTACAATTGTTAAATAGAAACTCCTAAAAAACTTACTCTTTAATACCATCATCATATTAAATAATTTTGCCTTAGTAACTTAATAGGTTCTACCCTGCTTTGCTTCGTTAGGAGTTGAGCCTAAATGGAGGAGTCAAGAACAAGGTGACAGCCTTGACTTGAGACTTGCCCCCAAGGACACACCGAGTGGCTTGAATATTTCTACCACGTAACCAAGGTGTGTGAAAGGCGGCAACACTTTTTGGCACCGTTGCTAGGGATAAATATTTTTATACCCGGGTACGACTTAGCTTAGATTTTTTCTAAACAGCTAAAAAGATAAAAAAAATTGATTGATCTTGTCTTTAAAAAACATCAAAATTAAAACTCGATCCATCTGGCGACTCCACTGTCTAACATCCCTTCAAGAATTTCTATTCGAATAAACTGCCAACAATTATTCAATCCTCTCCCTGATCCCGAAAGGTTTATTAGGGAAAGATTGAATAGGCAGACTTCTCTTAGAAACCTTGAAAATTTAGGAGACCAATCCCTCTCAGATATCCATCAGTTTTTTGTAGAGAGTCATGTTCACCAATCTCAAGAAATGACAAAATTATTCAAACCCCTTGACTTTTCTCAGATAGTAGGTGCTCCCCACACCATTGCAAAATATGCTATCAAGAAGCTCCCCATATTTCAGGGCAATAATCCCATCACTGCCAATTCTCACCTTCGAAAGTTTGAAAAGAACCTGGTCAGTTATTGCAATGATGTTGTCCATGACCATGATGATGCCAAAATGAATCTCTTTGCTTTATCCTTAGAAGATGATACTGAAGAGTGGTACCTTGACCTAGATGATGATTCATATAAAACTCTTAGTGAATTCCAAGATGGTTTTAGGAAGAGGTGGGGAGAAAAGAAGGAACCAAGACATCTGCTTGCTGCCCTTTATAGCATAAATAAGATGGAGAATGAAACCATGGATGAATTTAACACTAAATTCAGGCATGTGGTTGCGGACCTTCCTAGAGACATCAAGCCAAAAAATTCCTCTATCCTCATATCCTACATTGAAGCCTTCACCGGTGACTTAAGGTACAAGTTGAGAGATAAAGAACTGACCAATCCAAAAATTGCCCAAGGATTGGCCGAGAAAATAGAAGAGAATATGCAATCTTCAGGCAAGTCCAACATTCCAAGTCACACTAGGGGAAACAATTCCTGCAACAAAGAGACCAAGGGTAAATCCATTGAATCAAAAGAAAAGGGAACTTCTAAAGATCCCATGGAAAAGGTAATAGACATGATAAAAGACTTGGTTACTAGTCAAAACCAACTTATGGCAAATCAGTCCACACAACTGAATCATATGCACAATAGAATAATCACAATGGAAAGAAATAATGGACCTAGGGACTTTCATCCTAAACAGAATCAGATGTATCAAAATAAATTTCCTCAGCAAGATCCTAGGATTCCAAACCAGTTAGACTCAGCTAACATGATAGAAGAAGTAATTCCATGGTGTAGACCTTGTGAACAATTCCACCAAGAAAGCACTTGTTATGTTGCAAATCAAGTCATGGAACATGGAATTCCCAAGGTCAGTAGTCAGGAAACAACTTCAAGCGAACCTGACCATATATACATGGTAGGCCAGGCCTACCCTTTGTCACCAGCTAAATAGTACAAACCTAAGGATGAAACCATTGCAGAATCTTATAATGAAACTTATGATGAAAACTGTAATGTACATGATGGGACTCCTATGTGTTCTCCATGTAAAGATGACAATCTGGAAGGTTTACTGCCTTGTGACCTTTTCTCTGAAGAAGATGAGTATGAAAATGAGGACAAGTATAACTTGGAGCATGATACAAGTGATGAATACTCCCTTATCTCCGACAAAGATGTTGATGAGGAGTCTTGGACATTCATGGAAAATCCAGTCTATGACATGAATAAAGACAAAAATAATGAACCAGAAACTTTTGATGGTTTTGTTGATTTTTCTGTCTATGGCATATCTAAAGGAGAGAGCATGGACCATGTGGCCTTGGGAAACTTTGATATGAAAAAGGAGCATGCAGTTTATCCATATGATCAGTCTGAGCCATATATTAGTATCAACAATGAATAAAAAGAGAACTTGATATCAGCAATGGGGAATCCATCACATCTGACATAGATGGTGGTGATGACTATTGGGATTTTTGTGGATATCTTATTAAGAATCCTATCTATGCTATATCCAACAAGGGGAGTGTCTATTTAGAAATTTGTGGAAGTCCAATCTATTATACTTCCATATAGGGAAGCATGGATCTGGAGACCTAGGGAAATCCTAGTATGGAAAAGCAACATTCAAAACTCTTATATGATAATTCAGAGTCATATCATGCAGAGCCGCACAAAGGTATCAATAATGAAGACATGGAGAAGCAGTGTTGTGAAAAGACAGATATGATGCAGTTAGTAGAATATTAGTCTCAACTATAATATTCACATATATATTTTCCTCATGATTTGGAGCCGCTTGGGGCTTATACTGTGAATTATCATCCAGTAAGCCTTGATGATTAGTATGATGGTGTAGTCAATCTGTCTCATCATTTCGATTTGTACATCAACCCTGTTCAGTCATGGATAGAAGCAGCCTACGCAAGCACTTACCAGTTTGGGAGGAAGTTTGACGACATTATTCATGCCAATGATTTCCCATCCATCCCGCCCCTTCTGGATCATCACGCAGGTTTGCATTTTCTGAATAAAGTATCCTTACTTTGGCTGGTAACCAAAGACAAGGAATTTTTTTTTATGTTAATAAAATGCTTAGGTGGTTACATTGGATTTCTGATTACACTTAACCCTTTTTATATCATGCTTAGAATAGGAAAATAAGCTCCTTGAAAAAGATCATTTACTTTCCACATTTTTGTTTTGTACTTAGCTATAATAATAATAATAAAAAATTCATTAGTTAGTTACATTTATTTTGTTTAAAATAAATCAGCTTAATGGTTCATTTGTTTTTTATGTAAAGCTTGTGCTACTGAGGTTCTGGTGTTCTTGTATCCTCTCCTTGCCTTAAAGACCAGATTGAGCACACGTCCCATAGTTGGAGCCAGAATGTTACCACCTAAGTTGTACTTAGTGGATATTTATCAAGTGAGCCTGGTGAACCAGACAAGGATAGCTTCTTCAGACTTTAGAAGACCTTCAGTCTTGCTTCTGGGAAACTTTTGCTGTAACATATCACATGTTCATACCCCCTTGGGGGAGTTGTAATAAATGTTCTAGCATGATAGTGTCTGTAAAAGACTCGGTCTCATAGACTTTATTTGTCAATCTGATCAACCCAGGGTGTTTTTTCCCTTGGTTATTATTGGTTGTTGAATAAACGACTTATAATTTTCGAGTTTTTCACTCAATACCTCCAAAGTTGGGGTGGTCGACTTGGCATTTAGGCCTATTGAGGTTATTAGAGTCTATGTGTCAATGTATAAACATGCTAGGCATCATGGTCGAGTCATATGAACATGTCTAATTCCCCCTAGGTTTTTTAATTTTTTCAGTGTTTTTTATTAAATTTAATTTTTCCAAAACTTAGGCTATTTTTTAATAGTGTAATTGGAAAATTTGGTTTTGTAATAAAAGTGGGCTCGGAAGTCCGTTTCAGTCATGTAGGTGCTCATTTTCAAGCTAAGAGAACCGAGTAAACCTATAGACCCATTATTTCCTAGTTTTAAGTGATTTTCCATTACTCAGGTTAGAAGGCCCCGAAAAATCAATTATTGATTATTTTAATTAATAAATTAATGAATAATGGAGCAAATCCAAAATCCTAGATCAGTGGATTCTCAGCCGATTTGATTGAAATCAGTCATATCTGCACCAGATTGACCGGATCTGACAAATCCTTGACTGAAGGAGGTGATCTGGGTGGATCCAGAGTTGAATTTCAACTTCCTTTATGGGGAATTTTTCCCTCCCTCTCTCCTCCACATGTGTGGGCTCATCTGGATGAGTTTTGGTGAATGCTTCAGTCAACAGGTTGAGATGTCAATCAGATCAGCTCTCCAATTGACATTCAGACTCAGTAGAATCTTAGTTCAACTTTAGATCAGGCATTGATGGACTCTCCTTCAGCTGCAATGGTCTATCTCCTTGGGATTTCTGCCCCCTCTAGGCTGGGGTTTCAATTTTGTGTATAAATAAAGCATGGCTTCCTCCTTTCCAAGTTAGTTAGAAATGGGATTGAGGTGTTGTTGCTCTTGTACTATATTATTGTTTATTATTCTGGAATAAAGAAGCTTTGGAGGCAAGATCTATGGTGTAATGCTCTTCATGTGTGGATGGTGATTGTCAAATGCTTATGAGGTATAATCTGTGTTATTTATCATTGATTTTGTTGGTTAATTATTGGCCTTGAAGAAGAGAGCTCCCTCCTGTTAGGGTAAGAGTTTATTCTAGTTTGATTTATGCTCTCACTGTTTGCTTGTTTCAGATCTATTGGAGTTGCATGTATTTTAAGTTTAATTGCATGCTTTCCAATTATCTCTTCCAGCAACACCTATGTTTTAACCATCTGTTTATGCAAGGATTTCTAAGTTGTAGGTGATCTCGCTTGTAGAAGAGGTTGAGCTGGGTTGCATCTTCCTTATCTTCAAGATCTTCTAAATGACATAGTCCCTTGGTGTTCCACCAAAGCAAACTCCAAAGCCCAACATTCCTAGGCTTCCAACACTTTTTCTCTCTCTTTCTCCTTCAAAAAATCAATTTTCTTACCTAGTTACTGTGTTTGAAAGCTTTGTTATCATTTGGATATGTTATATTAAAGTAAAATTTACATAGATCTTCTATTTCAAAGCTATATTCTAGATCTCATTTCTAAAAAGTATCATTAAGCATTCTAGATCTAGCATAAGGAAACCGTCCGTTTTGCATGGCAAGTTAAAGAAAATCAGTAGGTTGCATGCTCTAGATTTCCTTTTCTATTTTAAAAAAGATTAAATACAGTGATCAGTGCATATTTAATTGGCTGCACAAATAGCAAGCCAAGATCCCAAGGAAATCTTTCTTTCCTTGGTTCCTTTTTCACCTGTTTAGCTAGTTTTAACTTAGTCTTTTTGAGTTAAGGTAGGCTGACCCAAAGGTACTCTTAAAGTGCTTTTCGGCATATTTTATTCTAACATTCTTGATTTTTATTAGCAGGTGTAATAGAAAAGAAAATAATATGTTGTTCGAAAGTGGCCTTGGGAGCATTCAAATCCCCCCAGGGGTTTCCCCTTTCACTAAAATTTAAATTTTTTCGAAAGTTGTAAGATATTGGTTTCATCCCATATAAGGACCAAGAGATTTCTAATATTTTAGTTTTCTAATATTGTAACCAATAATAATAAAAGAAAATATTTTTTGAGTAGGATCTTTCGAGCCTGCTCTCCATCCCCCCAGGGGGATCTGTGTCCGTTTCACTTTTTTGCATTCTTCCCTTTTTTCTGCTCCAATTTAGTACTGACATGCATGATTGTATACTTTGATATAATTTTGAATTATTCCATATTTTAATTTCAAAATTAATCATACTACTTACCCCATGACTTCCCGATTGACCCGCAAGGGGAAAGAGATGCATGGTAGGACTAATTAGAAAACCGGTGTTGTGTATCTTTGATTCCATTTTCATTAATTGTTTCGTTAGTCATAATAAAATAAACCCCTCAATTCCCCAATTGAGGTCCACCTAGATCGAAAGAGGTTCTTGGAGGGTTTTCTTTTTAACAAGAACACCTACTTTAAAATTTACTAAAAATAACAAAGAATCCAGTGTGTATGCTCTATACTTGGCTGTGGTTCATCTGATCAATCAAGATGCATCAAAAGCACTTGAGTGACTAGAATAATTAGGATTCACTCTCCCCAAATTGACAAACCATCAGGAGAAAATCCAACGCCTCAATCAAACCATTATGGTGGCAAAATACCAAAAGGAAGCAGGAACTCCTGAAAAGTGACCTCGAGGCACCGATATCTGTTACGCATTTGAGTGCATTATGAACAATAGCCTCAAAGACTCCATTCATCCCACATATTCCTTGGGGGTAGCCATGATGGTTTAGTTTTGGACATACTCCAAGTACCCCCTGGTTATATCTGGAGTCCCCTTGCCTAAGTTAAATTACTCATCTTCTTACATTAATTTAAAATCAACCAAGATACAATTGCACAACATTCATTCCAGCACTTGCAAGCACTCTTAATTGTTTTTCGATTCCATTTTCAAGGCACTGGTCAACTGTTTATTTATTTCAATCTATATGTGATTGGGTGTCATTTTTGTGCTTCCTTGTGATTATCTCATCATGTTATTTGTTGTTTACAATTGTTAAATAGAAACTCCTAAAAAACTTACTAAGTTTAATACCATCATCATACTAAATAATTTTTCCTTAGTAACTTAATAGGGTCTACCCCCCTTTGCTTCGTTAGGAGTTGAGCCTAAACGGAGGAGTCAAGAACAAGGTGACAGCCTTGACTCGAGACTTGCCCCCAAGGACACACCGAGTGGCTTGAAGAATTCTGCCATGTAACCCAGGTGTGTGAAAGGTGGCAATAGTGCTCATGAATTCTATTGGGAAATGGGGACTATGTAGAGAATATTTATTGAGTCATTTCTCATACGAAAGTCAAAGGTTATGGCTGGTTAAATATAGAGTAGCTTATTCCTTTGTCATGGAAATAGACGATGACAGTTGCTATTTGTTATTCCCGCAGGGTGAATTGGTAAATAATTTGCTAGGATATGACTTGATGACTGGGAAGTCACTTGAACCTCGTCTTATGTCACCAGACTTTGCATATGACCCACCTGTTTCCTTGGTTGCTACCCACTCACATGGAACTCCCAGTGCCAATCTACCATCAACTATAGCAAAGGAGACAGATGCATCAACAGATTCAACATCAGCAACTTTTAATGT
This sequence comes from Pseudotsuga menziesii, assembly GCA_001517045.1. Classification (NCBI taxonomy): domain Eukaryota; kingdom Viridiplantae; phylum Streptophyta; class Pinopsida; order Pinales; family Pinaceae; genus Pseudotsuga; species Pseudotsuga menziesii. The sequence goes on along the minus strand of LPNX010064847.1, from coordinate 192,143 downwards.
TCAATACACTTCTGGAAACAGGTCAGGTACTTCTACTATCTCAAGCTTAGAAATTGTTGGCACAGATGGGACTGTTTCTATCAGTCTCCAACCTACATTGACTATTGATCCTCATTTCACGCAGTCTCGAAATACAGTTGGTGTAAGTCCTCACAACTTGAAAGTGGCTTTTCCCTTTGATACTTTTAATTGGGAAGCATCTTATGCCAATGATCATATCAGCCTAAATTTAGAGAACATGGATTATGGAATTCTTATAGATGAAATTTCTTGTAGCTATATTTTTAGTTGAATTCTAATAGTGTTTGGATGGTTATGAGAGTTGTCAACTTTATTCTGGAGCAACAACAATAAAAGGTTCATATCGCGGTGACAAATACAGTCCATCATTCTCCCCTCATGATGATGATGATGAAAGCAAATGGAAGTGTATTCGACGGGGTGAGTCTTTTCTTTTACGTGTTATTTTGTGAAGTGCATTTTTTCACCTTCCGTGGTTTAGTTTTACATGTGATCCAATAGATTATTTTCATGAATGGGCTGAGGCTTATGCTACACTTTATAAGACATAGAGAAAAGAGAGGTATGAATCTAGCCATCATTATAGAAAGTGATTTGAATTTTTGGTAATGGTTGGTTGTATGTGCAGCTTCATCCCTGTTGTTTTTTCAAAGTTAGTAGTTACATGTGATTAGCATAGATATTTTTGTCCACTTTAACGAAATTATGCCTTGATGTATCATCCAACAAAAGGAAAAGGACTGTAATTTGAAATGCAACTGGATTAATATAAGACTTACACTTGTCTAAGCTTGTTTTCTTTTTCTAAATGCAACTCTGTAGATAGTGACACACCGTCCAATTTCATTGTTGCAGTACCGTTTATCTTCACCTTAAATTTTGATGAACCGGTCACCTTTTCTGATGAAGGTCCAGTGCCATATTTTATAGGGGAAACTTGCTCATGCTTATGAACAGACAACTGCTTAGATAATTTACCTTGGTTAAACTTCTTTGAGCCAGACTGGCCATGATCTTTCTTAAGGCCTCTCCTATTTTTCTTTGTTGGGGTCGTACAAGATTTATTCACCCTGATGCCCTTTGACTTGTATTCATATTTCTTAGCCTCACCCTTTTGTGCAACATAAGCCTTGATAGGAGGTGTGCTGATTGAATTGACTTTCCTTGAAGCTAAATTTGAAACATTTGCTTCTTTGGAGAATGCAACACTTGTGCAGTCACGCTCTGTAGATTTTTTTCTTCCATTTTTGGATCAGCCAATGATTTAGTAGACATTTTAGCATGTGCTCTCCTCTCATCCTTATCTCCAATATTCCATTTATCCATATGCTTAGAGGACATTGAATCTTCAAACCATGGATCCATCTACTTCTCCTTTACCCATTTAGCAGGTTCTAAAGAAAACCTTATACTAAGGATTGATATGAATCTGAAGACACCACAGGTTTCTTACTACCTCCTGTTTCGGTTGCTTCTTTTTGGATCAATGTGTCTAATTTGACACATTCCTCATTTCCCTTAACCAACTTCTTGTCATTATCAAATCATTTAGTATAAGATTTGTCATTATTGTCATTGGCACTTGCTATGCCTCCTTTATTCGAGCCTTCTACAATTTTCTTGGTTTTATCTTCAGCTTCAATTCTTTCCCTTTTTATGAAATGCAAATGCTCATCAAAGTTAAGTTTCCTTGCCTTGATCTGTGTCCTTTTCTTTCGATGATCTACTCCAGGTAACACTACAAAAACAAATTCTTCTTCCGTGCAAATATATAATTCTTCTTCTGTGTCCTGAATTATGTTTCCTCAAGAGCTTTCTTTTCTTCTTCAGAATGTAATTATGATGCAAAGAAGTGTTTGGAACTACTCTAACTTCATTGTCTTTAGTCACAAATGTATAAAGCACATGATCTTTGACATTAGCAACATAATTTTCATGAATATTTTCCAAATCATTTTCACCCTTCAAAGTTTCTTTACAGTTTGAAACCCGAATGCTCTCTTCAGTATTTCCATGTTTAAAAGATTCAAAATTGCTGACAATATTATTTGTCACTGTTTTTCTATGATCTAGGAACTCAATTTTAGGAACTAATAGATAACCTCTAATTTATTTTTCCATGCTTTGCCTTTTCTGACCAAAGTGCTTTTCACTCATGGTCTGCTCTGAAATAATTCCTGTATCTGGTGATTGTATTCTAATTTCTTCACGAAAAGAATTATGCAACTTATGATCTAGAACTTGCGGCTGTTATACATGCCTTAAAAATGTGGCAACATCATTTAATAGGCAGAAAATTTATTCTAATGACTGATAATAAAGGACTGAAATATCTTTTAGACTAGCCTAACTTAAACACAAGACAAGCAAGGTGGTTAGCCTTCTTAAGTGAATACGATTTTGAAATCCAGCACATAAAGGGTAAGGAAAATAATGTGGTTGATGCATTGAGCAGAAACGCAAAGATGAACTTTACAGCAGCAATCGGCACTTATGCTTCTGATTTAAATGAATAGCTTAATGAAGGGGTAAAACAGGATGAAATTTATCAGAAATTGCAAGTTACAGCTAAAGAAGAACCTACAGAAAGCTTAATAAAAGGTTATAGTCTAAATGAAGATGGATTTTTATTATTTAAAGATAAACTGTATGTGCCTAATATGCCCAAGGTTAAGTTGTTGATTCTGGACAAAGTCCATAAAACACCTTACTCAGGACATCCTGGTTACCAAAAGACTGTAACCATGCTAAGAAAGGAATATTTTTGGCCTAATATGAAATATGAGGTAGCTGAATACATTGCTAGATGTTTGGACTGTCAACAAGTGAAAACCGAACACCAACATCCGGCTGGTTTTCTACAACCTTTACCTATGCCCAGCTGGAAATGGGAAGTGATTAGCTTACATTTTATTACTGGACTGCCCAGAAATCAGAATCAGAATGACTCTATTATGGTGGTAGTGGACAAGTTAAGAAAGACAGCACATTTTATTCCTGTCAAAACTACTTACAAGGCTGCCAATATAGCTGATATATTCTTAAAGTAGATTTTTCGGTTACATGGAGTACCGAAGGTTATAATTTCAGACAGGGATCCTAAATTCACAGGGAATTTTTGGAAGTCCTTGTTTAAAGGATTAAATACAACACTAAATTTTAGCACCTCCTTCCATCCTCAAACAGATGGACAAACTGAAAGAGTGAATCAGGTGTTGGAGGATTTATTAAGGATGTATGTTAAAGATCATCCAGGTAAGTGGGAAGACTACTTGCATCTAGCAGAGTTTGCATATAATAATAACTATCAGTCATCAGCTAAGTTTAGTCCATTTGAAATTTTGTATGGACGTAAATGCAACACTCCTATCTCCTGGAATAATCCAGTAGATAGACTGGTGTTAGGACCAGAATTATTGAAGGAAATGGAGGTAATTGTAAAACACGTGAAGAAAAATTTGAAGGTGGCACAGGATTGGCAAAAGAGCCAAGCAGATTTGAAAAGAACTCCCAAGGAGTTCTAGGTAGGTGAGCATGTATTTATAAAGGTAAGGCCAAAGAAAAGCTCTCTAAGACTGGGGAGTTGTGCAAAGTTAGCACCACGTTACTGTGGTCCGTTTGAAATTTTATCTAGAATTGGTCAAGTTGCATACTAGCTAGCATTACCACCTAACTTGAAGGTATATAATGTTTTTCATATCTCTGTTTTGAAAAAGTATGTTCATGATGCTACTCATGTGGTTGATTGGAATTTTGTACAGGTGGAACCAGAAGGAGAAATTCTGGTGGAACTGAACTGTATCCTCAGGAGGAGGGAAATTACTCTGCGGAACCGCACCATTGGACAGGTGAAGGTTCAATGGAAGCACCTTAGTCCTGAAGAAGCTACCTGGGAACTGGAAAGTAAGATGCGGGAGGCATACCCAAATCTATTCCAGGAGACTGCAGAGGATGAAGAATAAGTAACATCGAGGACGATATTACATTTTAAGGGGGTGTGTATGTCACATACCCCAATTTTGTAAAATAATGTTAATTGTTTTAATTTGATTTCCTAAGACATTATGTTAAATTTAATGCTAAGTAGGAACTGATGACTCAGCAAAGTCAAAAGAAGTGGAATGTAATTCTGAATATTTTATTATTAATAAATAAAAAGTGGAGACAACAGCATGGGAGAGCTGTTAATAAGAGTGTTACTGGTCAAACTGGTGGAAGGAACTAGGTGGAGGGCAAAAGACAAGTGGCAGCATCCTCAAACACTTCCTATGTTGCAGGTGGAAACTCCCTACATTTGGGGTCATGATCCCCCAAGAAACTGGGATCAGAGCAGGTGGCTCAATAAATGACAACTAACCCAAAAAGACCTAGGCAATCTTTTAAAAGTACCCAATGAATAGAGCTGAGGTTGCTAAGATATTTTCCAGAGAAGAATTCATTCAGGAGCAATGCTATTCAGGAAATTCATTGGGAAAAAAGGGAAAACAGTAAGGAAGGTGTTTTGAGAGAGAATCTGCAATAACTTGGTCTGTTACAGCTTGCTAGCTAAGAGAACTTACTGATAAGTTCAGGGTTTGTATTAAGTTTGAAGACTGGTACTTGATTATTGCTGCACCTAGTTCCATCCAGGGAGACCAGAGCAAGCTCGGGGGTCTTGAGGAGTCGTTGTTTGAGCGCTCTCCAGGAGTTGGTAGGGAGGAACGGCCTCCCATTGTTGTTGTCGTCCAAGCTCAAGAACAGGTTCTGCCATCTAGTAATCTTTGTTTTAATATCTGTGTATGATTAAATGTTATGTTTTTAGCTTATGATGTAAAGATTTAGATGTTTTAGTAATGAAGTTGTTCTTAGTTTGTCAGTAATAGAATCTTTTTGATGAAAAATAAAACCCCACCTGTGTTTTTCCTCATCTGGAGTGACCAGACCGTACTCCAGCATAGGGGTGAAATTATAAATAAAGATAGTATGATGAAAATGCAGAATATAATGTTAATGGAATTATAGAGTATTTTATTTGTGATGATATCCGAAGAAATATCTTTTGTTTTAGGAGTAGTAATAACCTGTACTGAAACTGTCAGTCTATTAGAATCCGAGAAAGTAGCTATATTATTTACTGACAGTAGCAGGAATGAGTAGATAAAAGAGTTTTTGATACAATAGTTACTTTCAGTAACCTATTTTCTTTATACTTTATAGTTTACTTCTTTCCAGACTTAACTAATGCTTATGTAATAATCAAATTGAAAGAAAGAATAGCTAGAATCTCGATTTACTTCCACAGGTAATTTAGCTAGTAGTAGAATTTACTTATTCATTCATTTTTGTTCTATCTAGTTAAGCATAAACAAAAATATACAACTGCTAACTTATACTTCTTAAGATATTAACGGTGTAGTAAATAGATTAGTTTTTTTATGGGTAATTTATAATTATTAGCTTGTAACATAAACAAGACAATATAGAATACAGAGAGTGTTTTTTATAAAGTATTTAGAACAAAAAGTGTAAGAACACAGTAATAAAATATTAATTTATTCTGTGATTATAACTAACAAAGAATAAAGTTAATAAATATATAATGATAAGAACAACATTAATATATATAGATAAAGTAACGTTTTATATCATAATATCAACAGTAACTAGAATATAACTTATGTACTTAAAAGGAAGTAACTGTTAGTTACTTAAGCACTCCACAAAGAAACAAGAATTGTTTTATTTTTAATCTTTTATTTTGTAAAATTATATAATAACTTTGACAGTTTTTATAAAAACAAACTAAATATAAAACTAATGTACATGAAACCCTCGTAATAATTTATAAGAAATGTTATGGGTAAAAAAATCAAGTACATGAATGTGCGGGAAATAGCAAACAGTGTGACAGTATGCTCGACCTATCGAGCTTAACCAGATATTATACAACCTAACTAATAACCTCATAATTCACAGAGGAAATAACAACGTTTATTTGGCTAGTGTATTGCTTAAAATAAGTTGTTCTTAAACCCATAAATTGTAACATGATAAAAAGTTAAGTCATGAAACTATCATGTTATGCATTCCTTCAGGATTATAGCCTATTAAGGACATGCCCCCTTTTATCTCTATGAGAGTGATGGTATAAAATTTGTTTGCAGTAAGCTACCGTTCTTATTAAAGTTAAGCTTAGGTTATGCTTTAGAGCAGTTGTTGTATAAATAAAACTTTATGCATCAACACTAGTATATCCTTTTAAAGAGCAGCTGGAAATAAAGATGTGAAACCATTAAACTGCAAAGTTTGAAAATGGAAATAGTAATACGTAAACCTCTATCAAATTACATTATGTGCTTATCACATACAGTAACCAAATCCACCAGAATGTGATTGTATTGTGCACCTTTGAAAATTATACCATAGATTTTATAACTCTGCCATTCTTACTCTGCTGGTAAAGGTTTAGCAATGCATTTTTACGTATGACGACTTTAATAAATTTCGAATAGATCAGTAAAGCTTTAAAGAACTACAAATTTATGTCTACTAGAAAGAAGGACAGTTTAATGAGTTTACCTCAACAAGCTTTGGAAAGTATTTATCATTTTATATCCTTTACTGAGTTATTTATGTGCGATGAACTTATTGTTTTTGGTTGTGTTGCAGCTGCAACCGTTCTCCCCAAATTTCTCAAATTTTGGGCCCCTCCTCATGATTTTGCATTGTTTTAATCATTGTATCCTTTGATTTTTTGGTCGTATTTTAATTTTAGATGATTGTGAAAGCTTAACTCTCACCCAAGGTTCGAATTTTGATTGCGTTTGGAATTTATGGTGAGTTGCAGATTCTAAGTTTGTTTTCGCTTGTTGATCGAACCAAGTTTTCTTTATTGTGGGTCGCCGTTGCGGAGGTATAACAGGTTTCTGTCCGTTGTTGAGTTTGAGAAGATGTCTGAAACACTTAATTTTTCTGTTAAATTGAGCGTCACACTTCCTTTTCCCTTCCGTCGTTACGGCTCCCAAAGCAGCTTAGCGTCCGAAGTGTAAGGAGCTCCGACTGCCGATGCGTGTTGACCCTTTTTGTCGCAGACCCGTAGTTTTTCTCTTCCGCCGTTGCGGCTAGGAAAGTCATTCATCTTCTGATTTAAAATTATTTCAACTTCCGACTAAAGCCTTTTTCTGCCCGGGTTTCACTTGTCCGTAGCTTATGTCTCTTCCGCCGTTGCGGCTGGGAAAACCATTTGGATTTCGATGCCATTATCCTTCCGATTTGCGATTGAGTTTTCCCGCCCTCCCATCGCATGCCTGTAGCCTTTACTCTTCCGTCATTGCGGCTGGGCAGAGCTTTTGCTTCCGATGTCGGTTTCCTCCCGTTTTCTGCAGTTGGTGTTTTTACCACGAGCTCGTAGGAGGACGAGGTAGGGTTGTCGACATTTGTAAAATGATGATGGTGCACCTAGTCTTTTCTTGTGGATTAGCTGTTTCAGTAATATAATTTGTTGCTTTGTTTTGGAAAGCAAATCCAATGAATGATGCATGTTGGTTTATTTGCAGGTGGACTCAAGGGATTGGTCGGACTACCAAGGTGACAAAGGCATCGACCCAAAAGAGCTATCAGTTACTAAATAGTTCATGAATGCATAACAGACAACATAGAAGAATATGAAACGTTTGAAAGACGGAAAGGTCCAGCAGTTACCCAACTGATCATGAGCTTACGAAGAAAAGATGAAAAAGAGGAATATGAAGCGTGGGGGAAACGGAAATGCCAGAGGTTTGGGGAAACCCAAGCGGTCTGCTGATTTTGTTTAAATTTTGGAAATTCAGAAGTGACAGGGACTTTTTCCCTGGAAAAACTTGTAAACCATTTGCTTGTAAGAGGAACTATTTCGTTTTACAATCAGAAACTGCAACTTTTGCCTGCTGGAGAAAGCGAACTGTGGAATGTATCAATGTGATTAAATGAACAATGTTGAAGAGGAACTATTTTGTTTTCAGCTATGGTTCATTAACTGTGAGAGTGTTTAACTTCCTGAACCTATGTTCTTGTTGAATGCTTTTCAGTATATTTTGTGATGTTTTCCACTGTGAGTAATGAATGTTGTTCATAAAACAATTGGCTAACTAGTTGTTCAAAAATCTGCAATTGTTCATGTGTCTTGAAAGAAGTGTCAGCTATCTGTAACTTTTCATTATGCATGTACAAAATATATTACTCACCAATGAATGATAATCCTTCTCCCTAGGGATAGTTTAGGTAGTTATTTTTAATTTCTTGTTGTATGTGATTTAGATATTTGTGAGTCTAAGACGAGAGGTAAGAACCTGCACATCACGTTGTGACTGCTCCTTGCATCTTATCACCCTGCATGGTTAATTAGGCACTTGCATATCATAATTAATTCAAAAATACAAAATTACACGGTGGACCGGGTCGCAACCGGTAAAGCCTTTGTTTTTGTTACCTTGACCTACGGTAGCCGGACCGCAAACCGGACGGATTCCCCATACCAAACAGTCACGGGCTAGTTGGGAACGTTGGCTGGGGATAATCCCTTACTGTTGTTGCCTGTGAATTTCTGGGCCTCAACATTTTTGGCGCTAGAAGGAGGGCCGCCAATGTATAGCTAGCCGAGGAAACCCATTTTCCCGAGATTATTCCACCGGTAACAGTTCTGAAAGCAGTGGGTTTCATAATCCAATTCCAGAAGAAATAGAACATCTATATTTGGTTGGCAACGAAGTTGTTAATGATCTGAGAAGACACACCAGGGCATATGTAAAGAAGATTGGAGGATTTCCAATCATCCCTGAATTGCCCAGAAGAGAGTATAAAAAGAAAGATCGTCCTATAGCAGAAGACTCAGTGTTGGTTGGAGACTGGGAAGAACTTGTAGAAACAGCCTTACAGAAAGTTGTGCTACCTTTGAATCAAGAAGGCCTAGATACCCCTCATAGTTCTCCTGTTCATACTCCAGTTGGCTCACCTCCTCACTCTCCACCCAGACTCATGGCGGGAGTAAATGCTAATCCATAACCTAACCCACCTAACCCACCACCTGCATGGAGAGCCAGATCACCATTAAACCTGACACCTCCATTACACGACCTACCTCAAGCCTTTGACAAGATGTTGCCCAAGTTCGACCCAAATGAGAAAATACTAGTAGATGATCACCTACAAAGTTTTTACTTGGAAATTGAAGGATTAAGGGCCGGGGAGTATGAAGATGTAGTCTGCAGACTATTCCCGCATACCCTTAAAGGAGTTGCGGCATCATGGTACTTTGGGTTACCTTCTAACTCTATCCTTGATTGGGATACCTTCGAAAGAATTTTCAGAAGTAAGTATGCAACTCAGAAAACTCATGCAGCCCTCATGAAAGGGCTATGCGCCTTGAAGAAAGAAAGAAAGGAAAAAGTGCACAGTTTCACACAAAGGTTTGCAGCCTATCTCAAGAATTTTTCTGAAACGGATAAACCTTCAGACAAAGTTCTGATTGAATATTATACTTCAGCCTTAGTCCCTAATTTGGCCATGTTTGCCAAAGGTAGGGCCAAGCCTACCTTGACGGAAACCTATGAAGAAGCAGAAGTAGTGGAAGCTGAAAGAGAGAGCATTGAAGACTATCCAGAACAGTCAGGAGAGAAAGGTGCGGGAAAAAAAGCCTTATTGTTTACCAAGCCTAAGGAAGAAAAGTCGCCAGATTTGGAAATATGGCCAAAATGATGCAGAAGCTTTCCAACAAAATCATAGATTTGGAGAAAGAGAAGGAAACACAAAAGTTTTATAGGCCATATTATAAGAAAAGAGAGGATAACAATCAGTCTCAACCTCCTCCTCACAATACTGCATCTATGAATTTAACAGAGGTAGGCATGGATAACTTTTGCACTTTCCACCAACAGCCACACTCTGAAAAGAATTGTCCTCAATGGATAAATTCGATGACGTTGGTCATGAATCAGCTTTTGGATTCTAGATTAACAGAAGATGGAGATGAAGAAAGAAAAGAGAATACTACGTCAACAAAGGAACAAGAAGAGGAAACTATGGTTTTGTGGGATTCTGTTTCGTTATTTGATGCCGAAGAGGAAAAGAATCAGAGCTACAAGGACGTCATGGAAACCAACGTGGCAACAAGGAGCCAAGGGCCAATTAAAGAAAACAGTCTCATTCTACCAAAGATCAAAAGGCTGCAAAGAAATGTAAGGAAATTTCAGAATAAATCCTTAGCTGATAAGATTCCAGAATTCACTATTACCAGCCAAGATCCGAAACAGAATAATACGTTGTCTAGGCCAAATGAAGGAAAGATGAACGCTGGTAAACCTCATCCCATTGAGCAGCCGATGGATTATGACATCATGGAGGATTTAAAGAAGGTAAAAGAAAATATTCCACTATTCGAAATGTGTAAAGTGTCGCAGCAAAAAGAAAGACGGTTGAAAGCACTTGAAGCATCGGATGAGAAGCTGCCCACTGACAATCAACCTTAGGAAGAAGAAGAAATTGGAGAAACCAGCGTTGGAGGTAATTCTAAAAGCAAACATCCACCTTTCCTCCTCACGTTTGAAATTTTCAATCATAATGTACATAATTGCTTGGTAGACTCAGGGGCGTCGGTTAATGTTATGCCCATATCAGTCTGTAAAAAGATCAATGGGAAGCCTAAGCCATCCACGTGGAGGGTGGTTTAATTGGACAGAACGGATGTAAAGGTAATTGGTGAGATGAAAGATGTCCTAGTCTGTCTGGCATATAATGACAAAGTATGCCAAGTTATTAACATCGTAGTGGCTGATATACCAGACGCTTACGGTCTTGTCCTGAGCAGAGATTGGTCGGCTAAATTAAATGGATATTTCACCTCAGATTGGTCGCATCTGTGGTTGCCATACAAAGGGAGTCCAAACCAGATTAAGATTCTGAGAGAACCTTACATGAAGTACAATGTTACTCAACTGGAGGAGAAGAATGTACCAGTGGATTCTGTATTGGGAAACTATTTTATTGAGTTGGAACCAGGAAATTACCAAGCAAAAGAAGCCAACAACACATCTGACACCCAACCTAATCTCCTTCGATTCTCACAAGCTGATGAGATTGACTGTAATATAGTAAGCTTAGCAGTAGGAATAGATTCACATTCAGTAGTTAGTGATTTTTGGACTTTGTTTTTTGATGGCTCTAAGACATTATAGGGGTCAGGGGATGGTTGTGTCCTGATCGACCCCCAGAAGAATAAACATTTTATTTCATGTAGATTAGAGTTTGAGTGTACTAATAATACAGCTGAGTACGAAGCGTTGGTGTAGGGCTTGAGAAAAGCGATTGAATTAAAGGTAAGTAATCTAAGAGTTTTTGGAGATTCCGAAATTGTTGTGAAACAAATCCGGAATCAAATACATTGTGTTTCCCCTCACTTGAAAGCTTACCAAAATGAGGTATGGGACCTGCTTAAACGTTTTAATGCATTCAATATTATTTCAATTCCAAGACTAAAAAATGCAGCGGCTGACTTGTTGGCCACATCAGCCGCTAGGTTGGTACCCACTAATAATTGATGCTCTGTTGAATTACTTTTCAGGCCCTCTGTACCTGATATGAATACAAACCTACGAGTGTTCGATGATGACCAGCAAATTATAGAATGTTTAACAAATGACGAGGTGTTTAAAGGAGCGATCATAGACGATGAAGAACATCGGGCTAAGATGAAATATGACAATTTCATCCCTAAAGGAGTCAGAACGTTGGAGAGAATGTTCGATTTAAATGAAAAGTTCAGAAGACCAGCTAACGTGAAGACCCACAGCTCATCTCTACAGTTCGAGCTGATAAATTTAGGGACTGAAACGAATCCTAAATTTGTGAATCTCGGCAAATGTTGTTCACTGACAGAAAGAGACAAGTTCGTCAGTCTGTTTAAACAATATAAAGATGTTTTCGCATGGACATACAAATATTTGAAAACATACGACACCAGCATCATCAAGCATGTCGTCCCCATTAAAGCAAGCGTCAAGCCATATCAGCAACCGTTAAGAAAAATGCATCCAAAATTGGAACCGCTGATTCAGAGTGAAGTGAAAAAATTATTGGATGCTAGAATCATTTTCAAAGTCAGACACTCTGAGTGGGTATCAAATCTGGTACTAGTAAGGAAAAAATATGGAGAAATCAGACTCTGTGTGGATTTCAAGAACCTAAACCGTGCATCAAACAAAGATAACTATCTTGTTCCACCCATGGAGCAATTGCTACAAATGGTTTCAGGCTCTGAACTGTTTTCATTATTAGATGGTTTCTCTGGCTACAATCAAGTATTAGTAGCCGAAGAAGACAGATTAAAGACAACGTTCAGGACCAAATGGGGAACCTTTGCCTACAGAAGAATGCCCTTTGGGCTAATAAATGCTGGAGCAACGTTTCAGAGGGCTATGGATATATATTTCCGCGGATTAATTGGCCGAAGTGCTGTAGTATACCTTGATGATATTACAATATTCTCGAAGAGAAGAGGAGAGCACGCGTTTCACTTAAGACAAATTTTCGAACGCTGTCGGAAATATGGCATCTCACTCAATCCTAAGAAGTGTGTGTTCGCTGTCACGGAGGGCAAGTTGTTGGGTCACATAGTTTCAAAGAAAGGAATCTCTATAGATCCAGAAAGAATTAAGGCTATTGAACAAATCCCCTTGCCCCATAATAAAAAGGGGATGCAATCATTTATTGGAACGATAAACTTCGTGCGAAGATTTGTTCCTGATTTTGATCAGATTGTCAAACCACTACAGCAGATGGTAAAGCAAAATGCACTATTCAAGTGGACTAAAATTGAGAAGAGCGCATTCAGCAAAATCAAAACTGCTGTTGCACAGGAACCCTCCCTGAAAAGCCCAAATTTCGACAAAGATTTTATCTTGTATACCTTTGCATCCGATGATTCACTAGCAGCTGTGCTCACCCAAAAGGAAGATCGGGGGGATGAATTCCCAATATCCTTTATGAGTACTGGTCTACAAGGGGCCGAATTGAATTACCCAATTGTTGATAAAAAAGCTTATACTGTATTCAAAGCAGTAAAGCAATTCAAGCCTTATATTTTGAAGAATCGAACCAAGGTAATAGTCCCCTACCCAGCGGTGAGGTCCCTTCTTATACAGAAGGAGTTAGGAGAAAGAAGGGGCAACTGGGTTACAACTCTTCAAGAGTACGACCTTGAATTCAAACCAGCTTCTATAGTTAAAGGAAAAGGGTTGTGAAAACTGATGACTGAGAATGGGAACAATGGAGAACACACCTGGGAAGATGAAGCCGAATTACATGTAATGGAGGTATGTCCTTTGTTTACAGCTCCCGAGTCTTGGTATAGAGACCTTGTGCATTACTTGCAGGAAGGGCTGTTGCCAGAACATTGGAATTCCAAGCAAAGAAGAGTGTTGTGTCTTAAATCAGCTTCCTATCAACTTGTCGAAGGAGTATTATTCAGAAATAATTATGACGGGGTTCTTCTCAGATGCTTAGAAAAGGAAGATGTGAAGAAAGTAATGACAGAGTTGCATGACGGGCCTGCTGGGGGACATTATTCAGGAGATACTACAGCCCACAAAATCCTCAGAGCCGGTTACTATTGGCCTACGTTCTTCAAAGATGCACACGCACATGTCAGAAAGTGTGATATTTGCCAAAGGTGTAGCGGGAGACAACCTAAAGCAACAGCACCCCTAAAGCCTGTGATGATCACGGAGCCATTCGAGCAATGGGGGATGGATATTATTGGAGAAATAAAACTGAATTCCTCTCTGCAGCACAAGTACATTCTGACCGCGACTGATTATTTCACTCGCTGGGTCGAAGCTATCCCACTGCGCAAGATAAATGAAGACGAAGTCATCAGCTTCCTGCAAGATCATATCATGACCAGGTTTGGAGTTCCAGTTTCGTTAGTCTTTGATAATGCTAAGTACTTTTCATCAATTAAATTGACTGCTTTTGCTCATGATAAAGGGATAAAATTGCATTATTCTGCTAATTATTATCCACAAGGAAATGGCCTGGCTAAATCCTCTAACAAAAACCTGATTAGAATTTTAAAGAAGACTGTAATAGAAAACCAGAGGAGTTGGCATGCAGCGCTACCAAACGCCCTTTGGGTCGATAGGGTCACCCCCAAGTCTGCAATAGGAGTGTCACCGTATACCCTTGTGTATGGTAAAGAAGCCATTCTTCCCCCCAATATCATGCTGCCCTCTTCCATAATAGCTCAAGAGTCTCGAGGGTCGGATGATGAAGTTTTGCAAATAAGGATATATAATCTCCTGAGATCATAAGAGGCTAGATCTAAAGCCAGAGAGCGCTTTGAGCAACAACGGGGGGTAATAAAGAGATGGTTCGACAAACATAAGGTTGGAACAAAAGACTTGGAGGTAGGCGATTTGGTTCTCAAATGGGATCACCCCCATGATGAGAAAGGAAAGCATACTAAATTCCAGCAGTTGTGGGTAGGCCCTTTTCAGATTGCAGCAAAGCTTGGCCCTTCTACTTATAAGTTGCAAGATCTACAGGGGTGGGAAGAGAACTTACCAGTAAATGGTTTGGTTCTCAAGCCGTATTTTTCTTGAGTTTGTTTGAATTCTTCTGTCTTGTATATAAATAACCTGTTTGGCTGTCTTTTGAGTCATGTTTTCCAGTTTGCTTTAGTTTGAGATTTATTGGTTTCAATAAAGGGAACGAACCCGCGATTGCATGGAGAACATCAAAATTTGTGGGAATGATCAACATTTTTGGGTCTCAGACTGTGTGTTGCTAAAAGAACTTCTTCCAGTTTAGCAGTTTTCTCGAGTAAGCTCTGTGTGCATTGAAATCCTGCTTAATCCCTGTGAAATAAACCGGATTCGAAGAGTCTGGAATACTATGTTGAGGCTCCATCCACGTCACACTTAAAATGTTCTAAGGAGCGACAGTAGAGGACCCATGGAAAGGAGCGAGGTGAACAGTATATTAAATATAAATGATCCCATGCCAAGAAACGAATTCCAAAAGGAAAATAAGAGTGAAAAAACTCCTATGAAAGCATCATACATCAAAGCAGATACTGAATCATAAGTACTAAATTGTCGAAAGATCCTCTCTGTCCGTGAGCTGAAACATGAAGTACACCGCTCACACAAAAGGACACTATGGGATAGAGGATCCTGAAATAAAATTCAGTAAGAAAGGCATGCAGGGGGACTCATATGAAAAGGGACAGAAGTCCAAAAGCACAAAAAAGTGCTAAAATGGCATGGGAATGAGGAACAAACGAATATTTCTGTTTACCATGTGCTACAATCCTATGGTGTCCAAAGCTATCAGCCACCTGAAGACAAAGGTAATAATGAAACTCATCTTATGGCCTCAACAGAGTTATCTGGACTTGAAAATCTTGGTTTCCATTCTCCCAAATTGGACTATTATCAATGATTGAAGGTACACACTTCCGGCATTCGAGAAATCCAGATAACTAGAAAAATTCAAATAGGATGCATTTGTTGATTAAACAGTCTGCCACTCAAAGATTAATCGCCCAGAGATCTAGGTTCACCAGGTAATCGCCAATTGTTGCAGCTGCAACCGTTCTCCCCAAATTTCTCAAATTTTGGGCCCCTCCTCATGATTTTGCATTGTTTTAATCATTGGATCCTTTGAGTTTTTGGTCGTATTTTAATTTTAGATGATTGTAAAAGCTTAACTCTCGCCCAAGGTTCAAATTTTGATTGCGTTTGGAATTTATGGTGAGTTGCAGATTCTAAGTTTGTTTTCGCTTGTTGATCAAACCAAGTTTTCTTTATTGTGGGTCACTATTGCGGAGGTATAACAGGTTTCTGTCCGTTGTTGAGTTTGAGAAGCTGTCCGAAACACTTAATTTTTTTGTTAAATTGGGCGTCACACTATGTTAAATCGGCTATTTTTTTCCTTTTCCCTTCCGTCGTTGCGGCTCCCAAAGCGGCTTACCGTCCGAACCATAAAGAGCTCCGATTGCCGATGCGTGTTGACCCTTTTCGTCGCAGACCCATAGTTTTTCTCTTCCGCCGTTACGGCTAGGAAAGTCATTCATCTTCCAATTTAAAAGTCTTCCGACTTCCGACTAAATCATTTTTCCGCCCGCGTTTCGCTTGTCCATAGCTTATGTCTCTTCCGTCGTTGTGGCTGGGAAAACCATTTGGCTTCCGATGCCATTATCCTTCCGATTTGCGATTGATTTTTCCCGCCCTCCCGTCGCATGCCTGTAGCCTTTACTCTTCTGTCATTGCGGCTGGGCAGAGATTTTGCTTCCGATGTCGGTTTCCTCCCGTTTTCCGCAGTTGGTGTTTTTACCACGAGCCCTGTAGGAGGACGAGGTAGGGTTGTCAGCATTTGTAAAATGATGATGGCGCACCTGGTCTTTTCTTGTGGATTAGTTGTTTCAGTAATATAATTTGCTGCTTTGTTTTGGAAAGCAAATCTAATGAATGATGCATGTTGGTTTATTTGCAGGTGGACTCAAGGGATTGGTCGGACTACCAAGGCGACAAAGGCACCGACCCAAAAGAGCTATCAGTTACTAAATAGTTCATGAATGCATAACAGACAACATAGAAGAATATGAAATGTTTGCAAAAAGAAAACAAGTCAGTAAACTGAAAAGAACTGTTCAATAAAATACACATAATGCAACAGATAAATCAGATAATGATTTCCGTAACACACACACAACTAATTAAGCATTTAGTTGACTGCTTTTGTTATTTAGCTGTATTTAAAAATTTTAAATTTTTTGGAAAATTTGGGGTTTTGAAATTCAAGCACTAATTGTGAACCTATAATTTCTTTTTCCATGATTTGCCTTTTCTAACCAAACTGCTTTTCACTCATGGTATGCTATGAAATAATGCATGTATCTGGTTATTGTATCCTAATTTCTTCAAGATAAGAAGAAAAATTCAAAATATTGTCTCCATCATTATGAATATTGCTTTCACTCTCTGATAACCTTTTAAAATCTCTCTTTGTTGTCTTCAACTCTAGCTCAGTTATTAAAGATATTGCACCAGAAAGATCAGACCTCAAATGGTTCTCAAAATGGTGTGTAGGCACTGTACCAACACCATCGGACCTCAAATGGTCCTCAAAATGGCTTGTAGGCTTCTTTATCTTTAGTATGGTCCTCAAAATGGCCTGTAGGCTTCTTATAATGTGATATTTAGCAGGGCAATTGGTTTTGTTATTTGCTCAACTAAAGGACAGGCAATAGATTTCATAAATCTTGTCAATCCCATTGAAGAGCAGAAGGTTGCAACTAAGTACTATAACTCAGAGGTAATATTCCTAGACTCTTTAGCCTGTATCCTATTTATGACAATTTTCTTTTGGAATTAATATAAAAACTGGACTTAATTAATGTCATTGCTCAGCCAAAGTATTACGGGTCCTCAGTTAATAGTATAATAAGAAATAGTGTATTTTTTTTTGTTATCAATTCTGAAGGTTTTAATGTGGAATTCCTATTGTTATTGGTAGAAGCTTAACATAGTCTATTGTTTTTAGACTGTCCTATTTGTGATGATTGATGAAGGATATATATTTTAGAATTAACATGCATGCTTTTGATATAAAATAAACATCTTAGATTTGTTTGAGTATGTTTCTGTCCCAAAGATTTCAAGGAATTGCCTAATATATGTAAACTGTGACATTTATTCAACTTTGACAAACCAAAAGCCTTGCAAGTCCTTGTCCTCATATGACAAGGCTAGTAATTCTGGAAAAATATAATTCAGAGACTTTGTATCTGATGTATTAAAGACTAATATGATCATCTTGGATTGCAGATTCTTGCATTTGCATTTTCTTTTCCACCATTTGTTAAGAAGGCACTGTAGTCTTTAGGGTTTTAACCTTTAGGACTATAGGGTTTTGGAAGTATTTCCATTAAAAAACAATTTTTGGGGAGACGGTGGGTCAATAAAGAATTGGAATTTTGGGGATCTGTTTCAAAATTTCAGGATCCACTTCATTTTTCATGGGATCTGTTTCATAGGCTCAGGTTCCATTTGATTCTCCAGGGGATCTACTTCCATGGTGGATTCTAGGTGGATCTTGGTGGATTTGGATCAGAGCCACAAATCCTACATACAAGGGTGGCACATCTGGTATCATAGCTGGTGGTATACCTGCAAAGTAATTTCATTTTCATTTTGATCATGATATTAGAATGGAATTTTTGACATGTTGTTTCCTATCCACTTTAAAAACATAGACATATCTCTCATTTTCTGTTACTCTTTGTTAATGGTTTTAAGGCTTCGGGTATTTTATTTCCCTTAGTATCTAATGCATGTTACATGAAACATACCCATTTTCCTTTGTTAGGAAAAAACTACAGGCAAAACTCTATGTATTCCCCATCCATGTGCAGTTTTCAACTACAGGCTTAATTGTCTAGTCGCCTTTATAGATTTCTTTGAAGCTTTTTCAATTTCATGTTGTCAAATTATCATAGTGGCCACACCACTCACTAAATGGGCTGGAAAACTTTTAGACTACAAGTTGAGAGTTTATTATGTTATTGGGAATGATTTTAGGGTTTTTGATGTTAATATTGAGTGTTTAGCCATGTTTTGGACATTATGTAGAACCTTGATGTGACTGTCC
>LPNX010064847.1:31284-166057 GCA_001517045.1 Pseudotsuga menziesii | reverse complement strand
AATAAACCAACACAAATCTAGCTTATTTCAAATAGATATTTAATCATTATAATATTTTAATTAAAGGAATGGTTTTAAAATAAAATTACTTTTACAACCTTTGGTTGCTTGATTTAGGTTACTAAATCAAAGGATATAGCCCTTTTTTATAGATTGATCATCTAAAATATTCATGGTAGTGAAAATTTAACAATATTATGATGTAGTAACTATGTTTTTATTATAGGTGAGATTGAGAATGACTAAGTGAATGAGGAGTTAAAATTCCAACAAGAACACATATCAAATAGTGCACTAATCCTTAGGCCTAACCTAGAATCATGCCTATATATCCTTGTGAATAGACTTATTAAAGATTAACCCAAGCACATTTAACTCAATTTACAATCAGTTAAACCATGTTAAACCAAAATTAGATTTGTGTAAATTTGAACCATAGTTAAATATTGAGATTTCAAAATAAAAAAATTGTTAAACTATTGAACCATTGATCTACAGACAAATGAGAGAAATAGTGAAGCAGAATTATGCAATGGAATATCAAGAAAAATGTACACTGAACAAGACAAAATTGAGACAAATCTGATAAGAATTGATTAGTTAATTACAACATTAATATTAATTATTCTAGCAGTATACAACAGTGTTACAATAAGTAGTATTCGAATCATGTGGATAAGATTCAAATATACCAACTAAACCTGACTGCCTGGCTAACTGAGAGTGTCTAAATCATTGCATGGGAGCCACCAGTCTAACTCTTGATGTCTAAATCAGTCTAACAATAAGTTAAACTAGCTAAACTACTGAGGTAGGTGGAAAAAGGCACCACTTCCCCATGCAGCCATGCAAAACTAGTGCTAGACTAAATGGGAGTGATCTAATTGAATGTAACTGGAGGTTGACTCAGCATAACTTCCTACCTACCACAAAAAACTAATGGAGGTTGCTGGTGGCACTCAGAGTGGGCTCCTATAATGTAGGGATTAGTCTCAGAGGCGCACTAACTCTTGTATGCACAAGCAGTAAGTGGCAGTTAACCTCTATATGTGTTCCCCATACTCTAGTATAGTAATAATGTCTTCCTAAGTGACAAGATGATAAAATAGAATATATATGGTCAAGGGAGGGTTATATAATCCCAACACCACCCTTAATCCTAACTTGGACAACTTGGGCCTTGACAACTAGGCCAAAAGTCACCCATACAATCTAAAATAATTCAAAGCTGCCTAAATGGGGAAAACCTCATGGGACCCCCCCCCTCAAAATAAGTAGGAATTTAGAAATTTTGTTGTAATCTACAACTCTATGGAGCAACCATGCAGAATCATGGTTCTTCTGTGCTCTTAGACCATGTAAGGTTTGTCCTTACACCAATACCTGTAGATGTTTATGAACATTTGAAATGAAGCACAAGGCCTTATCATTAGGGGTGGCGGTTAGTCCACATTTTTATATTCCCAAAGGTGCGACAGTTAGTCCGCATTTTTATATTCCCATAGGTGCAGTGGTTATACCATGCAGTTGTACTGATACTCCAACACCCCTTTCTGACGTAGCTTGCGGGAATTGAACCTGAGACCTCAACTCTGATACCATGGTAAATTATTGAACCATTGATCTATAGGAAAATGAGAGCAATAGTGAAGTAGAATTGTGCAATGGAATATCAATAACAATGTACACTGAACAAGACAAATTTGAGACAAATATGATAAGAATTGATCAATTAATTACAACATTAATCTTCATTATTCCAACAGTATACAAAAGTGTCACAATAAGTAGTATTCGAATCATGTGGATAAGATTCGAATCTACAAACTAAACCTGACTGACTGGCTAACTAAGAGTGTCTAAATCACTACATGGGAGTCACTAGTCTAACTCTTGATGTCTAAATTAGTCTGTTAATAAGTTAAACTAGTTAAACTAATTAAACTGATGAGGTAGGTGGAAAAAGGTGCCACCTCCCCATGCATCCATGCCAAACTAGCACTAGACTAACTAAGAGTGATCTAACTGAATGTAACTGGAGGTTGACTCAACATAACTGCCTACCTACCACAACCAACTGATGGAGGCTGCTGGTGGCACTCAGAGTGGGATCCTATATGTAGGGATTGGTCTCAGAGGCACATTAACTCCTGCATGCACATGCAGTAAGTGGCAGTTAACCTCTATATGTGTTCCTTATACTCTAGTACAGTAATAATGTCTCCCTAAGTTAGACAAGATGATCAAATAAACTATATATGGTCAACGGAGGATTATATAATACCAACAAAAATTAACTAGATTATGTTGGATTATTGATTTGAATGGTCATACACAACATAACAATTTTTATTTTTATTTTTTTAACCCAAAATATAATATACAAAAATTTCATAAAATAAACCTTTTTTTATTAAAATTAGGGTACAACAATATATCATTTATCTCTCTCTAATGATAAATATGATCTTAGTTGTCATTAATTTTAATTAGAAAAGTAATATATTTTGATTAGTTGTTTTCAAACATGCATCATCACAAACTAAAATCGTAAGAAAATACCATGGTTACCCAAAACCATGGGCTCATAAACCACTAGCGCTAAACCCATTATTGATCAAATCAAGGTTATCCTTTATCACTTTATAACCTAGTCAAAATTAACTTAACACACTACGATCACAATGTTAAAGGTAATTGTGAAACTCTAGCTATAGTTTATCTCTTTTCTTTTTAATTCTAAAAATTTGAAATCTATGTATCTACTAAAAGGAAAAGAAAGATTATGAAACAAATAGTTCTAACTCTAATCTCTAGCCAAAGAAATGCACTTAGATGAAACAATAAAAATGAAAAAATAGTAACCTTTTATATTTTTGTTTAAAATACTATAAATCAATTTTTTTTTTAACTCAAACGGATAATTTTTATTTTTATGAAAGATCACAGGTCTGTTTTGGCAAATGCCAATCAACCAATTACACAATCAAATAGAAATACTTCGAAAGGGCCAGAGACTATACAAATTCTTACAAATTAGGAGAGAATCTCCCAATTAGACAAATTACAACTTAATGAATCACAATTAAGGAATTGGATGAAAATAGTTGGATTCTTCGTTGATGCTAAGAAAACCTTGAGACAGCAAGAATGCTTTATTAGCCAAGGAATCTGCGAATTATTTAGATCCTGAAGGATGTGAAAAGAAGCGACCATGTCAAATTATTTCAATATATTCATAATTCTTTGCAGAGATTTATTCAAGGCAGAATTATTGAAATAATCAGGTGAATTTAATGCTTTAATCAACATCTCAGAATCAACAAAAAATTTAATTGACTTGTATCCTTTCTCCTTAGCAATCTAACTTGTCATGAGGAGGCTATAACTTTCAGCCTGGTTATTTGACATGATTCCAAGACCCCAACTAAAACTGAATCTGGTCAATCTATCTGGAGAGAAAACCAAACCCCTAGCACTTGAGATCCCAGGATTCCCCTTGGATGCACCATCAAAGAAAATTATCGCTAAAGAGGAACCCATCCATAATGACTTGAATTCAACCACATTTCCATGAAAACTCTAGGGAGGAGAGCTGGCAGGGTTGACACAAATCGTCTTTCTCAAACCTTGAGGGTTGAAGCCCAACCACATTGAAAACGTAGAAGGCATGGAAGAAGAGGACATCATGGTTCCTGTTAATTCAGCAATTATCATTTTGATTTTAAATGCCACGATCTAGGGGTTCGAAGTCTGATTGTTGAATATACAATTGTTTCTAGCAATCCACAATTTCCACCATGTATACTTCGGGATAAAGTGCCAGTGCTTGTGTCAATCAGCATATTTGTCAATATTTTGAGGACACCATTCATTCCAAGAGAAATTATTTATAATAGATTAGACAGGGACAAAAAAATTAGAGTCATGGAGCACCAACTCCCACATCAATTTAGAAAAGACGCAGTCAATAAGGATATGGTCTACCATTTCAAAGGCTGATTTGCAAAAACAACACCTAAAAGGACCATAAAAGCCACATTTTAACAAATTATCACCAGTCAACACCTTATTATGCAAGAGAAACCATGAGAAAAAATTCACCTTGGGAAGACAATGCGAAGACCAAATTGTTTTCCAAATCGCAGGGGAAAAGTTTGAAGAGTGAGTAGCTTGTGATTCAATGAAACCTTTTGCAGCCATGTATGATCCAGTTTTCTCCCAACCCCAGCTATCTTTATAGGAGCTATGAACTGGAGCAAGACCAAAAAGAGAGGAGAGAAAAAAAAATATGGGATCTAAGATGATATGGAAGCTCAAGGAAAGGCCAACCTGCCCAGTTTCCAATGTTGTCCCAAGAACAGATATCAGCCAAGCGGAGCAGGACTTTTTTAGTTGACTAGTCCATAATATCTACTAATGAAATGTCAGAGGAAAGAGAAGGATTTCCTGAGATTTATTCTCCCAGAGGAGGATCCTCTTCCCATTGTTAGGGATTCTATAGAGCTGTTGATTAAAATAGTCGATACCTCTTATGCAAGAATTCCAGATAGTTGTGCCTGTGGGTGGTGTATTAGAAGTTGTTATATTTCTCAAAGAGCCACCCTTAAGATATTTCATCCTAACGATCTTGTTGAGAGGGTGATTTTTGTCCACATATAGCTATCAAATAAGTTTACCACCCAACGCCAAATTAGCCATACCAGGGTCATGAATTTGTAATCCACCTTCTCAAATAGGTCTTTTAAGAATTTTTGAGCTTTCCAAATGCATCTTATTCTGACTTCCTTTACCGCCATTCCATATAAAATCTCGCAAATGTTTGGAAATCTAAGTCGAGATAGACTTAGGGGCGAGCAACAAAGAGGATTGAAAGACAGGTAGTGCCGAAAGAATTGCCTTAATCAAAATCAATTTTCCAACCTTGGTTAACCACTAACCACCCGAAGAAGCGATTTTTTATTTTATCTTAACTAGCACTTCGAGCCAAAGAGAAGGAGGAGATGATCCAAGATTTAAAGGTAGCCCCAAATACTTTATCTTCTCCCACTTGTCAAAGCTAGGGAAGCCCAAGAAGTTTGCTATTCGAAGAATTGCCGAATGATCTACATTCCAGCCATAAACAACACTTTTTTTATTATTGATCAAGGCTCCTTAAATTTAGGCAGAACTTTTGAATAATTTCATTAAAGGCTCGAGCAATCTTCAATGAGGTACCTCTTAGAAGGAGAGAATCATCCATGAAGAGGGCATGGTTTATTGGGTCCACTCCCCTAGCAATCTCAATTGTCGGGATGTAACCAACTTCCTTTTCAGCTAGAAGTTTTATGCTAAGAGTTTTTGCCATCAAGATGTATAGAAAAGGTGACATCGGACATCCTTGGAAAAGACCTATTGTAGCTTGGAAAAATTATGTAGGTCTACCATTGACTAGAGGCGCAATCCAAGGCCTATCTATATAAGCTTTGATCAAATTCACAAACTTAGATCTAAAACCAAAAGAGCAAAGGACTTCATAGAGAAAGGGGATCTTTACTTTATCAAAGGCATTTTTAATATCCAACTTAATTAACATTCCTTTCTCCTTCCTTTGGAAACTTGAGTGGAGAGCTTCTTGGACTTGGATTACGTTATCGACTAAGTACCTGCCTTTTACAAAGCCCCACTGAAGGGGAGAGATCAACTTACCTAACAAGAGCTTGAATCTATTGGCTAGAAGTTTGGATAGGATCTTGTAAGAGGCGCTACATAGCGAAATAGGATGAAACCTATCAAAAGAAGAAGGATTAACTTCCTTTGGAATTAGAGAAAGAAATGTAGAATTAGTACACCCTCCCACTTTAGATTTTTTTTGGAAGGTTGTCACCATGCAGATCAGATCTGTTTTGATAATGTTCCAACAGACTCTATAAAAATGGAAAGAAAATCCATCCAGCATCCAAAATTTCCTTTTCAGTGAAGTGTTTCATTAAATCGTAGTTATCCTCTATGCTGACATGAGAAGGAACATTATCCAAAAATTCTGCAAACACTTCACCATCAGAGAGTCCATCTTCCTAAAAAAAAACTGAAAGTGCCTACTTGCAGCCTGTTTTAGAATATCTTGACCTTTAATGATATCCCCCTCACTAATAGAGATTTCTGAAATGTGATTTCGAGACAATCTAACCCTGCATTGACGATGGAAGAAGGCAGTGTTTTATCTCCCTCCCGCAACCAGAGACTTCGAGACTTCAACCGAAGATATTCCTCTTCCTGTAGGAAAGACTGAGAGGTTTTAAATTGAGCAAACTATTCCATATCTAACTGAGATTTGGTGATTTCACTCTCTTCTATTCCTAATTGAATCACTAATAACTCAAACACTCTCTCTTTCCTGCTGATAATTGGAGTATTAAGAGGTGTTTTAACCCATTTTTCAAAGCATATTTAGTTTTCTTAAGTTTCTGCTCCTGACAAAACTGGGGGGTCCTTCAACGAACTGAGACCACGCTTGAGATATAATATCCAAAAAACCGTCTCTCTAAATCTAGAGGGGACTGAAACGAAATGAAATTGGCCCAAGTTCTTCTTCTTTTTCAAACAACAGATAAATGGGGTGATGATCTGATGTGAGTTTGGGCAGAATTTTTGATGAGATAATGAATTTCCCATCCATCAATGTGCTATGAACCAAAAACCTGTCGAGATAGGAAGCACTGTTGGCTGCAACAACTCTGTTATAGACCACGTGAAGCGTCCTTTCTTGGGTTTTAAATCATTCAGATCGCACGCTTGGATCAACTCGTCCACCGTGTCTATAAAATGATCCTTACCATAGAGTCCACCTTTTTTCTCATTTGAGGCTAATGATATGTTAATATCTCCTGCTACTACTGTATTTATAGGAGATTTGGTCTCTAAGAAGTCTGGTAGCGATTTCCAACAATATTTTTTTTCATCGAAATTGACTAGAACATAAAGATTAAAAAGGGCCAAAGAGATCTTACTTGATATATGATAAGGGTCTGTAAAAATTCAGTGTTGTGTGACAAACCATCTTTTTAGCTAAAAGTTTTCATCACACCATAGAGTAGCTAAGCCCCCATATGCACCTCTCACACTGACAACTTTGCTAGTGTTCAATTTCCATTTTGTTTTACTTAAGAGAAGAAGTGCTTCCTCCTCTATCTTAGTCTCTTGAAGCAAGATAATTTCAAAAGAAACCATTCTCATTAAATATCTGATTGCTTTAGCTTTGATTGGGTTCCCCAATCCCCTGCAATTCCAAGAGATGATCTACATTATTTACCCAAGTGGGAGGGAGTAATTACTCCCTTTGGGGGCCTATTCCTCTTTCTCCTACCAAGCCACATTTCAATGGTGGACTGGCTGCCTTGCATCTTTAGCCTCTTAGCCTCTTCTTCTCGAGCCTCTTTTCGAGACTTCCTGTCAACCTTTTTGGAAAGTTTATTAATTGAATCTTCATCAGAAGATCTTGAACTATCAACCAACTTCTTCCTAGTTATATCTGCAAAAGAAGGAGAAATTTTGGCTCAATTTCGAGAAATATGATTTTGCTACAAGGATTCACCTACCCTAGGTAGTTTCGAGTTAGATGCTCCAGCTTGTTCCATTGGTCCAGTATTTACTTCAGGTTCATCATCCTTCCCTTCGAATTGTTGTAGTTCACCCTCTTCAAGAATAGAAGCTTCAAGAGAACTAAGAACAACAAAATAATTGGAAGATGCATTGGGGTTTTCTACAGCCCGAGGTTTAGGAAGATTCTTCCCAACAATAGTGACTCATTTCATAGTCTTTCCTTTACCTTTCTTTTTAAGGTCTAGATTGGAATTTCCTACTTTCTAAAATTGGGTCCACTGATCATCATTCTCTTTTTGAAGTTCCTCTTCTGATTTTTTCTTACAATTTTAAGCAAAATAGCCATAACCATGGCAGAACCGACACTTGAAAGGAATTTTATCATAGTACAACTCTTGAATGTGAGATCAATCAACTACTACTAGCTTGATCACCTCTGGCAGTCTAGTCTCCAAATCATCTTCAACGCATATTCTTGCACATGAATATTAATATTTCCTTTCTGCCCTATCTATGTATTTTCCAAGCTTGTTCCCAATGGCTTACAAAGAATCTGAGTTCTAGCAGTGTAAAGGTAAGTGAGGGAGCCTTACCCAGATAGGAACTGTAGATAGAACATCTTGGGTAGGGTCAAAATCAGGAGCCCACTTGTTGAGATAGAGTCCCTGAGGGCCCATGACGTATGGTCCATTTTGAAAAATGAGATCATGGTCTTCGACTAAATCAAACAAAAAGATGTAGTATCCTCTACCTACAAAATGGTTTCAGATGCCTTCAGTTACTAAGGGCCTCCAATTTCTTTGAACCCAACCATCAATATCCTTAGGAGAAGGCCAAAGACCTGTAAATTGCCCGATGAGCCCGTGCCCAACAAGATTTAGTGTCGTTCGGTAGATGCTTTCAGTGGGTAGTTCAACTAAGGGAATATCAACCTTATTCACAAATATATGTGTATAAGGACCCCCTTTCCTCTTGCCACATGAAATCAACCATTCATTTGAATGCATCCAACTCAAGAGGAAGAGGAGGAGGAGGATCCCCTCCGACATCCATGAGAGAGAAGGCACAACTAGCCACAAAGAGAACCTGCAAAAGCAACCAATAGTTCAATACTGAAAGCGTCCAAGGGTCTCATGCCAGAGCCTGCAAGATCAGTGCAGCCTGTACAAAGCACGCCAAAATATAGAGCCACCCAACGTAAACAGAGCTGCAACAAAGGAGAATCTTCTTGAAGCAAGAAGCCTCACATCAGCACACAATGACCTACAAACAAAGCCAATAACGCCATAGAACTGGGAGAGATTCAGAACAAAAAATACCCTTGACCACCGATGCTCCATATCGATCTCCAAGCTAGAAAACCAGATGAAAAACCAATGAGGGCGAGCCAGAACAGGGTTGGAGAATTTTTTTTTGAAAAATCTTCTTGGAGCGAAAGTCTCCATAACGTTAAAGGATTTCTTAATCTACCTCAAAATACTATAAATCATTTTAGATGATAGTTTTTTTCAAATAAAATTTTAAAGCAATGTTTTAGTGATTAATATTTTTTAATCTTAGAAATCCAAGAAGGATTCCACGACACTATATTTCTTTCTGCGGATTTTTTTATTATTAAACTCATTAAAAAAAGAAAAATTTCATGACTATATTTAACTCTATTTTTACTTAATATCTAAGTGAGGGTGCAATACCTCCCAGGAATTAGGTTTTTGCTTAGATTAATAATTCCAAGCCATTCGCTCTAATACTAAATGTCAAAAGCTAATTTTATGATTTAACAATAATTTATTTCCTTTAAGTTATATATAATCAAGAAATGCAGAAGAAATTAATTATAATTTCAATACATAAGATAAATATTTTATAAATAATCCATTATTTAATTCACTACATTTAATTTGATATATAACATATATGCATAACAACAATGTGCATTTACATATATGAAGCTTATCATTACAGGGGAGATGGTTTGCCTCTTGGAGGGAACACTTCCACTTGGACATAGAGGCAAATCTAGTGGCTCCTTGGCAAGGCCTTGAGGTCACCCTGACTTCATGTATGTATGTGCCCATGCATGGAAAACACCTCATTTACATGGATTATCCCTTAACCCCACTCCCTTCCTCCTGGCAATTCCTCAAATGTCCCTCCAATCCTTTATGTCATAGCTCATAATTTGATAACAAATATAAGAAAACAAATTTTATTTANTATGTGTGTGTGTGTGTGTGTGTGTGTGTGTGTGTGTGTGTGTGTGTGTGTGTGTGTGTGTGTGTGTGTGTGTGTAATTTCATTTTTTCCAATGAAAACCTCATAAGGAAACCAAGAAACTCTTCGACACATTCATGGATGTCACCCTAGCATGATGCCCAAAGAATCTAGGGTTTATTGTGGGGACCATCCCCATAAATCCTCTTGGATTATCTCGAGTGGTTGAGTGTTATGAATTGCAAGCATGAGTTCATAGAGGTTAAGTCCTTGTGTTGTCTACCTCTATGAATATTGTGGACCTCACTAAATATCTCCACCGGGTTAAGTTACCAAAACTGAAACCAAATTGTTTACCCCAAGTATCATACTCAAAATGAGGGTGAGTGCTATGAATTGCAAGCATGAGGTCATAGGGTTAAGTCCTTGTGTTGGTTACCTCTATGAATAGTGTGGGCCTCACTATATGTCCCCACCAAGTTCGATTACCAAAACTGCAACCAAAATTTTTACCCCAAGTAACATCCTCAAAATGAGGGGAAGTGCTCAAAGGGTTTCCCATGATGTTTATTTAATAAAAAACAAATCCAAGAAAAAAAAACATATATTCAATATTTCAAGAAAAAATCAAAACTTACATATCAAGGTTCTTTTCAGCACTTTAGAAGACTAAAATTTCTCTATTACTTAAAAAATAATATATGCCTTAACATAAACAAGTTTAGTTATTACAATTTTCCAAAAAAATTTGGATAACAATGTTGGATTTCAAACTTAAGAAATAGTTATGACTTCCTACTACTGAAATCATAAAAACTTCACTACTATAAACAATAGGAAATATCTCCTCAAATATACTACATCTCAATAGAGTAAATTTACCTCTTCAAGAAGAGG
The DNA here is from genome assembly GCA_001517045.1 of Pseudotsuga menziesii. NCBI lineage: Eukaryota > Viridiplantae > Streptophyta > Pinopsida > Pinales > Pinaceae > Pseudotsuga > Pseudotsuga menziesii. The sequence continues at coordinate 155,365 of LPNX010064847.1, read as the reverse complement.
GGCCCCTCATCGGTTTAAGTAATAACCAACCAATCCCTCATGAAGTAAGAAAGCTTCCTTAGAATCCTTCTCTACTTTGTCATTGAATTAACACTATACATGTTTAAAAGAAACATTTTTAAAACTACATTTTACCTCTATGAATTTTTGCATAGTTGGAAGAATCAAATTCTTTAGCTTGACATTAATTACCATATTCCCATTCTATTATAAGCTTAGAATCTCTCATGATATGTAATCTTGATATTAGTCTATCAATTGTAATTTTTAGTAGCACCTACGAGTCACATAACTCAACTTTCTTATTTGTGCCTTGTGCCTTATGGGGTGCTTTCACTAACTCCATTAAAGTATCCTTGAGTTTTTGAAAAGTGAATATATGGATGTTTTAATATTCTAGGGGATTTTACCTTCATAGGCTTCCAAATTCCTTCACAAACATATCTTATTTGATGGTGTAGTTGAATAGGAAGATTTTTTTCCCCCCTTAGAATATCACTTCATTTAAAGCTAACTAAATTGCCTAGGCCATTATACAAGGAAAACCCCTATGTTCTGGAATTGTTTTATTCATTCACCAATCTTCAAAACAATTTGAGATGGCCTCTCCTTCCTACTTCCCTTTTCCATTTTATAATTCCATAGCTTGACACCACACTACATTTGAATCACAACTATAATACCCTAGTTTTGACCCCAATTGCATTAAATTGTAAATGATGTAGATAACGTTATTAAATCATGGCGTGGAGCTCAAGGCCAAGGCTCCACCATGGATTTATCTTTTTATGTTCGGAAATTAAAATCGATGTCGATGGTTCACGTGTTAGCCAGGTACAATATAATTTTGGACATCATGTAAATATGCAATTAGCAAAAAATACCTACAACTAGCTATGTCAATGCAACATTAAAGAGATGGGGGAATGGTTTCGCAAGGAATAAGGGGGGGGGGGGGGTATTCAAACCCTTGAGCCAATAGTGTTGAGCCAAATGTCAAGGGAAAACCCATAATGTTGTCAACTACATGTTTTGTCTTTTGTACCCAATCATTTATTTCTTCCAGAAATTGGTTGTGGTAGTTAATGCCTTGGGATGGGAAGAGTATGAGAGTCAAATTCGAATTTGAGAAGCCATCAATTTTTGGAAAACGTGTTTTTGACTTATTGGGCAAGTAAGTACCCATAAATGCATGCAAAAGCTATTGTTCACTCACGTCCTTCATTTTCTCACGCAACTGGAGCTTGCCATGCTTTTTACCTTCACGTTTTTCTGTCGTTTCCTCATTCCTTCATGCCCAGAAATCCATTTTTGTTATTGCTGAGTGAATGGCCAGAGGAGATTCACGATTTGTGGGTTTAGGGAGGCCTTTTTAGCTCCCATAATGCCCATATATGTTTTTCTGAATTTGAATCCATGAATTTGGAGTTTGTAGAGTTCATTTTTTCCTCTGTGAAGCCATTAAATGTTTCCTGAAACCATTTTCTCACTTGGGTTGTTTTCCCTCATTTACCATTTGTTTTTTGGTTCCCAGGGTGTTGTATCCATACCCAACACTTGTGTTTTGTTGTTCTATAAATCCTTGATTTGGTTTGAACCGTTAGGAGTGGAAGAGGCCAGAATTGGCTTGATAAAGCTAGTGAAGAAAGGGACCTCATAGAGAGATCAAGAGGGGCTGGTTATTCTTCTCTGCACACCCTGAAGACCACTGGAAGGGAAGGTATGGTCTGATGGATTGTGTAGCAGAGAAGGGGATACTTCTTTGTGTTGTGTGTGTAGATATTGAGGAGGCCAAGCTAGATCTTGTGCATATTTCCATAGCTCCATGGTTGAGCTCAATAGCTTAGTAATTCTCCTTTCCACTGCCTTAGTAACATGATAAACCCAATTGTGTTTGGATTGGATGACTTTGATGTGTATTTGGATATGTGTGAGCCTGTTGTTCCCTAGTTCCTTGTGGAAATAATGCCCATATCGAGGGTGGTAGTGGTGCTAAGAGATTGACGAGCACATTGGCCTATGGTTGGGTGGAACGTTGCAGCGACATAGCTGGTTGCAGGACAACTCCTTTTCAAGATAAGTATTTCTTGTTTATTTAAGTTTTGCAACTGTATTTGTTTTAGATTATCATGAACATGTTGAATGATTGAATGTGAAAGAAATTTATTTTCTTCTATTGTTTAATGAATTATACATCTACATATGTATTTCATTTCAATGCATTTTATATGTTATGGGGCTAGATTACCCGTTAAGATGGTAGAGCATTGTGGGTCGTGTCCTCTCCTCGGTGAGGTATAGAGGAGGGGACTATTATCACCAGACTTATAGATGCCCCTGTGAGATGAATCCAAGATGGCTTGGTAGAGGGATGGGCAACCAAAGAGGTGAACCAAGATAGCCTCGACTCCCAAATGGATGGTTGTCACACCAATCAAGGCAATATTCACTTGATGTTGTCTTAGCCCAAGATGACAATGGGGAAGACCCAGACCTACTCCTAACAAGAGAGGTCAAACCAAGACACCAGATCAAATCAATGGAAGATGAAATACGTAAGGTGTAAGGTGAAGTAAACCCTAGATCTATTTATGAATTCATAAGATGAGTTATGGCCTGGATCAAGAATATTATGAGATGTGAAATCGATGCAAGGTTAAAATACAAGTGACTTATGAGTTTTACTATTAGATCCAGGATCAAGGTACTAGCAAATGATGAAAATATCCACTGCCTTGGGAATCATGTCCAATGCAGGGAGGTTAAGAACAAGATTGGGGCTATCTAGTACTAATGGATAGACTTGATGAAAGGTATGACAATATCAAAGTACCCAAGCCTTAGAGATAGGATCAAATCACAGGAAAAATTGGCCAAATGAGGGGTGTGCTAGGGTTGAGGGATCAGTGCCTTGAAATTTGGGCCTTATGGAGTCACCCAAGCATGACACCTAGGAGAACCCACTTTGGGTTTAACCCGATATACAATACCCAGAAATGGTTTTCCAATTGATCAAGCGGTTTGATCCATAGAATTTTCTGATTAATTTAAGTTAGGGTTTTGATAGTAAAATAAGGATGCTAATGGATTGGAATCAAGAAAAGAAAAAATAACCTATGGATATTACCTAGGTAACCTTTTAGATTTCTTGATGATGATGATCTATGAATTCCTGATCAATTTGAGAAGATTTGGGTGAAGATTCTATGCAAATCGAGTTGCCTAAGGAAGCCAATGCGCCCTCCCTCCTGCACAACAAACGTCAACAATATCATATTTGATGCATCAAGATAAACGGACAAATGCTATAGAATAAATAACAAGATGAAACCATATATCACAATGATACTAATGATAACCCCCTTACAAGCGGTGCTAAGAAAGCGACTTGAGGAAGCCCTGCAAAAACGCCCAAGTGAAGTCACCCTCCTGTAGACAATGACAAAGATTCCATGAAAAATATAGATCTCACCACAAATACTCAAATTCTAGGATGCAATAAACTTTCCAATCACCATCGAAGAACACCAGATGCAAAGGAGACCCAAGAATTTCCACAAAAGAGTTTTTATATTATCAAGATTTCAAGAGCCAAAGATCCCTTTATAATGAGATGCTCTCTCCTTTAAATAGGATGGAGAGATACCAAAATCCTAACAACCTTTTGAATGGATGACTAATATTAAAAGATTAAAATTTTATAATCAATGGTTGATATGAGCTCAACATAAAGTACATGGATCAATATAATAATATAACACATCAATGGACAAAATCACCCTAGGGGAGGGGATCCCACTCAATATGACAAGATAAAAATGAATAAATATCATGGTGGGTCTATGGGGTAATGTTTAACATCCCTAGTGTGTCCCCATGGAACAATATAAATAAAATAAACTCTAAGTGCAAAATAGTGCCTCTCTGGGAAAATCGTGAGCCTCCAAAAGCTCTAGAAAATCATAAAACATGCTGGAGAGATGGGTGTGGGTCCTCCTGAATGTTTAAAATACTGGAGAAGGGGTGGAAGACATCACAATCATCATCAAAACTCATCCCATTCCATTTCCTTACCTCAGTAGTCCAAATCGAATTCCTCAGTAGCCATTTTAACCATTTTTAATTTGCCTCGGGAACTGTGAACCTGCTCAAACTGCCACCTGGAGTGTCTCGGTTTTCCAAATGATCCCACCAGGATTTTTGGGAGGGGGGTATAATGGTATAAAAAATTTGCTGGACCACCCCCTCCTCATACAACACCCTAGGTGAACCAATCAAATCATCCTTCTGTTTTGACAGGCCATTTAACATGGCAAAACTGCACCAGAATGGTATACTGAGACAAATCATCACTATTAGTTCCCACAACTGAAAATAAATTGTCTCAATGGACTTAGAGAGCCCAAATCCATCTAAGGTGTATACTCATACACCCTACAGATCTCGGCATGACCATGTACAATATCTAATGTGCCGCATGCAGATAAATAATAATAATATGTAAATGATCAAATAATGCTGACCCAGTCAACATGACCAATAATATGACCCAGGATAACATCACACTACTGCCAGTGTTAGAGGTTAAGACATTCTCTATAAATCATTCAAGTAACAATTTTAACAAGTAGTAATCATTTCATTGGCGGTCTACCAACCAAATATATAAAGTTTTGTTAATTATAATGGCTTAGACCAGAATTTCAAGACCATACTCACTTCATAGTTGTAATAAATTTGCTAGTGAAGGATGAAGGCTAAAAATCAAAATGCTAGGCTAAAGGGTGACTACCAACTTGACACTGTGACACCTTGGATATGGAAAGAGGATACTCACTCTAGCATATGCCGGACAAGCAATAACACAGGGGATCACAGTGTCTCACAAATGGGTAAGTTACGTTCAAAGGCTCTTATTCACCTTGAAAAATGCTCACAATCCATATCAAATACAAGTGAGGCCAACAATATTTAGATATAACTTTTAAGAACCATTGCTTTTTGGGCCTTCGAGTTTCCATATCCTTGATCCATGCATTTGTTACAATGATTTTTATTTATTAAGGCTTCATGCTCCATGCGTGTTTAAAACACTTGTTACATGGGTTTTACATTTCACATTTCACATTTACACTTTAAATCCAATTTCATCAAGCTTTCCTTGCATTCATGTATGTTCAGAAACATTTATTTTCATGAATGGGCTTTTCACAAGATATTCATTTCATTTCCATATGCATTGTATTGATGGTGGCGCTATTTGTTTTAGGTTTAGCCAACACAACCTAGGAAACTCAGAGCCGAGACACAAATAAACAAGGAAGCTTATCCAACATAGAGGCTATAGTGGGGGAAGGTCCTCCATGCCACTAGTCAAGTAGTAGGTCAGGTTATAAACATAACTGGAAGGTAATGGATGGGTGGAGTTAGTGAACAATGAGACCTAAACTAGCAAGCCAAAGTATGGTGGGAATGATCACCTCTATTCTCCCTAAGGAGGGAAAAACCAATGATTATGGGTCAAGAACTTCTAGGTATAAATAGGGACATACATACATAATATCAATACAACCAGGTCCACATATTTATATGATCGCCAGATCATGACACTAAATGCTAAGACATGTCACAATAATGAGTATAAAAGAAATAATAACCATAACACAAGATAATGCCTGCAGATTCATATACCTGTAAATAACCAATCTGAATCAACATCTATCCACTAAGAACCTATTGCTGCAACTATGGGCAATATTGACTGCTCTGTAAATGGCTAAATGGCTATATGAGTCCTCAAATATAAGTGTCCTGAGACTCAGTCATGGCATGGGAAAGTACTATAGTCCATCATCAAATAATGATCCATCATGGATGCTCATCTCATCATCTCATGTGTAAGGGAATTGGCTGAAAAAATGTACTGGAATAAAAAAATAGCATATGGTAGCCCGATTACTATATATGTGATAACAGGGACATGATAGTGTGGTATCAGAGCCCTGGTTGCAACATTGGGCCTCAATGGGCCAATTTAGGTAGTTTCCAGAGGAAACATTACCCTTTGGTCAGTAGAGGAAAAATGAGAAAGACATGAAAAATTTCCAATTTTTTTTTAAGTGTTTTAAGGATTTTCTGTCGATTGAACTGGACGAGTTGAGGTGATACATGTCAATTGAACTGGCCAAGTTGAGGCGATACATGTTGGCTGAACTGGCCAAGTTGAGGCAATACATGTCGGCTGAGTTTGTTGGGTTGAGCCGATGAAGAATGTAGCGACCATGTCAGCATGAAAGGCTAAGTTGAGCCGACAAAGAAGGAAGAAAAAGAAAATTTTCAAAATTTTTCTAAGTGTTGGAAATTTTTCTATGTCGCTTGAGTTGGTCGAGTTCCGTCGGTACATGTCGGTTGAACTGGTTGAGTTTTACTGATGGTGTCGGCGTGAAAGGCCAAGTTGAGCCAATGTTAGAGAAATAATTTTCAAAAAAAATTCTAAGTGCCAAAAATTTTCCATGTCGGCAATACTCAACGAGTTTTACCAATATGTCGGCTGAACTGGATGAGTTGCATCAATGGTGTCGGTGTGAAAGGTTGAGTTGAGATGATCCCAAGGAAAGAAAGAAAGAAAAAAACTTCAAAATTTTTATAGGTATTGAAATTTTTCATATCAACAAGAAAAGATGAGTTTTTCCGATACGTGTCAGGCAAACTCAGCGAGTTTTGCCGACACTTCAGAAGAGAAAGCTGAGATTTGTCGACACCTCGGCAAGAAAAGCGGAGTTTTTTTTATCGATACAAAAAGGTGAGTTTCACTGATGCGTGTCGAAAAAAATCGATGAGTTTTTCTGACATGTCAGAAGGAAAAGGTGAGTTATGCTGACATGTCAGAAGAAAAACCTGAGTTTCGCCGATCGAAAGAAAAATAGAAAATTCGCCGAAACAGAGAATTTTAGCAGTTTTTTCAGTGGGAATTACAGGTGCTAGAAAGATGAAAAATGGAAATGAGTTATGCGATATATTGCACAAAATCGAAAGATTTACAAAAAAAATGAGGACGCTGCCCTTGACTCGCCCAGGGGTAAGCCCCCTTGACCCCCGTCGTCCCCCTGAGACAGTCATTGTTGTGAAAAGAAAAGTCTATGTTTTGACAAGTTGTCAATATATGATTTTTCCAAATGCATGTAAGTAATGTATAAATTCTTGCAAATTTTATGCAGCTAACAATTCTGTTTATGAACACATTTTGCAGAATCATAGTCACATCAAAAGCAACATTTCACATATCACATAGTGCAGATTGAAGAAGTGGGTTTTTGGCTCAGCCATGATAACCTACGACATGTATGATGATGCACAGAACCCCCATGAGCATGAGGAATATGCTATGGACGAAAATGTCTGAGTTGGAAATGCTGAAACAGAGTCTAATGGCAGAAGATTTCAAGAGACTCTGCCATATTTTGCAGCCACCATGAGGAGCTTAAGGGTGGAAATGTAAAGTTATAGGGGAGATAATGAAATATTGGTTAGGGCTTAGGAAGAGAAAAATCATCTAAATACAGCCATGCTGCAGAGTTTGACAGACATCCAAAGGAGGATGAGCTCTGGGCATCGTGCAGTACATCCAGAAGGAAGTAAAAGCAGTGCCAGGAGAAGAAAGAGATCCCCCAGTGGGTCATCTAACTCTAAAGGATCCACTGGTGGTTCAAATTCTTCTTCCCATGGGAATAAGAAAATGAGGTGCTACCAAAACTTCTTACGCGGTGAATTTAAGAAGGAAAGGCTGCCTACCTTTAATGGTGAAGTAAAGAATGGTCAAGAAGCTGAAGCTTGGCTTATGGGGATGAGGAAATATTTCCCATGTCCAAGACTACTCTGGAAATATGAAGCCTAGGGTATCCATCTTCAATTTGACTGTAAGAGCATCCATATGGTGGGAGCACTTCAGGCAAGTGAAGAAGATCAGTGAAAGGAAGATTGTGTGGAAGCAGTTCCAAAAGTTTTTCAGGTAGAAATACCTCTCTGATAGGTACTATGATGATAAGAATAAATAATTCCATGAGCTGAGATTGGGGAAATAGACCATGGAATCGTATGCCAATAAGTTCTTGGAACTATTGAGGTATGTTAGGTAAATCAAGGATGTTAAAGTAAAAATACATCATTTTCAACTTGGGTTGCCTCAGTCTTACAAAGACAGAACTGAATTTGATGAACCCAAAACTTTAGAAGAAGTTATAAGAAAGGATAAGTATTGCTATGATTAGAATGAAGGCAAGCCTAATTACCATAAGACATGGATAGAAGAATGAAAAGTATGATCATAGGAAGAAAGGTTTTAAGCCCTCTAACTTCCAAAATCAGCAGAAGCATCCATCACAAGCTGTGAACCAACCGACTAAGGTGATGGGGGAAAAGCCAAGAAATCCAAAAGAAATCAGAGAACCTTTCCAATGCTGGAGATGTGGAGGACCCCATCTACGCAGGAATTGTCCACTTGAGGATGGGAATGCAAGGCCATCTTACAACATTCAAGAAGCGAAAACACTGGGTCAAGTAGCAAGGATTGGCCCTGGGATTTATGCAGTGCTAGAGGGCCGCTATGAAGATCACGAGTGGATTGTGGTTGAAGTTGGTAAGATTGTTGAGCAATATGTTTATGTTTTGATTGACCCTGGTTCTACTCATAGTTATATTATTCCTAGAGTAGTTGATATTTGTGCTTTTAAGAAGTTAAAGCATAGCAAATCATGGTTAGTTCAACTAGCCACTGGAACCAAGAGAAAATTTAGTGAAGTGGTAGAAAAGTGTCCATTGGTTATGAATGGGCTAGTCACTTGTGCAGATATGAATGTTCTGCCACTTGGTTCCTATGATGTTTTCATTGGAATGGATTGGTTGGAAGCTCACAAAGTTAAGCTTGATTGTTACAACAACACTTTTGAGTGCTTGGATGAAGAAGGAAACTTAAGGGTTGTAAGAGGCATTCCAAAGGTGATTTTTGTTAGGCAGATTTCAAAAATGTAGCTGAAGAAGTTCTATAGTAAAGGTTGTAGAGTATATGCAACTCATGTTTTGGAGGCAACAGAGAATGAAACTCCTAGGTTGGAGTAATTTCATGTGTTGCAGGAATTCAAGGATTTTTTTCTTGAGAAAATTCCAGGGCTTCCTCCAAAGTGGGACATTGATTTCACAATTGAACTTGTGCCAAGAGTAGCACTAGTATCCAAGACACCCTACAAGATGAATACACTAGAAATCCTAGAGTTGAAGATGCAACTACAAGATTTGTTGGAGAAGAAGTATATCAATTTGAGTGTGTGTCCTTGGGGAGCATTGGTTCTGTTTGTGAAGAAGAAAGATGGTACACTCAGGTTGTGTATTGATACAAACAGCTGAACAAAGTAACTGTGAAGAATAAATACCCTTTTCCTAGGGTTGATGACCTCTTTGATCAAATCAGAGGAGCAAAGGTATTTTACAAGATTGACTTGAGCTCTGGTTACCATCAAGTAAGAATCAAGGATGAAGACATTCATAAGACAACCTTCAGAACAAGGTATGGACACTATGATTTTGTGATGGTACCATTTGGTCTCACAAATGCACCATCCACATTTATGTTTCTCATGAATAGTGTTTTCAGTATGTATCTGGACAAGTTTTTTCTTTTTTTCCTTGATGACATTCTTATTTATTCTAAGAATGAGGAAGAGCATGAAGAACATCTGAGATTGACACTGCAATTGCTCAGGGAGCATAAGCTGTATGCAAAGTTGAGAAAGTGTGACTTCTATAAAGATAGGATTCATTATTTGGGTCACATTATCTCAGATGAGGGCATATCTGTAGAACTTGAAAAGATTGAGGCCATTATGAATTGGCCTACTCCAAGAAATGTGACAGATGTAAGATCTTTTATGGCCCTTGCAGGATACTATAGGAGATTCATTGAAGGATTCCCCAAGGTTGCAAATTCCATCACTTCTTTGCAAAAGAAGATTATAAATTTTGAATGGACACCAAGGTGTGAAGAAATATTCCAGTAGTTGAAGAATCTTCTCACAAGTGCACCAGTCTTGGAAATTGTAGACCCAGAAAAATAAAAATTGTGGTGTGTATCGATGCATGTAATCAAGGACTTGGAGGAGTTCTTATGCAAGACAACCACGAAGTATGCTATGAGTCAATAAAGTTGAAGTATCATGAGAAGAACCATGCCACTCATGATTTATAACTTGCATCCATAGTACATGTTCTCAATATGTGGAGGCATTACTTAATGGGCAGAAAGTTTGGGTTAAGGACAGACCATTGTGGTCCGAAATATTTTTTTGATCAACTAACTCTAAATGCTAGGCAAGCTAGATGGCTGGAATTTTTATGTGATTTTGATTTTGAAATCAAACACATAAAAGGAAAAGAAAACAAAGTGGTTGGTGCACTCAGCAGGAAGGTGCATGAAATGCATGTGGCATCTCTTAGTGTTTTCCAACTAGATTTGAGGCAGCAAATTGTTAATCATATTGCTGAAGATGAATTGTATGTGCAGGTCAAGGAAAAATTGCAGCAACAAAGTCTTGAGAAGAAGTATGAGGGATATAAATTAGAAGAAGATGGAATTATTACTTATAAGAACAGAATTTATATTCCAAATGTAGCAAACTTGAGGAGAGTTGTTATGGATGAAATCCATCAAGCTCCATATTCTGGTCACCCAGGATATCAGAAGACAATTTCTACAACCAGAAAGCAGTAATTTTGGCTACGAATGAAGAAGGGAATTGCTGAGTATATTTCAAAGTGCATGAAATGTTAGCAGGAAAAGGTTGAGCATCAACAACCAACAGGTTTGTTGCAACCTTTTCCAGTTCCAGAGTGGAAATGGGAAGTTTTTTCCATGGATTTCATTACAGGATTGCCAATGAATTGGAGACAACATGATTCCATCATGGTTGTGGTGGATAAGTTGACAAAGGAAACACATTTTATACCGGTCAAGTCCACTTATAAGATTGATGCCATTGCAAAAATCTTCATGAAGGAGATTTTTAGATTGCATGGATTTCCTAAGGCAATAGTCTCTGACAGAGATCCTAAGTTCACTTCCAAATTTTGGAAGGGCCTGTTTGTAGATTTGGGTACCAAGTTGAACTTCAACATTGCCTACCATCCTCAGACTGATGGATAGAAAAAGAGAGTAAATCAAGTGCTAGAAGACATGCTTCGCATGTATGTGATGGAAAAACCAACCAAGTGGGAGAATTATTTACACTTGGTAAAATTTGCCTATAATAATGGACAACAAGCATCCTTGGGGATGAGTCCTTATGAATATTTGTATGGAAGAAGGTGTAAGACACCTGTGACATGGGATAATCCCGTGAACAGGATTGTGCTTGGTCCAGAATTTCTCAAGGAAATGGAGCAAGAAGTTGTAAAGGTCAAGAAAAATCTGAAAGCGGCCTAGGACAAACAGAAAAGCTATACAGACATGCATAGAGTGCATAGATAATTCAGTGTTGGGGATCATGTTTACCTTAGAGTGAGGACGAGGAATATTTCCTTTAAGCTTGGAAGTTATTCCAAGCTATCACCTAGATATTGTGGGTTGTTTGAAGTGCTTGAAAGAATAGGGCCAGTTGCATATAGACTTGCATTGCTTGCTAGCACTGGAGCTCATAATTTTTGTCATGTTTCTTTTCTTAAGAAATATGTACATGATCCTAACCATGTGATAAATTGGGATGTGATTCAAGTGGAACCTGAGGGAGAGTTCCAAATCGAGCCATTGTGCATCCTTAATAAGAAGGTCACAGTGCTCTAGAATCGATCCATTTGATAGGTGAAGGTGCAATGGGAGCACTACAGTCCTGAAGAGGCTACACGGGAGCTGGAGGACGCCATGCGACTGGCACATCCATTTTTGTTCAATTTTGTAGAGCACTGAGGTAGTACTAATGTAGGATTTTTGTTCAATTTTGTAAAGCACTAAGGACAGTGCTATTGTAAGGGGGAGGGGAATGTAATACCCTAGTTTTGACCCTAATTACATTAAATTGTAAATGATGTAAATAACACTATTAAATCATAGTGTGGAGCTCAAGGCCAAGGCCCCACCATGGATTTAGTGTTTTATGTTCGGAAATTAAAATTGATGCCGATGATTCACGTGTTAGACAGACACAATATAATTTTCGACATCATGTAAATATGCAATTAATAAAAATACCCACAGCTAGCTATGTTAATGCAACATTAAAGAGATGGGGGCTTGATTTCACAAGGAATAGGGGGGGATATTCAAACCCTTGAGCCAATAGTGTTGATCCAAATGTCAAGGGAAAACCCATAAAGCTATCAACTATCCATTTTGTCTTCTGTGCCCAATTTTTTATTTCTTCCATAAATTGGTCGAGGTAGTTAATGCCTTGGGATGGGAAGAGTATGGCAGTCAAATTCGAATTTGAGAAGCCATTAGTTTTTGGAAAATGTGTTTTTGACTTATTGGGAAAGTAAGTACTCAAAAATGCATGCTCAAGCTATTGTTCAATCGCGTCCTTCATTTCCTCATGCAGCTGGAGCTTGTTGTGCTTTTTACCTTCACGTTTTTCTCTCATTTCCTCATTCCTTCATGCCCAGAAATCCATTTTTGTTATTCCTGAGTGAATGATCAAAGGAGATTCATGATTTGTGGGTTTAGGGAGGTCTTTTTTTCTCCCATAATGTCCATAGACATTTTTTCTGAAATCGAATCCACGAATTGGGGGTTTGTAGAGGTCGTTTTTGCCTCTGTGAAGCCATTAAACATTTCTTGAAATTATTTTCTCACCTGGGTCATTTTCCCCCATTTACCATTTTTTATTTTTGGTTCCTAGGGTGTTGTGTCCATACCTAACAATTGTTTTTTGTTGTTCTATAAATCCTTGCCTTGGTTTGAACCGTTAGGAGTGGAACAGGCCAGAATTGGCTTGATAAAGCTAGTGAAGAGAGGGACCTCATAGAGAGATCAAGAGGGGTTGGTTATTCTTCTCTGCACATGCTAAAGAGCATTGGAAGAGAATGTATGGCCTGAGGGACTGTGTAGCAGAGAAGGGGATACTTCTTGTGTTGGATGTGTAGGTATTGAGGAGGCCAAGCCAGCTCTTGTGTAGCTATCCATAGCTCTATGGTTGAGCTCAATAGCTTAGCAATTCTCCTTTCCACTACCTTAGTATCCTAATAAACCCAACTGTGTTTGGATTGGATGAATTTGATGTGTATTTTGATATGTGTGAGCCTGTTGTTCCCTAGTTCCTTGTGGAAATCATGCCCAACTAGGGGGTGGCAGTGGTGCTGAGAGATTGATGAGCACACTGGCCTATGGTTGGGTGGAATGTTGCAATGACATAGTTGGTTGCGGAACAACTCCTTTTCAATATAAGTATTTCTTGTGTATTTAAGTTCTGCAACTGTATTTGTTTTAAATCATCATGAACATGTTGAATGCTTGAATGTGAATGAAATGTATCTGCTTCCGTTGTTTAATGAATTATACATCTGCATATGTATTTCATTTCAATGCATTTCATACATTATGGGGTTAGATTACCGGTTAAAATGGCAGAGCGCTATGGGTCACGTCCTCTCCTCGGCGAGGTAGAGGGGAGGGGACGTGACAACAACAATGAATAAATTGATTCATCGTTATTTTCACAATAGATGCACATGATATGACCCTCCCATGATCTCTCTTCTTATAGTTGTCCCAAGTAAAAACATTAATTGAAATATCCAACCATAAGAAAACTATAGATTTTAATAGCCTATTCAACTTCAGAATTAACTTCCAAAAGTGTTTATTTTCTCCTTCGTCCTATCTTATCATTACCTCGTAACCTAGCTTCACTTTGTGATTTCCATTTGTTTTATTCTTTGGCCATATGATCTGATCTTTTCATTCTTTAACATTATATCACTATGTTTGCAATTGTAGATGTACTATTAGGTCTCTTTTGTTAACCTCATTGAATTCCTAACTAAGTGAATGTTTTCTAGCCTTTATTCCATATGGTATGTGTCCCTTGTTTTAATGCATTATCGATATTGAATATCTATAACCTATGAAGATAATTTTTTAAAAGACCAGACAATCTAAAATTGTCTGAATATCCCAATGTGAGCCCAACTAGGGATCCCCCTAATTTTTACTTTACTTCCTTTTCCTACCTTTCATACCAACAATTTTCCTAGTAGGGGAAATGATCTCACCAATGCTTTCCAAACATTAGAAATCCCCTCCTAATCCCTTCACCTCTCTTTTAATCCAACACTCAATTGAACTGAAAGAAATATTTCTTCTTCTACGTTACTTTTCTAGGAAGCCTTCATTATGTATAATTATACACAAGATTTTTGTTGTTAATGTTTTTCCAAATATATGCATGTTATTGAGACCCCACCCTCTTGCCTCTTTTGGCTTTGTAAGGTTTTTCCTTCTAACCAAACAAATACATTCCTTTTCCCTTTTCCTTCTCCATAATTTTTTTTATTATCTCTCCAAGTATTACATTTGGAAGATGAGTTAAACAGAGTCAATAAACAAGGACCCCTTCCAATAAAAATTTCACTAAAGTCAACCTACCTCCCCTTGATAACCACATATAGCACTAATTTGTTTCTCTCCCTTCTACTTTTTCATAGAGCCAATACTAGTCTTCAAATTTGTAGTAATTAAGTATTAGATAAAAACCCTAAATATTCCATCGCAGTGCCAAAAGGGAAATAAGTAAAGGAAAACTTATGCTTACAATGTATTTCCACTTATTACCCAAGTTTTTTGAATAAAAGCAAAGATCCATGATTCCTCTCTATCCTTGTTGATATGTTATGGAAATAAAAAAATTCTTATACTTTCTAGCTACCCTCATCATTCCCACCCAAACAGCATGATATCATCTACAAGTAAACAAAGATAAAGAATTTGTCATTTTAATACCTTTGAAAGTTCCCATCTTTTATAGGTTGTTATCATCCTACTTAACCCTTTAACAACCAATAGAAAAAGGAAGGGGCACACCAAACATCCCTACCTCAAACCCCTTGTAGCATAAAATAACCTATAAGCTGAGCCATTAATCAAAACTATAAATGATGTTAAAGATAAGCAATCAACCATGGTACACTTAACAACTTGAATTCCCATTCCTATGTGAATCATCAATAGTCTAATATATATCCAATTAAATTTATCATAATCCTTTGCCAAATCTAATTTGTATTGAAGATCTAGGGATTTAGGTAGATTAGAGAGCTAGTTATTACAAGGAAGAGGTGGTATCTAAAGACAACATTTATCACTTGAGCACAACCTAATCATAGCTCAACATATATAAAAGTGTAAGAAGCCAAAATATTTCCATACATGACACATATCATTTTTTGTGCGTAGATCAGTCCATAAAGTTGTAACCAACTCCCTTATAATGAGGAATAATAGGTCCACTTATATTAGTGATATCACATAACAAACTCTTTAATTCTTGCCTTATTTCATGCACTAGTCAACTGATTTGGTCTAACTACCCAATTAATTGAATGCTCAATCGACTGCTTAGTCGACTCTCCTACTCTATCCACTAACTATCTCCATAAGACATGAAGGTGTGATGGAATTGCATAATATGTTGTTACAAAACCCCCCCATCAACACAGTGATATGGATATTTAGGAGGAGAAATTACTTCTACACCCCCCACCCTAATTACAACTTCTTGACTCCAGCTAGGAATAATCTGAAGTTTCAAAAAACTTAACTTCTAATAGAGGCTTCATAAATATATTAGAAACCTAGTCATTTTTTCTACAATAAACGATGTTTGCATGAAATTATCTATACTGATTTTATCAAGTAATAAGCATGAAGCTCCACATGCTTCATATTGTTGTGTGCAAAAGGATTCTTTGTTACAAATATTTCTTTTCCATAGCTTAAATTCACAAAGAAAAGAGAGACATATCTTTAGCCAAATGATCGATGCAACCATAGTTGACTATAGATTCACTTCGAGAAGTGTAAGCATACAAGGTCTGAGAATCACTAACATAGAATGTATACCTATCTGGATTACCTTTTGAAGTTTGGTATTGTTGGTTGGCCAATCTTCCAATCGACAGATGTCCTTCAAGTTCCTACATTTTCTTCTCTAGTTCCTTGGTTTTATGTCAATAATCCTTCTCCAAATGTCTCAATTTCCATGATAATGATAGGTTTTCTCCTTTCTACCTTTATCAGTCGAATTTTGATCACCATAATTCTTCTTAACAATCTAGTTGATGCAATTGCGTTCTTTCTCCTAATTGAATTCTCAACCTCTTTCTCTATAATAATTTTGTCGACCTTTTCCCTTCGACAAATGGGCTTGTTTCTTGACCTCAAGTCTTCCTTCATAAGGAAAAAATGTTTTCCCTAATTAATAAAACACATAAGCAATCAAAGGAATGATCCTTACCATCATCTATTTTGGAATTCTATCTGACACGAAATGCCAAGCATAGCACATCATAAGGTGTTCTCACATTCGTCGAAATCAATTCTATAAATGACCGTCTTTACTTGGACATAAATTTATACATTCACCTAATTTCAATTGAATTTTCTTCACGGGGGGCAAAAAATCTTCAATAATTTTAAAAGAGAGAGGATCCAAAGAGATCAACTCTTTCTTAATCTGCATAACCTAACTTTTATTAATTTGATCAAATAGAGTCTTGAAATTGTTCTAGAAAACATTTGGATAGTTCATCTCACTTGTATGAAAGTGAATCTCCCTATAGATGTAGGACATTATATTTCCTAAATATCATCCTTCTTCCCATTGATGAGAAATTTATGCTGGCCATCCTTCTAATTTGGAACCACAATTTTTGTAAATTTCTTGAGTGCTTTACTATTTGACAATGTTTCCATATCTTATGCCCATAATCCATAATTGTGCTCGTTTAGAATGATATGCACATGCTTGGAGGACATGATGTTGATTTCCACATATGATCCCATATTCAATTTGTAAGTTGAAATCTTGAGTCAATCTCCCAAATAAAACAAACTCATCAGAAGCATTAAAGTCAACATCCTCCAAAAGACTCATAGATAACAAGCTAGATCTCAAATCACTAACCCTAATACCATGTTGAAGAAAAAAGAGATTAGGTAGAACAAAGACCTAGTTATTCCAAGAAATATATAGTGTCTAAAGACACCATTACAATACATAAGCACAAGTAAACATAACTCAACATAAATAAGTGTAAGAAACAAAAATATTTCCATACACAATAGATATTACATTCTTATATGTAGATTGATGCATAAGGACATCTTATATAGCGCCAAGATGTAACCAACTCCCTTGAAGTGAGGAAGACGAGGTTTGATTAGATTAATGAGGGAACATAATAAAATCCTTGATTTATGCCTTGTTTTGTGCAATAATTGACCACTTTGGTCTAACTCCTTGACTAATGGAAAATGTAGTTGACCATTGAATTGACCCTCTTGGTCAATTATCAACTATCGTCTGGCCATCTCTAAAATATCTAGAGGTGTGATGAAGCTACATATCCTATTTTTCCAACAAATTCATCACCATTGATGGAAGCTTTTTTACCTTTATAACGTGCAAATTTTATTGGATTGTATCCACTGCATCATAGATTGTCTATTCTGTAGAAACCCAAACTACTTTTTTTATATAAATTTAGAGAATACACCTTTAAAGTTATTAACCAAGATATTTATAATAATTTTGTATACTAAGTTGCATAGTGATATAGGCCTATACTTGTTTTTCTTTGAAATTGAGACTATAAGTGTAGCATTCAAAGCACCCATAAAATTATTTGATATATTTTAGTCTCCAATCACCCTCAATAATCCTTCTTCTAGAAAGTCATAGAATCCAAAGGAAACATTTTTTGTTCATCCATTAAGATGTAGACTCTTTGTTTTTTTTAAGGATTGATATATGGATTTCAACTCCTCCTTAGTTACCTTAGCATCTAGTTCCTCGCTTTGTTTCTCATCAATCAACCTTGGAAAGTAGGAGGTTCTTAAAATAATGTTTGGAAGTGTCGTACTCCCTCATCTATAAATGTTACATATAGGAGGTTCTTAAAATAATGTTTTGAAATGTCTTTCTCCCTCATCTACAAATGTTACATCTAGGAGGCTCTTAAAATAATGTTTTAAAATGTCTTACTTCCTCATCTACAATTTTCTTAAATGTCCGAACCTTTGAGCCTCTACTTTTCTTTGTCCTATATAATATTAATATTTTTATGTGTTTTGTATTTAATTATGGATTAATTTAGCATTTCCATTTCTCTCTATCATCCATGCAGCCCTAGTTTTCAATCTCCATTCTACTTCTTCTTGTTCCCACAGCTTCCTTTTACACCCTCTAGCGCTTTCAATTTTGATAATCTCTTCATTCAAGAATATGGTTTTGAAATTCCTATCAAAGAATAACTTGAGTTGTTCCTCTATCTCTACCGATTAAAAAATAACTTTTTCAATTTGTTTGCAAACTAAAACCTTGTTGATTCTCCTACAATAGGATAAAATGTCTTCTAGTTCTTGATAACCATAATTCTAATCCCTTCTTCCTCTAACTAAGTATTATTAAATTTAAAGGACCATAGGAGTTTGTGCTCACCCTTTTACAATTGAAGCAAGATAAGTAGATGATTTGAGGCCCCTCCTTCTCTTACTCGCGACTTCAATTTCTTTGCATCCTCCAAAACCTTTGCTACCGAAAATCAATCCAAAATTTTTGACACACCTTCCCTTCCTGTTACATGGAATTTTTTTCCTCGCCATGATCATGAACCTTGTACACATTTTCATTGCCTTGATCCCTGAAGTGCTTGGCCAAAACTCATTGGAAGATGAGTTCTAAGATATTTTCCCTTTGGAAAAACCTTGTTTTGAGAGGGTGACGCCCTTTTCTCTCTAACAAGGTGTGTCGTTCCCCATTGACACACTTTGCATCACCAACACAGTTTGCTTGTGTATAGGGTGTGTCAGTGCCGCTATGAAAGGAAAAAATAGAATTTTCGAGAAGTCTCTCGAAGGAGACACCCGTGGAGGTTTATGCCTTCCATTTAGGGTGGATCTCATTCGCCTCCCAACTTAGTAGGATACAACCTCATCTTTTTCCCTTAATCCTCTCCTCTCTTCTTCATCTACTTTGGCCTATAAATGAGAGCTCACCCTCATGGGATGGAGGGTTAGACTAAGAGCAAGTAAATGCTAGAGGAATTAAACCAGATATGATAACTCACCTTTGAGGCACAGATTCATTGGAAAGAGATTTCAACATCAAGGCATCATGGTTATATTATTTCCTCTATTTGTTAACATGTCAATGTTTTCCCTTCCCATAAATGATGTGTAATTTCGTTTATAACAGTTCTCCTTGGTCAATTGTCTAGATATATCATATCATTTTGTGTTTCCACTTGTTTCTTGTTTACTTTGATCTTTTGCACACCTTCTCTTCATCAACAAGATTACAAAAGATTAAAGATAACGGTGACAACCTTCAACAAGAGGTAAGGATTCTTTACATTCAAGCAGTTTGATAAATCTAGGGAAATGTTTACATTCTTGTCTTGTTTTTTTCTAGATCTACACCATTTAGACTAGGGAACCAATCTTTATCTGCACTGATTGAGTTTTTTCATTAACAAAATTGCTGACCATACTAGGGATCGAATTGAATTTATAGATATGCTTGTTTTCCCTTTTTATGATTAGATCTGGTTTATTTTCAATTGGTAGATCACATCCAATTAGTAGATCTCATTGTTTATATTTCATTGTGTAATATGCTTTAGTTTTCAAACCTTGAAGAGTATTTATTGGCTTGCAAATATATTTTTTTCAACTTTTTGGTTGTCCTCCACACTTTACTTTCAAATACAGTGCGTCACTGTTATCCTAACTCTCTTTCCCTTTTGGCAGAGTGCGTCACAATTGCACTTTTCCCTTTATTAAATCATGTCCTTCCATATTGAGACTTCGGTGTATACTTACAGCCTATGTTGCCTTATTGAAATTTAGTCTGATTTTAGCCCAGACCTATTACTCCTCAGTTGTTTGGTTTGTTAATGATGTCTTACAATGATTTCTGCTTTTTGTATATGTTTCTTCATCTAACTAGTTGTTTTTTCTTAATTGTTGGATTTGTTGTGGAATTTGTAGTTTTGAATCATTTAGTGATTGAATTGTTCTAGCCATTAGATGTTTCTGTCATTAAATTTAATTTTAAATTGGTTTGTAAATAAAATATTTGAAAGATTGGATGATCCATTTACTTTCATATTTTATTGTCTTTAATAGGTTAGTTGTTGTGTTCTTTTGAAAGATTTTTTTTTATCATATTTGAATCCAAAAGTAGTGAATGATTTGAAAGTTGTTTTTGGCATATTTGTTCACGAAAGGAAAATAAAAGATTTATTTTGTGTTAGATGATTCTTTGCATGTACATGAAATATATTTCTCTCTTGTAGATTATAGATCCATCGAAAGGAATAACTTGCATATTCATTCATTTTTGAATGGTTTATGGGTCAATTCTACACTCCATTTGTCCACTTAACCATTAAAACTTGAATTAAGAAATTCTTAATTTATTTTTTTTAGCAAGGTTGTGAGTTACGTTACATACGTGTTTCAACGTCTTAAAATGTAGGAGCTGTAGTTATTTTCATGCACTCCATCCTAGGGACTATGTAGTTATTTCACGTACTCATTGGTATATAGAAATATATTTAATGTACTTTATGGTATATAGAAAGATTCTTTCACGTACTTGAATGTATATAGGAAGGCCCCTTTCGAACAATTGTGCATTAAACAACACTACTATGGATTTGAGCTCCCACATACCTTGTGTATATCAAGAGACCCTCATATAATCCTAAAACCATATGAGTTATCCATTTGGTTGTCTTGTTGTCGCAATACATCGAGAACACAATCTGGGAGATTGTTACGCACGTATTGTCCAGGTATTCAGGTATATATACAAGTGCACGGTCCAAATCCTCCTTGGTTCATATAATGTTGGACCCTATGATATATAGCATGTTGTGACACATGCTACTCCTGTGAGGATCTAGATTTTGATCCATACCTATTTACATTGTTTGCTTGTGGCCTTAAAGTGAGTTTTATATCTTGATATCCTGCTTGATTGTGGTGTTAGGATATTTTGTATAATGCAAGGTTAAAATCCTAAAAATTAGAAACATGTACCGCCATTGATTCACTTGATCATTTCAACCACGCAAGTGTTAACACTGATATTGATTCAATAGAAGGATCTGTTGCTCCAGAATTTGATGCTATGGTAGAAACAATAGAAGCGCTATAAATCATTCCTATCATAAGTTATCCCTATTCAAAAAGATCTTTCGACCCCTTTGCACATTTACTATCAACAAGTTTTTAAGACTCTATCCTCACTCATCAACATCAACTTGAATCATATCACCGTAGAAATTTAGGCATGCCTAAATTTCCAAGTCTTCCTTTTCTGGTGACTTCCACTATTGTTGATCCTTCAGTCATGGATTTTACTTTTCCTTTGAATAAAACATCTACGATGCCACCAACCCAATTACAGTCACCCACTCAAGTTTATAATTCGGTTTCCTTTGGTGTTATCTCGAGTGGTTAAGTTGTTCTAATACTGGATTTCCTAATGTTTTTAGGACTCAACCTAATTTGGTGGGCCCAAACCAATCCCTTAACTTTTCAATCCCTTCAGCTACAACATGTAGGCATGACCCCGCAGTATTCTCAATCACAGTATACATGTATGTTTCCTTAACAACATATCCCACTTGTATAGTATTAACCTCAGTACATGGGTATGAATCAACAACTTTCGTACATGGGAGTACCTGCTTATGGTCCTACTGGTGTCATAATTCCTCAAAACTATTACCGATATCCTTAACCAAATAGACAGTTACCTTTTCTTGAAACTCTAGATTTACCAGATCTGTCACGTTTGATAAATGATTGTATCCAACATTCACAACTTTGGCCTATTAGGATTATATAATCCTCCCTTGTCCATATATAGTCTTTAGATCATTTTCCTAACTTAGGAGTCATTTTCTAGAGTTTGGTGCCACTGGTGCCATTGGTGCCACCATTGTGCCATTTGGTGCCACCGGTGCCAATCCCTACACTTAAGGAGCCACTCCGAGTGCCACTGACAACCTCCATCAATTGGTTGTAGTTGGTAGGTAGTTATTCTAAGTTAAGCTCTAGTTACATTCAGTTAGATGTCTTTCAGTTGATTTAGTGCCAGTATTTCATGGCTACATGGGAGTAGGCACCATTTCTCACCTACCTCATTAGTTTAAGTAGTTTAACTAATTGATAGACTGAATTATACATGTGGAGTTAGACTAGTGAGCTTCAATAGTGATTTAGACACTTCTATTTAGGCAGCCAGTCAGGATTGAGTTGGTAGATTCGAATCTTATCCACATGATTCAAATTATCCTTATTCTAACACTATTGTATACTGCTGGAATGAATGAAGATTAATGTTGTAATTTACTGATCAGTTATTGTCAGTTTTCTATGAAATCTGTCTTGTTCAGTGTATATTGTTCATTCCATCCCACTAAGAAATTATACCTTTCAATTTATCTCATTTCTTGTATATCAATGGTTCAATCATTCAAACATGGTATCAAATCCATGTTCAGGATAGCGGCAAGTATGTCCAATCTCCATTGTACACTACAAGCAACTGGGTTTCCACATAATTCCTACAATTTGTGCCTTGCTAATGTTGGATTCATCTAGAGAAGTCTCTGCAGGTGTGACGGACCTTGAAAAAGTGTACATGTCGAGGTGGAAGACTTGAAACTGACATGATTGTGAATTGATTGTGGTTTTTGCAGTGTTACCTGCAAGTACCTACGTATCTTGTTGACAAATTGTATGTTCAGCAGGAAAATTGATGGATTCTACAACTCTTGTACCCCAAATCCTTACACCCTTCAACTATGTTGATTGGAGGGAAAATATGCAGGTCTCTTTGTGCAAGCTTGGCCTGTTTAGGATGACTATGGGCATAGAGATAGAGCCCCATCACCCTACTAATAAAAATAAGTTTTTGAATAGGTTGGATGAATCCTTTGGCTTCCTATGCACTCACATCTCCCGGGATCTTCTCTTTCACCCTGAGGGATTGAAGAATCCGAATGAAGATTGGGAGAATATTGAATTATTGTTTGGAAAACAATATGAGATTTGAGGGCACATATTGGAGAATGAGCTCATTGCATTGCATCCCAACAGTTTTTCACAAAATTCAAGTCTCTAGCACCCCAGTGTAAACAATACATAATAGAGAGGAAAGATGAGAAGCTTGTGTTGTATGTGCTTAGCAAACTTGGTTCTGAATACACCATATTTGTCTCTACCTTCCATTCTGGAAGAGATTCCATCCTCAATTGGAAGATTCCTTCTCTAGACATGTTTGTTGAGTCCTTAATACAGGAGCAGGATAAGTTGGTTCAAATGGGAGTGCTTCAAAATTCCAAGAATCAAGCTCTCTTGATGTCAAACTATACCAATGCACAAGCCAAAGGGAAGCATAAGGGGAAGGATCCCAAAGCCTCTGATTCAAAGCCAAAAGAGAATCATAAATCTTTCGAAGGAGCCTCAGGATCCAAGAAAAATTAAAAGTTTGAAAAGGCAGATGTCCATACTGTATGAGAGGCTTTCATCTTGAAATCCAGTGCATGAAGAAACAGATCGACCAACTATCATCCCTCCTTGAACAGAACAATATTTCCCTTCCACAAGGAGAAAAGAAGCCTGATGTTGGACCACCAATAGAAGATCATGAGAGATGCCATGCCTTGAAGGTAGGCCTTACTCAGTCGAAATATTACTTGATAGATTTTGTAGCATCCAACCAAATGGTTTCTTCCACAGAATCCTTCTCCACTCTCACTCTATCAAGAGGATTTAACATTCACATGGGAGATGAATCCCAAATTCCAGCAGCAGGAATAGGTTCAGTTAAAATACAACATGGTGAGTTTTATAATGTTCTCTATGTGCCCTCTCTTGCAGCTAATTTGTTGTTTGTTTATCAGATGACCAATACAGGCTCTCCCAAGAGAGTTACATTCGACTATGACTCAGTTGAAATCACAAAAAAAACTATTGGAAATATCATGGCGAAAGAGTTTGCTAACCATTCCTCAAAGGCTTATGAGTTCTCTCATTTTTTTTTTGTTTCCAATCCTACAGCTCTATTGACTCATGCTAACAACACCAACAAGATATGGCATGAGATATTTGGGAATCTCAATTTCATATATCTCCAGCAACTCCACAATGACAAAATGTTTGAAGGCTTGCCTCTCATCCAAACATCAGATGGAGTATGTCATGGTTGCTTAGTAGGTAAGCAACCAGATAAGAGGTGTGAAGTTGGGAAGGCAACTAGGGCTGCCTCTACACTTGATTTGATACATAGTTATGTGTCAGGACCAATGCCTACAACATCAATTAATGGTTCAAGGTATTTCCTTACTTGTATTGATGATGTTCTAGGTTTTGCTAGGTATATTTCATGAAACATATTTCAGAAGTATTTGGAATTTTTAAAATTTTTAAAGCTTTGATTGAGAATAGTTTCAAGAAAAATATCGAGTCCATAAGATCAAATAATGGAGGTGAATACATTAAAATATATTTTCAACATTATTGTGAATCAAAGGGTATTCAAATGGAACACTCAGTTCCATACACACCACAACATAATGGTGTCGATGAGAGGAAAAATAGATCACTGAGGAGATGGAAACTTGTATTCTCCAAGAAAAGAATCTTCCTTCTTCTCTTTGGGTAGAATCTGTCAACTGTGCATCGTATATACATAATAGAGTGCCTCATAAATCAATGGTTGGGGCCAATCCATTTGAAGCACTACATGGACATAAGTGTAATGTCTCTCACTTGAGAGTTTTGGTTCCAAAGTTTGGGCCATAATACCCATGGATAAGAGAAAGGCCTTCTAAGCCCAGAGTAGTGAAAGAATACTATTGGGATATGCAGAGGATGAAAAAAAAATAGGTTGATGGAAATTGCAACTAGGAAATGCGTCATTGAGCGCAGTGTTCAGTTTGAAGAAGACCAGTTGTTTGATCTACCACCATCTGAAGCACAAGAAGGTATAACCACTCTTCCACTAACTTTTGATGATGATATTTTGTCACATGTTTCAGATTTAGATGAAGAGGAACAAGATCAACATGATCTTGATATTGAGGTTGTACCTCTTGAAGATCTAGATACAAATCCAACTTCCATTCCAAATCAAAGGCCTAAGCCTTGATGGGCTCAAAATTTCATTGAAGTAGTTGGGGATGGATATGGGCATCCAGAACATAGAAGGAGAACAATGTCATAGTATCAGAATGAGCATGTTTCTCTCTCTCACACAGATTTTCTCTCTACAGAGTGGTGCAATAAGTTTCCAGGAAAGTGCTACTTGATGATAGTGAATGATCAACCATTTGGCCCACAGAAGAACAAAATCGATCATTCCATTCCTCCTCTAGAAAAAAGAAACACAAAGAACATTCATCAGATCAAAAGAAAATTGATAGGTTCACATGCACAGTATCAGGATGTTGTTGCACAGAAGAACCAAACTACTGAATTTCTATTGTAAAGTGCTGCAGATTGTAACAAAAGTTTTACAAAGTTTTATTCAAAACTTGTTTTCCTGTTTCACTGCTTATCTTGAGGGAGGGTTTTACCATGAGGTTTTCCCCATTTTACTTGGTTTATTAATAATATTTTGATTCTTTTAGATTGTAATGGGTGACTTATGTTCTTGTTTCCAGGGCCCAAGTTGTCCAAGTTAGGAATAAGGGGGCGGGGGGGGGGGGCGCTGTTATGATTATATAATCCTCCCTTGTCCATATATAGTCTATTAGATCATTTTACTAACTTAGGAGTCATTTGCTAGAGTTTGGTGCCACCATGATATTGCCACCGGTGCCACTACTGCCATTGGTGCCACCAGTGTGCCATTTGGTTCCATTGCCAAATGGCACACTGGTGACACCAATGGAACCAATATCATGGTGGCACCAAACTCTATAAAATGACTCCTAATTTAGGAAAATGATCTAATAGACTATATATGGACAAGGGAGGATCAATGCCACCAGTGTGACATTTGGTGCCACCGGTGCCAATCCCTACACTTTATAGGAGCCACTCTGAGTGCAACTGACAGCCTCCATCAATTGGTTGTAGTTGGTAGGTATTTATGCTAAGTTAAGCTCCATTTACATTTAGTTAGATGTATTTCAGTTGCGTTAGCACCATTCTTGCATGGTTGCATGGGAGTATGCACCATTTCTCACCTACCTCATTAGTTTAACTAGTTTAATTGATTGATAGATTGAATTAGACATGTAGAGTTAGACTAGTGAGCTATAATAGGGATTTAGACACTTCTATTTAGCTAGTCAATCAGGATTGAGTTGGTAGATTTGAATCTTATCCACATGATTTGAATTCTTCTTATTGTAACACTATTTTATACTGCTGGAATGAATGAATATTAATGTTGTAATTTACTGATCAATTCTTAACAATTTTCTTTGAAATTTGTATTGTTCAGTGTACATTGTTCATTCCATTCCACTGAGAAATTATATACCTTTAAATTTCTCTCATTTCCTGTAGATCAACGGTTCAGTAAATTCAAACATGGCCCCGCATTCCAACAAAATCCCATATGATATTCTGGAGTTTGACAAGAAGCCTGGTGAGGACCCTAACAATCATGTTATGTTCTTTCATTTATGGTGCTTCTCAAATTCATTAATGGATGACTCCATTCATTTGAGGTTATTCCAATGGACGCTCATCAGTTCTGCCTCAAAGTGGTACATCGAGTTACCTTCGAACTTATGTACATATTTTGGCTCTCTAGCTATGGAATTCTTAATGCATTTTTAGTTACCAATTCGTTATGAAACTAGCACCGAATTGTTTACCTCGCTCTAACAATCTACCTCTACCCACATTTTGGATCTCATTTATGAGTGGAGGAGGAGGCACAGGTTAATGAAAGCCCCTATCTCGATTCAATTGATGATTGATTAGTTCACCAACACATTACTTCCACCTATTTCCATAGATGTTGCTATGGAAGGTGTTGTTACCGAGGAGCAAGCTATCAATCGTGCTCAATATT
Organism: Pseudotsuga menziesii; assembly: GCA_001517045.1. Taxonomy (NCBI): domain Eukaryota; kingdom Viridiplantae; phylum Streptophyta; class Pinopsida; order Pinales; family Pinaceae; genus Pseudotsuga; species Pseudotsuga menziesii. The sequence goes on along the minus strand of LPNX010064847.1, from coordinate 128,060 downwards.
TGGACTTAGTGTATTCTCAATATGACACGTTATATTATTTGATTCTAAATGCTCATTGGCCTACCAATGATTCTTCATGACCTATGACGAAATCCCTTGTTGATGGTTTGGTAGGTTTCATCCAACCCCGGTATGTTTCAAATCAGACTAGAAAGAACATTCAATCAATTCCTCCTGCCTCTGTGTCTAAAGTGAGCCGTGGTCCAATCCTCTTTATCTTTAGGTGGTAAGAAGAAAGACAAAAAATATTCTAATAAGCAGAAGAATTCAACCACCCAAGACCAAACCAGTGAAACCAAACCATCATGGAAGGCTAAGTATCCTTGCCTTATTTGTGAGGATGACCATTACACCAACGATTGTCCTCATCACAAGGAGATTAATTAGTTTTTGAAAAGTACTACCTTCCCTCCACAACAAAAATAATCAATTTTGCAAGATCAAACCCATTAGCATGGAGGAAATGGAAATGATTCTCATCATGTGGAATCCTCCATTGATCATCTCCTTATGATGAATGAGAAGGTTAATATGACTACCCGATCTAAGACATATGAATCTATCCAACTTAGGATGAAAGTTTGAAAGGGAAGGATTTAATTGAAGCATCTTCTTCCACCCCTCCATTGAACACCTCTAATTCAATAGAGAAGCATGTCCTTGATTGAGTGTTGCGTACTCCCAAGGTAACCATTCGAAAGTCGATTTTCAATCTATGTGTTTGTGTTTCCCAACATTGCAATATTGTAGAATATTTGGCATAGACACCTTGTGCGGTGTCCACACTAGAAGTTTTGCAGATTTGTCCTATTCAATGTAGAACTCTGTTTTCATCCCTTGGAGATATGGACCCAAAAACTTCTAACACTATTATGTTCCAATTGGAGTATTTTAAGACGGTATTATCCCATCAATTGGATTTCCATATTCATATGACCATTGTTGGAAAGAATATCCATCATACCATTTTGGATGAAGGAGCCTTGACTTCTATCATGGCATTGTCTTGTTGGCAGGCTATTGGTTCTCTTATCGTCACTCCATCTCCAACTATGTTGAATTCTTTTGATGGTCGTGGTTTTCAACCTTATGGACTCTTAGCTTCCTTAGCTATAAGTTTGCGAGGAAATACTATCTCTATCCATGTAGAGGTGGTTGATGCACCTTTGGACTATAATATTCTTGGTCAGAATTGGTTTTATGAAATGGTCGTCATTGCATCCTCGGTCTTTCGATTGATAAAATTTCCTCATCAAGGAAAGATTGTTACTGTTGACCAAATCAAATTTTGCAATCCGAATGTCCATACAAATGTAGATAATTCCATTTCTTTCCTTGGGACAATCTAATCCTCAATATGAGGGTGTAGGAGTAGGATTGCTTATGGATTCCTCCCTAATTGGAGTATTTCCTTTGCATTCTCTAGATCCTCTACTCCTTACAACTTCGTAATATGCTTTCATCAGTGGACTCTTGGTTTGAGCCCAATTAATTTCCACACATCCTTGATATCATTTCCTTGCAGCCTTACTAGCATGGTTCACTTTATGTGTCAAGGTCGTTAAAAAATGAAACGGATCCCCCACCCATTAAGTCGAGTCTTCCACCAGATTTAACGCTTGAACCTTCTTTTCATCTTCCTGTGCTATTTATTTTTTCTTTTTCCTCCGCTTCTGGCAAAACATGTTTCCATTAGTAACCGAAAGGTTAATCCTGTCAAGAAAAATAGTAGGAAAATGAAACAAAGCTTAAGGGGCATATCGTCAGCCTCTAAAATTTATATTGGGGGAAAGATCCAAACCCCTGGACATCATGTTTGGAAAAAACCTATAAATGGGTATCATCCTAAGTACCTACCAATAGGAATCATACATAGCATAGATTCCCTCAATTTTAAGCTCTTAAAAAAATGAAACTCAGCTTCAAGCATAGTTCATTTTCTATTTCAAGCTTGTTAAAGAATTAAGCCGAGATTTTGAGCTTACTTTTCATTTTTCATACTCTAGTTAAAACATGAAAAGTGGTTTGATCTTACTTTATCGTTTTTTCATGCTATGGATTCAAACATGAAAAAGGTTTTGAGTGCTTTTGATACCATAGTCGTGCTCATTAAAAACCAAGTAAAAAGGTGTCGAGTATACTTTTATCATGTTTTAGGGCTCGTAAAAGTTATTACAAAAAAAGATCCCCTTGGATTTGTCTTTAATCTCTTTTCAAACTACCAAAATAGGAAAATATTGCCAAGCGAACTTGATTCTTTCACACTTGTAAAAGTATTAGAAATTTCGTTTATCCGGTGATAGTTCACCCCTTTTTTTAGGCCATTTAGAATAATTACAAAAAATGCATACTCTAGTTTATCATGACTAGAAGAGTTCTCCTAGGTATTATTTTATACTTTTGTAAGACCTTGGGGACTAAATTTACAAAAAAAATCACCTTGGATTCCTCTTTATTTTTTTTTCAAACTCCCTAAACATGAAAAACCATTGAGTTGTGTTTCTTGGACTCGTAAAATTACTCATTGAAAGGCCCTTTTGGGGATCAAACCCCTCCCTTCTCAGGTTCGTAAAACATGTGAGATTGGACACATCCATGATGAGCTACATTGATCACTTTTTACCCTCTTCCATCTCGTTAAAATGTAAAGAGGCACTCATCCATCATGATGGGAAAATTAAGGGAATGGGAAGATATATTTAATCTGTATTAATGGAAGCATAAAGTAACCTGTGAACATGGCACATGTATGTGTTTTATTCAAACAATTGGGCAATAAGCTTGTCCTCGATTATATCAATTCCATGAGTCATCTTACTCCTTTGGGTCATCCAAAGAATACTTCATTTGTTGTATTATGTATTTGTCTACGCCTCATTAAGTCAATGTTTCCAAGTCATTTGTCATTTTGTTATATGTTCAAGGAAAGTATTCAGTTGGAATCAACCTTTGCAGTCATTAATCCTTCTATTGTGTTGACCGTCCTTTTAATAGTATCTCGTGTCTATCATTACACCTTTGTGTCAGTTCACGTCATTTGATATACCATATTACATCACTTTCCTGTGTTGGTTTCATGTCAAGGATGTTGGATACATTATGGCCCTCCTTCGACGAGTCTATTCCTATAAGCGTTGACACATTATCCAGGGGTTATACTTAGAAACTAGTTAGTACCTTGGCGCCTACATGCCTCAATGACTAGTTTCCTCGCTTTCGACAGTAGGTTTAGACTATTAACCTCTGATCAAATGATTCCATGGATGTTCTTCTGTTGTAAAGGAAAGTGTCCTATGGCTAGGGTTTAAGAGGCCATCAACATACTGGGGTTGAAAGATGGATGGATAATGTTCAGCAAGCATACATAAGCAAGTTCAGAGATGAGAAAGGTCCACACCTGATAAACTGAAGGCTCGTCCAAGCTTTCTCTTCAATCCTCTTCTTGCTCCTCTCGCTCCAAGAGACCTGCAAAATGAATTATACCTTCCTCAAACCAATATGACCACATATAAAGCAATTATAATCAAATAAACATGAGATAATAATCTGACTAACATCATCATATTATCATAAACAGAAATTCAATCACACATTGAACAATGATTTGGGGAAGAAGAAGGACATCACATCTTTATTAATCTTGAAAACAAGTACAAGTATACCTTCTCTTCAAGTTTGGCACCTCACGAAACCTTGATCTGGTTCTGTTGCTTCTCTTCTCCAAGGAACTCAGCCTCCAAGCTCTGCAACACAAGGAGAATGCTTCTAGGGCAAAGAGAGCTCCAAATCCTCCAGCATAACAATGCAAAAATTCAAGTCCCTTCTCATGGACCTCCCTACCTCTATTTATATGCTTAAGAAAGAGTTAGGGGCGAAGACAAAGTAGTTACAACTAAAGAAGTCAGTTGCATAACTACCCAAACTACCCAAAATAAAAAAACGTGTTTTTTGTCATTTTTAAGAGGCATCCGCAGGTTGCATAACTGGACAGTCGCGTATACGAAAAGTGTACGCGGGTTTCTAGTACAACAAGTTGTGTATATGAGCAACTTTTTATATCCACGGGTACGAAAGAGAGCAACTCGTGTATCATCTGTGGGTTTGCCTTAAGGCAAGTCACGTATAGACAAAAAAACGTGTTTTTAGGGTATTTCTGGGCATTTACAGACTTTGGTGTCTTCTAGAAAGTTTTAGCTAATAGAAATACCTTTCCAACGGTGCAGATGTGAGGTCAAACGGAGTTACAGAACTCAATATATGGGTCCTCCAATATAGGTGTTTTTTCAGTGACATTCAGTGACTTTCATCAAGTGTCATCATGGAAAATGTCAACATGTGACGAAATCATGGGAAAGTGGTCACAAGTAGAGATGTGTCATTTTGAGCTATAACAGATGCCCCCTAATGTGTGAGGTTAGAAGGGAAGACGATAGCCTAAATACATTATAAAGGAAACAGTTGAGTATGGAGAGAGCAGAGAATCCAAGATCGAAAGGCTCGAACAAAGGTACCTGAAAGAGAGATAAATGTCAGAAAAACTGATCTCTGGGACATACAAATCCATATACAAAACATCGCCATAAAGATACAGGCGGATCCAACATATGTATAACTGATGAAACTATCATGGTCGTTCAATATGCAAAAAGGCGCCATATCAAATCTAAAGGAGTCATGGCCACAAATGAACAAGGTGGATCCATACTCAACAATCGATCATAGCCACAAAAATACAAGGTGGATCTATGTCTCAGCAAAATGTCATATAAAGTATAACAAGGTCTTGCGCAATTCGGGCAATAGCAAAAAATGACAATGCTACTGTCAGCCCAAGGTCTTCAATCCAAACCGCCCAAAAAAAGGTACAAATCCTAACCATGCGAATAAAGGAGTTGAAGTCGAACATGGAGGAAACCGTTTGATTACCAGTCAATAAGGAGAACGTTAACAAACGCGAGGGAAACCACCATTAATGAAAATGGTCCCCAAGGTACCTAGTACATTCTAGCAAGTGTGATTACAAGGACTTGAAGTCGAACACTTGAAGAATCTATCAAGTAGGAGACATTAAGGTATTCCCACTACCCAATAGTGAGGGAAATTTCCATTGATGACAACAATCCCCAAGGTACTGTCATAAAACTCTAAATCTCATTCCCAGAGCAAGATGTGTTGCAGTCGATAGGAAGAGATCCGTTGGAAGGAAGGCATTAAGGCATCCTTCATCATCCAACACGAGGTAAGTCAAAGACTAATTGGATCTGGAATTGGTACTGAATTTCACGACAAGGAAGCTGAAGACATGCTGTAATGAACTAATACCAAGGATTGGCCGACACAAAAGGTCAAGGCAACTGCAGAATGGTCGACAAAGGTTTAATCCTTGAACAGTGAGCATGACACAAAAGTGACTTTGGCAGCTTTTGACACAAAAGGACCAACGAAACAAATCTACAATGTAGGAGACATTGACAGATTCCCCATATAATTGGAAAAAATACCAACTGGAGGAGTAAGAAACTCTGAAATCGAGATAAGGTCAAAATACTAGAACCCAACTGTTGATAGACTCAAAACTGGTGCTTTGTTCAAGGAAACAAGACTTGCTTCCATGATGTAAAAAACATGTGAATGAAGTTCCCTTCCCCTCTTTCTTGTAAAGGTTTAACGAGTCTAAGAAAGTAAACTCGGGACCATCTTCATTTTTGGCAAGCTCGAAGAAAAGAAAGAAGAATGCTTGATAAAGCACTGATTCGTGGATTTTACGAGCCCGAACTAGTACATGCTCGACGGTGTTTTCATAGTTTAGAGAGTCTGAAAACTCCAAAGAAGACTCCAGGGGGGTCCTTTTTCATACAATTTAGTCTCCTAAGGCCGAAAAAGTATAAAACATACCAAAGAAGAACTCTCTTATCTTCCGAAGAAGAAAAAACGCACCTTTTTCATACTTAGTCAGGAAGGTCCGAAAAAGGTTAAATTACCACCTACCTCCTTCAAAAGCAACATATAGCCTGAGTTTTACGATTGTAAAGGAAGGAAAGATCACTCGGAAAGATCCATTTGATTACGAGAAATGGGGCTTACAACAATAAACTCGATGCTTTGTTCTTTAGGGTTTAACGAGCATGAAAATTACACAAAGTACACTCGAAATCTTTTTCATGTTTTGGTCCAGAGCACGAAAAAGAGAAAACTAAGCTCATACTGGGGGTTCCTTTTTCCTAATTTTAGTCCCTCAGGTCCGAAAAAGAGATAAACCTATGCCTGAGAATACTCTTCTCAATTCCGAAGAAAAGAGAGGGATCCTTTCTCGTATTATTCCACATGGTCCGAGAAAGAGATAACCTACCACCAATGTGGATGCCCATTCACATATTCTTAACGAGCCTGAATGAACAAGTTTACTCGGCAGTCAAGTCTATTTTGAGGAGTTAGAATTGGGCCTAAAGAAACTCAAAATATTTCCCGTGAAGTTTTAACGAGTCCGGAAAATTCAACTTGCGGCCTCCTTACTGTTTTTAACGAGCTCGAAGGAGAGCAAAAATAATGCTCTAAATGCGAGGAAACGAGTGTCATAGACAGGAGAAACTAGTTCCAAGTGCAAGGAACAAACCTATGCATAATGCAAGGAAAGCGAGTAAGATAAGGACACTCGGGGAATGTATCCTCAAGGTAAAGGGTGTCAAGTTGCAAAGGAAAAATGACACAAGGCTGAGCGATGATGAGAACAAAGATGAGGGCTTATACAACGAGCTAAAAGCGTGGAAGTCTGCATCAGGCTCAAAAGCGCGAGCAGGGCACATGCAAATGCAATTACGACTTGAACAACAAGGCGAGGTCAGTAAACAGTTGTGAATCCAACTACAAATCCTGTCTCCAAGAAACAACAACATCAGGATCATATTCAGAAGAAACGATCCGATGCGAGTCACTTTGGAAGAAACACGTGTGACTTTGCTATCTTATATAAAAGGTAAATTCAAGGCAGAATCAACTGAAGAAGATTCTATAGAACTAAGGCTCGAGGGTTTATAATCAGTAAGATCAACCTCAGAAGGAGAGAAAAAATCAACAAGGGAGATAGAGCCTACAAGAACGAACTCAATATCACAGGAGTTGAAAAATTCATAAGAAAAATCAAACTCATCAGGATCACTGACTTGTTGTTCGAAGGAAGAGTCAAAAGACTCAACAAGACCAACATAAGAAGAAAGGTCATGATTACTAGGCAAATCAGGGTTATACTTAATCACAACTGAACCAACATCCAAAAGAAGGTCAGACTGTATCAAAGACTCTAGGAAGACTTCATCCGAAGGAAGGAGATCATCCGAGATAGGACACATGTCTAAACTTTCAAATGGATTGACAGAGTGGAGATCATGCTCCATAGTCTGTATAGGATGACTCACCTGTTCAACTACTGGGACCAAGTCCTGAGAAGGTAAGCATGAAAATAGAGGTTGCTTCTCAGTAGCAATCGAACACAAAGGACAAGAGGCCACATAGTTCACCTGTGGCGGGTTGGTGTCTATAGAAACACTGGGAATCAATAAAGGAAAGACCTGGTCTCTAGTCAGGTCAGGAGACGGATCAAGAAAATCCAACTGATCGATAGTGACAATTTCTTCGCCATGATTAACGTACATCACACAAAAAAATGTTGACACCACAGCTTGCATGGCATAGACATAATCACGTCCAAGGAGCATATTAAAGTCCAAGGGGTCTTCTATCACCATGAAGTCAACCAAGACGGTCTTCCCACCCAAAGTAACAGGTGTTTGAGCAAGAATTCCCAAGGCTATATAAGTTCTTCTATCAAATGCCAGTAATTGAATAACAGTTGACACAAGGCTGGGAGATCCCATGCCTCGCCAAGCACGAGCAGACAAAATACTAACTGAGGCTCCTTCATCAACAATACAACGAGCAATCGTGTAAGGTTCAACTTTGACCTTTATTTGGAAAGGTGCATCGGAAGGAAGGCGTGGCTCAACTAGGCTATCCCAATCAAAGGAAGCAATCCGAGAGCTTGGTGGGGGTTGATCCGAAGCAAGTTCAGTGCCCCCTTGTTTAGTAAGTTATGAACTGGCAGTGAAGAAAATGTGACTAGTAGACACTTCACTTTCCAAAGGAAGAGTGGGATTGATCGATACTGGAATCGATTCAACCACTTCGTGAAAGTCACTCTCTGAAGGGAGAGTGGGATTGACCAAAGATGACATTCGTTCAATCAGATCAGGATCACTCTCCAAAAGAAGAGTGGGATCGACCAAATCTGAGATTGATTCGACCACTTGATCAACCAAAGGTTGAGTAAGTTGTTGAGAAACTATAGGTTGTTCAGGAGAAGGAAACTCTTGATTCTTGAACCACACTCTTCGCACCTCTGCGATAGCAGGGCACTTGTGAGTAAGATGATCTCCCTCGCATAGCATACAAGGGAACTTAAGTTTGCACTTCGAACGACCAGTTTTCTCAACGGTGTCAACATGACTAGAAGTGGCTGACTGTTTTCTCTCAACATGACCTGCAGAGGATGAGAGTTTTCCCCCAGCATGAACACCAGAGCCTGGGTGACTGGGTCCAACTTAACTAAGAGAGGCTGGTTGTTGAAAAGCTTCAGAATGTTCAAAAACAGGATGACCATGAATCCAAACTCTTCGCACCTCCGCGATAGAAGGGCATTTATAAGTAAGGTGGTCTCCCTCACAAAGCTTACAAGGAAACTTGGGCTTGTGTTTTGAACGGGTAGTCTTTTCAACAGTGTCAACATGACTCGCAGTGGCTGACGAATTGTCTTCAGCATGAAGTACAGAGGCTGAGAGACTACCCCGAGCATGACTTGTAGAGGCTGAGAGACTGGATCCAACATGTCCTGCAGAGGTTGGATGGGCACCACCAACATGAACAACATAGGTTGAATGGTTAGGATCAATCTGCTTTGCAGCAGTTGAGTGTGTGCCCCCAGTATGAACAATAGAGGCTGGGTGGATCGATCCAACATGAACAACAGAGGTTGGATGAGGAGGTTCAACTTGAACAACAGAGGTTGAACGGGTGCCCTCAGCATGAACCACAGAGGCTGAGTGACTGGATCCAACATGACCTGGAAAGGTTGGAAGGATCCCACCAGCATGATCAACAGAGGCTGGATGGATGGATCCAACATGACTTGCAGAGGTTGGATGGGGAGGTTCAACTTGAACAACATAGGTTGAATGGGTGCCCTCAGGATGAACTGCAGAGGCTGAGTGCCTAGATCCGACATGACCTAGAAAGGTTGGAAGGATCCCACCACCATGATCAACAGAGGCTGGATGGTGAAGATCAACTTGACTTGCAGAGGTTGAGTGCTCAGATCCAACATGACCTGCAGAGGTTGGATGGGTGCCCCCAGCATGGACTACAGAGGCTGGGTGGTGAGGTTCAACTTGACTTGTATAGGTTGAACAGGTTCCCCCTTGCTTATGTGCCTTCTTCTTATTCCTCCTTCTTTTACTCCTTTTAGGCTGTCGGTTACTAGTATCAGTACTTTCACCGCATGAGGTAGAAGGAGGAGGAGAATCAACTACAAGTGAAGGGGAAGAAGTGTTTTGATGCCCTTGATGTAAGGAGCTTACTTGAGAAGCATCAAGAGCATTCAGGATATTTGGAGTGGAAAAAAACCACACCGGTAGCCCTAGGGTGAATCCAGGTAGATTCAGGGTGGCCATCAAGGGAACACAAACATTCCCCGTGAGAGGAATATTACAAGGAGTTCCCATCATGGGGATCTCTTGGTTGGTGTTCAAAGGGGTGTAAGCCATAGTTTCAAACCAGGAGACAAAGTCTAAGGTTGATAGGCAACCAAAATTACAAAGCACACACCTAAAGGCACACTAAGTACAGACAAACCACAAAGCACTCACTAAAAATTCCTAAAGCCAAACAGACAAACATGTATAAGATATACTTTCCAGAATAAAGCTGAGAGACAGTTACTTGGCATCCCTGTAGATGTTCTTAGGCACAAGCGGAGGAATCACCCACCACCCTCCCACACTTTCTACCGGGGTTACCTTCCAAGCCCGTCCAAGGTCAACCAGAAATAACCTTCCGATGTACCTGTGTATGAACCCTAGATGTCAAAGAGACTAAAGGCTACCTTAACTATATTGACATTCTGGGGGGACAGTCGCAATCCTGATTCGTACGCATGGGCAGGGTAGCTGAGCCCGAAACCCTGTCTAAGACAGAATCCCCAGATGCGTAAAAACCTTGGTCTACGCTTTGACAAGGAATCAGAGGGTTATCTCCTCAGTCCAAGTCTCCACGCGGCCTCGTGCTTAACTCCCGTTTGAGAGGAGCTTCCCAAATACAATCAACGTAGAAAAGGATTTACCTAGTGATTGGCCAACTACGTCTGAAATTTTAACACTTGTGGAGAGTTAAAACTCCCTAATCCACAAATCTAGCCTAAGCTAGTTGGTGTATGACCCTATAAAATAAAACTTACTAGTAATTTTTAAATTATATCATTTATTTTAAGAGTTGTTTTTAGTCAGAGGGTAAATGGCGTGAAACTTATGTGGTGTTTTGACTCAAAGTTGAAACAAAATGACTAAGAAAAGAGATATGAAATGCAAAAAGCAAAAAATATTCTCTTTATTTTTCAAATAGAAACTTGAAAACCACAAAAGAACAAATTCTTTTTTATTTTTATTTTTTCAAAAACAATGATATGCCATGCAATCTAGACTAAAAACCTAATCTACATGCATATAAAGCAAACATGTGTTTTTGTCTTTTTCTTTTATAAATGCAAAAGAAAAATCAGTCTGTCAACTAATGCAAGCAAGTAATGAAAGCAAAGAAAATAGACAACTACTCTACTCCCCACAAACAAACCCTAGGTTTCCCTAAAGTTAGATAACAACCTCTCTTGAAAAGAAGGCTCACAAAGGTAAACAAGCCAACAACTTTGGAATGAAAAGACTGAGCAATAAGACTGACATAAACAAGGTCAAGAAGTCCCAAGTATCAATCTAAACCTACAAACAAAGGCTGCTCAGTACCTTGTCCGACAAGGTCAAGCCAAAGAAGGAGGTGGGGGGGCAAGCAGCACAAACAAGTATAGGTTCTTTTTAATTTTCTTTTATAAATGCAAAATAAAAACTACCTACAAACTAAAAGCATGCAGATAACAAGAACAAAGCAAAAGGAACTCTGCTATACAACCACCAAACAAACTCTATACTGAGCTAAAGTCAGCATAAACCCTACTTGGAAGGAAGGCTTGCATAAAAGACAAGTCAACTATTTTGGCATGGTGAAGTTAACCAACAAAACAAGAAGGAAACCAACACCAACAAGCTTCTGAACTCAGACAAATATCACTAACAGAGGCTGATCAGAAACATAAGCCAAAAATCATGCCAAGCAAAGGAGGTGGGGGAAAGAGCAAAGAGCAAACCCTAATGCTATAAAAGGCTTACCACATAGATAAAGAACAAGCAAAAAGGATGACACTAACTCCCTAGAGTCATGCACCTACAGAGGACCCCAAAAGACCTGCCAAAACACCTTCAAACAGAAGAAAAATCACAAAAGAGGAAAAACACGGTTTAAAGGGGCATACACGGGTTGTACAATAGACAAGTCGCGGATCATACACGGGTTTACAATAGATCAAGTCGTGTATGTCAAACTAGACACGTGACTATTCAGTCAAGCAAGTCGCGTATGGGTGGAAAAACTCCAAAAAAGGTCAAAAACTGCCTTAAGAAGGCAGGGGAAGTGTGCTATCAGACTTATAAGGTGTTCCTAAGTGGTAAGAAGGACCTAAAACAATGAAAAAGACTGAAAGAAAGACAAAGAAACCCCAAACAGACAAGGCTATCCCCAGTAGAGTCGTCAGTTCTGTTGTAAAGGAAAGTGTCCTATGGCTAGGGTTTAAGAGGCCATCAACATACTGGGGTTGAAAGATGGATGGATAATGTTCAGCAAGCATACATAAGCAAGTTCAAAGATGAGAAAGGTCCACACCTGATAAACTGAAGGCTGGTCCAAGCTTTCTCTTCAATCCTCTTCTTGCTCCTCTCGCTCCAAGAGACCTGCAAAACGAATTATACCTTCCTCAAACCAATATGACCACATATAAAGCAATGATAATCAAATAAACATGAGATAATAATCTGACTAACATCATCATATGATCATAAACAGAAATTCAATCACACATTGAACAATGATTTGGGGAAGAAGAAGGATATCACATCTTTATTAATCTTGAAAACAAGTAAAAGTATACCTTCTCTTCAAGTTCGGCACCTCACGAAACCTTGATCTGGTTATGCTGCTTCTCTTCTCCAAGGAACTCAGCCTCCAAGCTCTGCAACACAAGGAGAATGCTTCTAGGGAAAAGAGAGCTCCAAATCCTCCAGCATAACAATGCAAAAATTCAAGTCCCTTCTCATGGACCTCCCTACCTCTATTTATATGCTTAAGAAAGAGTTAGGGGCGAAGACAAAGTAGTTACAACTGAAGAAGTCAGTTGCATAACTACCCAAACTACCCGAAATCAAAAAACGTGTTTTTTGTCATTTTTAAGAGGCATCCACGGGTTGCATAACTGGACAGTTGTGTATACGAAAAGTATACGTGGGTTTCTAGTACATTAAGTCACGTATATGAACAACTTTTTATATCCGCGGGTACGAAAGAGAGCAACTCGCGTATCATCCGCGGGTTTGCCTTAAGGCAAGTCGCATATAGACCAAAAAACGTATTTTTAGGGTATTTTTGGGCATTTTCAGACTTTGGTTCCTTCTGGAAAGTTTTATCTAATAGAAATACCTTTCCAATGGTGTAGAGATGAGGTCAAACAGAGTTACAGAACTCAATATATGGGTCCTCCAAGATAGGTGTTTTTTCAGTGACATTCAGTGACTTTCATGAAGTGTCATCATGGAAAATGTCAACATGTGACGGAATCATGGAAAAGTGGTCACAAGTAGAGATGTGTCAATTTGAGCTATAACATCTTCTCCAACTCATCTATTCGCATTCATCAGAATGTATTAGGATACCTTGGGGATCGTTATCATCATTGATGATTTCCCTTGCACTTCTTAACGCTTCACATCATTGACCGATAATCAAGTGGTTTCTACCATGTTCGAATTTAGTTCCTTTATTCACATGGATAGAATTGTATCATTGTGAGTTTGAGTTGAAAACCATGGGGATTTTTTATGTACTTTACCTAGGTAGTGATGGAGATTTTAATAATGTACTGTCACACAGATCCACTTTGTATTGCCCATGGTTGTGTTATTATCTCATCATGTATCTACTTTGTATTTCTATAGCCATGATTTGTCCATTTAGGTATGGATCCCTATTGTATGTTGGTGGTCATATCATGTTTCAGTACTTTCATAGATCTGCAGCCTATTGTTCAACAACCATGTTGTGAGTCATTGGGATGAAAAATTAGTGTATTGCAAAAAGTTTGTGTTTGTTGTTGACACATTTCCTACCGATAGTTCCTTGCCTTGATCCTTTATCCTTTATCTATCAAAGTAATTCAACTATCCCATTACTCTAGCTTCATACTTTGTGGGGAAAACTGTTACACATAATTTTCCTCCTTTCCATGATCATGAACCTTGCACACCTTTTCCTTGCCTTGATCCCTGAAGTGCTTGGCCAAAACTCTTTGGAAGATGAGTCTACTATTTTTTCCCTTTGAAAAAACCTTGTTTTGAGAGGGTGATGCCCTTTTCTCTCTAACAAGGTGTGTCATTCCCCATTGACACACTTTGCATCACTATAGGGTGCATCACCGATGCACTTTACTTGTGTATAGGGTGCATCAGTTCCTGTGCGAAAGGAAAAAAGAGAAGTTTTAAGAAGTCTCTCGAAGGATACCCTCATGGAGTTTTATCCCTTCCATTTAGGGTGGATCTTACTCGCCTCCCAGCTTAGTAGGATCCCACCATGACCTTCTCCCTTAATCCTCTCCTCTATTCTTCATCTCTGTTGGCATATAAATGAGAGCTCACCCTCATGGGATGGAGGGTTAGAATGAGAGAAAGTAAATGTTGGAGGAATTAGACCAGTTTTGATAACTCACCTTTGAGGAAAGGATTCATTAGAAAGGACTTTCAACACCAAGACATCATGGTTGTATTATTTCCTCTATTTTTTAATACATAAATTTTTTCTCTTCCCATAAATGACGTGTAATTTCATTTATAACAGTTATCCTTGGTCAATTATTTAGATATATCATATCATCTTGTGTTTCCACTTGTTTATTGTTTGCTTTGATCCTTTTGCAAGTCTTTTCTTCATCAACAGGATTGAAAAAACTTAAATCTAATGAGTACAACCTTCAACAAGAGGTAAGGATTCTTTACATTCAAGTGATTCAATAAATATAGGGAAAGATTTACATTTATGTCTTGTTTTGTTCTATATCTAAACCATTTAGGCTAGGGAACCAATCTATGTCCGCACCGATTGAGTTTTTTCGTTAACACTTCCACTCCTAAAGATCCTCCATATTGGGATTGACACCATGGTTTCCACATCACATAGCCCTATATCCTCAACCAATTGAGAAAAGTAACCAACTAGAGGTCCTTATCTAGCCCCCTCCTCCAATATTTACCCTAACTTCATTTTCATATTTAACTCAACTCCTATAATAACATTGTAATCTCTAGCCTTGTCTATCCTTTTAAAATTATTAACTTAGAATATTTTATTGTCTACACAAGGACTATATAGGATAATAAAATAAAACTCTTTTTCCCAATTCCTTAGACCTTAGGTATATCCAAATACCTATCGATAAAAATTATTAACGAATGAGTTTCATTGATTATTTATAACATGACATAATGTGCCCTGCCCTTGTAATCTATTGACTGAAGGGACAATATTTTAGAATCTAGGAGATTAAATCCACTACTTTCATCCCCTTACACATAATTTCTTCAATCCATATTACATCTAGTTTTTAAATGGAAAACACTAATTGGGATCTAGTTTCTTATGGGAACTCCACCCCTATCGCATTTAGGGACAAATTTTCATGGTTTTACCCTCTCTAAGGTATCCCTTGTTTTAAGCTCCCCCTTGATCATCATTTGTTTTTATTTTTTAAGCTTTTTTATAGCTTACTTGTTCGCCAGAGATAGGTAGGATTTATAGAAAATTGTTGTTGCGTGTCTAAGTTCTGATGGCCACACCTCCCTCTATCCCTTCCTCTTAATTATGAGAATTATATTTTTGAGGTATTAGTTGGTGTTTGAGCGTATTCTTTCCTTATACTTTTGGGTAAAATGCTCACATTCTTATTTTGAATTTCTAGCTAATGAATTTTCCTATGTTCCTTAGAACCCCTTTCCTACCAAGGAAGAATATCCTAATGCTTCTATTTGTATATTAGGTTCTTTGTTCTATTATGTTATTCCCGCCTCCTTGTTTGAGGATGGTATTACAAGAGGAACTTAATTCAACAAAATTTCCTCTAAATTACCAAACGTTGAAAAGGACTGAGAATTTGGGTTATAAAGGTTAAACTTGATACCTTTATTTGACACTTATTGAATCCTTCTATAATTTACTTATGCTATTAAAATCCATGTTTATGTTCTTCTCTAGGGACTCTTTAAATCCCATTATTATTAGACTTTATTATGTCCATGTTTTCTCCCTCTTCGTTTAGTTTTGTTTTTTCAAACCATCAACACCTTTCCCAAATTAGTCTCGAAGATTCCCTTCACTTCCTTAGACATGACTTTGTTCTCTTTGTGTTTCATAAGATCACCATTGATATTTTATTTTTCACTCCATATCCACTTTCTAGTAGGATTGAGGTATTCCTTCCAAACATGACCAGTCGCAAGGAACCTTAAACACCCAATGGTGATTTTCCAATAATTGAGAATTTGGGTAAATTTATAGTCCCCCCACTACTCTCTAACTCCTCCAGTAATTCCTCTTGCATCCCAACCTCAACCAATTTTTTAATTACCCTTCTGTGAACTTTTTAATGTAAATTGACTTCTCACTCCAAGGAAAACACCTTTAAATGGAGGTTTTTGCATTTTTTTTGTGTTACAAGATTGGGAAAAATTATAAAAATAATATTTGCTAAAACCTCCACACATGGTAATGAATGGTTTGGAAATGGTTGTAATGAAAATTCAATACAACGAAAAAATCAAGGTGATCAAAGGTTATGCCGAAGTTTTTTTCCCAGTGCGCATACATAGAATAAATGCACTGGTGTTAGTTCATACAATGTGCACCAGTGCATATACATTAAATATTCTACATCGATTCTTTCTATTTATGTAAAGCATCGGTGCATATTCTTTAAATGCACCAATCGGTGCTTTCTATTAAAGTAATGCATAGGTGCATTCTCTAAGTATTATAGCACTGGTGCTTTCAATTTAAATGTGATATATTGGTGTCATCCATTGATATAACGACCCAATAAATTTTTCATGGATTATATCACTGGTGGGTTAAACATGGATTACATCACTGGTGTGTATTATCATTTAGATTGCACTGGGAAATTGGGTTAACAAAGATGCATCGGTATGTATCATTATATGTGCACCAAAAATGATTCTTAATTTGATGGCAACAACAATGATCCTTTGATGGTATTATTTGTGTGTGTTTAATGTAAATATGCACCAATGCATAATGTTTATATAAGCACTAGGGAGTTTATATGATATGGGATCACCAATGCAGTTTAAGGTTTTAAAAGCGTCATAGATATTTTCAAAGAAGGAATAAAATACCGTGAGCAAATTATGTGTACCCCACACCATGCATTGAGTTCAATTAACTATTTTTTTAATTCCATTAATCATTAGAAAACGATATGTTTTTTTATAATAATATTGATATCTCAATTTTAATTATTGTGTTTGGATATAATGATTGTATTAATGTGTTATACCATCGGATTTCATATATGCTCGTTATAATATTTAATCATCCATATATTTTGTTGATGTAGTAGCTGCATGAGGCATTCCCACCAAAGCATAAGTAGAAGAGATGTGAAGACAACACTTATTTTGCACACTAAAAGAGAAGTCAGCCCAAGCTAAAGAGACAAGTCGAACCCACTTGGAAGTGTAAATATCAACATGATAAAGTATAAATAGAAGGCCCCCTCACTCATTTCTCACCAAGCAATCAAGCAATTTAGCTCCGAGCAAGAAGAGAAGTTCATTGTAGCTACAAGAAGAAGACTTTTCAGGGTTCGTTATATTGGAGGAGTTCTCTTTTATTTCATGGGGTTTATATTTTTGCTATTTGTGACTACTATGTATCTAGATGTACATTGTTCTTTGAACTAATTATATCTATTAGAAGGTTGTTTGGTTTTCTCCCTTAATGGTTTCCCAGATCAAAATATGTGTTTAGTGTTTTTGTGCTTGGTTATTCTTTTGGTGATCCTGCTTTATATTTTGTTGCATATAATATTGGAATTATACTGCTATCTATAAAACTAACATGGTATCAGAGCAATGCTAAAAGAAACCATTGTGAGAAACTAGGGCTCCATACTTTGGAGTGTTGAAACCTCAGTTTCATATTGAAAAGAGCACTGAGAAACTTGCTCCTAGGAGGGAACACCTTTCTATGGAGGCAAAATTTAGATTGGTGAACAATCAATATTTGACCTAATTCTATCGTGATTGAGATCTAGGTCTTCTTGATTCAATCCCTCCTGTCCACTAATTTCACTCGATCTTATGACTATCCAACTTTCCTTGGTTGGGCGCATCTCTCTATGGATTTATATTTCCAAGAATCCAAACTTCATTGTTGACCTATCTCCTGCTAGGGTTTCTGAATCAGTTTTCATGTTGTAGTCAAGATGATCAGCATGAAGGTTGAACATAGAATTGATGGGACTTCCAAGTCTAGGGTTCCCACTATCTTGAAGAAAAATGATCCCATTGAGCTTGTTAATGAGGAGATTCCAAAACTAAAGAAGAAGAAGGATCTCGCTCATATCCAGTGCTTCAGATGTCAAAAGTATGATCAGTATGCCGAACAATGTCACGATTCAAAGAAGAGAAGGCACCAATCCTCAATTGTTGATGTTGATTGAGATGCTCCACATAATAATTCAAAGAATGATGATCAAACATAATTCTTTTTTATCTCCGCTCTCTCAGGTATAGTTCCTACCACTAGTGACACTTGGTTGATAAGTAGTGGTTCATATAGACACATACAGGCTATAAAGATAATCTTTCAGAATTGATTGAGAAAGAGTCCCATATAAGAGTTGTAATTGGGAATGATGTAAGATGTATTGTGAAGAGATCAGGGGATACCTCCCTCCAATTAGATTATAGTGATACTCTACATTTGAAATATGTGTTATATGTACTTGGGATGAAAAGAAACCCTATCTCCATATCAACCTTGGAGGAAAACTGTTACAAAGTTGCATTCATTGATGGGAGGGTTCTCGCATGGCACAACAATGCTACCATGGATTCAACTCATCTAATTGTTGTTCAAGAGGAGATATTATACATGTTGAGTAAACAACCAGTTCATGCGTTGGTACATTATTCTACCAATTTGGGTGAGCTATGGCACATGAGACTTTCTCATCTACACTATAGATCTCTTCCATCATTGAGGATGATGGTGATAAGACTTCTAGTACTATGTGTAGACCGTGATGGAAGTTGTAGAGGATGTGCACTTGGAAAAAATTCCAAGGGATATTTTTCGAGCAATGACACCAAGTCCAAAGGGATCTTGTATCTAGTTCATTTAGACTTGTATGGACCCATGACAGTTGCTTCATAGGGTGGATACTACTATTATGTGACATTTATTTATGATTACTCTCAGAAGACTTGGATCTACTTCTCTAAGTCCAAATAATCCAAAGAGGTGCTATGAATATTCAACGAACTCAAGGCACAAGTCGAGAACCTATTAGGAAAGAGAATCAAGATCCTGAGATAAGATAATGAAGGAGAATATACCTCTACAGACTTCGATTATTTCTGCAAGGAAGTAGGAATTAAGAGGGAGTACATTGTTCCTTACAACCATGAGAAGAATGGGGTTGCAGATAGGAATAACATATCGATTATGGAGGAAACCAAACCTATAATTCATGATCAGGGGTTTCCTATGTTCTGGTGGGTAGAAGCTTCCACTACAACAGTCTATGTGCAGAATATGAGTCATCATAATATATTGAGGAACATGACTCTAGAAGAGGCCTTTACAGGTGTGAAGCTAGAAGTGGGACACTACGAATCTTTGGATGTCCAGTATATATTCATGTGCCCAAGGAAAATAGGACGAAACTAGATCCTTCAGGAAGAAAGGGAACATTCATGGGATATAGTGAGCCTTTGAAGGCTTATAGGTTTTAAATCCTAGGATCGAGACGGATTGATGTTAGTAGGGATGTCTCCCTTAAAGAGGAGGTGGCTTTTAGAAAATTCAAAGGATCTGATATGGAGATTGATGATGAGGAGCTAGTATATCCAAAGGAGATATTATAATCTCCCCCTCCAATAGTTCATAGGGACCCAATTGAGAAAGTTGAGTCGATCGATCCCATAAATCCAGTAGAACCATTTGATGTTCTAAAAGATGTTACAGTGGGATGAAAGAGGCCTACATGGTCACAAAAAATATTGCAGAATGTAGAGGGGCATGAATATCCTCGAGATACTTTTTGAGAGAGAAAGAGACCTTAGAGATTCTCGAGTTGTGTAGCCCTGATGAGACACATCATTGAATCAGATCCCTCCAACTATGAGGAGGATTTCATCCAGTAGGTATGGAAGGTTTCTGTGATGGAAGAATATCAATCCATCATGAAGAATGATGTGTAGTAAGTTGTGCTGATACTTAATGGGAAGTTGGTAGTGACTTCCAAGTGGATTTATAAAATCAAGCATGGAGCAGATGGCAGTGTTGAGAAACACAAGTCTAGATTTGTGGCTAGAGGATTCTCTCAAAAAGAGGGAGTTGATTATGATAAGACATTTGATTTGGTTGCTTGATACACTTCCATCAGGATGATTATTGATATTGCTTCATCCATGGGATGGAATTTGCATCAAATGGATGTTAAAACTGCCTACCTCAACGGTGTGATCAAGGAACAGGTATACATTGAGAAATCAAAGGGTTTTGTGATCCATGGGAAGGAGTCCCATGTATGCAAGCTAAAAATGACCTTATAGGTACTCAAGAAAGAACCACATGCTTGGTATGATTGGATTAATGGATACTTAGTCAGTATGGGATTTACTAATACTGATGCAGAGCCCAACCTTTACTACAAGGTTATGGATAGTGATCCATTTATTTTAGTGCTCTATGTTGATGATTTGTTTCTCACCGAATCTAAGAAACTCATTGAGTGGTGTAAGAAGAAGATAGACTCTGAATTCAAAATGAAGGATCTTGGATTGATGCACTATTACTTAGGACTAGAATTTTGGCAGAGGAACGATGATATTCCCCGGGACAAGGAAAGTACACCATTGACATACTAAGTATATTTTGGATGATGGGATATAATTCCATGGCCATACCAATGGATTCAAATCTGAAGAAGATGAGAGACTATGTTTCCTATTTTTATTTGATAGATCCCACCATGTATTGGCAGTTGATTGGATCATTGATCTATTTGGTCAACACTAGACCAGATATTTGTTTTGCAGTGGGTGCCCTCATCTAGTTCATGATTGATCCAAGATAGGATCACTTGGTTGTTGCAAAACATGTGTTGAGATAATTGCATGGAACAATGGGATATGGTATGGGATATTCTTACAGTGGTGACATTAGATTGCAGGGATATTTCGATTATGATTGGGTCAGGAATGTTGTGGAAAGGAAGAGAACCTCTAGGTGTTTCTTCAACATGGTATCTCTCATGATTTCCTGGTGAAGCAAGAAGCATACCTTAGTATCACTTAGTACTGTAGAGGCCGAGTATATTGTAGCGTGTGTTGCAGATTGAGAAGTTGTGTGGCTTTGAAATATCCTTGCAATATTGTTTGGCCAGACTCTAGAGACAACATTCATTCACTGTGACAACCAAAGTTGTGTGCAACTATCAATGAATCCAATATTCCATGACAATTCAAAGAATATCAATATTCGGTATCACTACATCATTGATATGGAGCAGGTTGTGACCTCTTAAGTGCATGATTTTTTTTTTTTTTTGGAGGATCAACATCCTCGTAGATCTTGAAGGTTGCAAGGCCTTCCTCCACCTTCAACTGTGGAGTCTCCATCACCACCTAGAAGGTAGAGAATCAACACAAGCGGTTCTTTCAAACAATCTGGTATTAGTGAAAGTCTAGGGGAACCTGAACTTAGGTGCAATAAAATTGATCATCCGTTAGTAGAAATCAAATACTTGCAGGCTGAAGAGTTTGTAAGGAACTATAATTCACCTCTTATTTATTTGTGAGATCATGTGCTTGTACAAGTTAATCCTTTGAGACAAGCTGGTCTTGGCGTTTCATTAAGTCTTGTCATGTCGAATACCAAAGAAGGATCTGAGGATATCTATACCCCTACTTCATCCATGTTAGCCAGTGGAGTATCTCCTCTACATGTGAGTGTTCCACTATCGAACATACCTAATGCACCAATAATGTCTTTAAATTTTACTCCATCTACTCCTTTATCTCCGAGTGCTAGAGTGGTTGTCCCTTCATCACCTGTAATCCCTACTGCTAGTTTGGATAATGTAGTGGTTACTGGCATACCCAGTATTCCTTTTACATCCTCTCCCCTATTCCAACATTTGCATAACAATACTAGTGGTTCCACTCCTCTTGTCCAAGGGTAGCCCTGGTATGGAGGACACATTCCTACATCCTTTCCATATGTAGGCCCCAGTCCTACTATGGTAGGTGTGTCTTCTGGAATCCTGAATCCTTTCACAAGATTCATCTTTAAAACCTCAAGTCAGGTCTTGACCACACCGATTAGAAGCTCTACTTTTTCACTATTTGGTAGAAGGTCAATAGCTCCAGTATCGATGACACTTGTCTCGGGTGAAACCAGAACAACTTAGTACAACACACCTCATATCAGTAACCCCTTAGCTTTTGGATATAATCCTTTTCAAAATATTGTCACTTCTTCACATCCCATGGCCGAAGGAAACCCTAGTCAACCTTATGGGAACATTAGAGCAGGACCTTCCTCACACCAAGTTCCCCGATATCAAACCCCTTCTTGACCTTGACTTCCTTTTCTAGCAACTCTGAACTTGCCAAACATCTCAAAATTAATGAATGACCCTGTGCACCATGATCCAATTTGGCCACCATTCCCTATAAAAATCTCTTTCGACATCCCAAAATTTGAAGGAAACACTGGAGAGGACCGTGGTGACCATGTCACAAATTTCCATCTATGGTGCTATTCTACCTCATTGAATGATGATTCAATTCAGTTAAGTCTCTTTAAAATAACTCTGACAAGTGCAGCAGCTAAATGGTATATTAAACTTTCGTCCACTACTTATGACATTTTTCTTAACTTAGCCACTGTTTTCCTCAACCGCTTTCAACTTTTGATCCAGTATGATGCCAGTAATGACCTTTTGTCGAATTTTCAGCAGAACAACTCCACTCACATCTCTGACCACATTCAGGAGTGGTGAAGAAGGAAGAAGTTGATCAAGGCCAATATTCCTCTTGAATTTTTGTTGGAATGGTTCTTGAAATCCTTGTTGCGATATATTTCAAGGACATATCAACTTCATGAGTAACAATCGAGGAAGAGGCCATTTTTCAGATCCCAACATCTTGATCTAATCTACGCTCAATTTGGGATTCTCTACGAAATTATACCAGATGCACTAAGGTCTAATACTAATTTTGCAAAACAAAATCCTAGACCGCATGCTGATGGCATTGTCGGTTCAATCCATCCACCCACTCTAGAATCAATGCCAAAATAAATCCATGAATTATCAGTGAAGCAGTCATTTCTGGATGCAACCAAGGCTACAACCTCCTCCCCCCATAATGCAAAAGTTTTTAATGCACAATCCACCCCAAAAGGGACTCAGTAGTCCGGTGGGAAGAAAAAGGGGAAGAAAGGGGAGGGAAATCAAAACAAACAAAATCCGATAAACAATGCTGAGGGGGGTAAGAAAGAAAATAAAAATTTAAAGTTCCCCTACAAACTTTGTTAGGAGGATCACTTAACCTATCAATGCCCTTTAATGGAACACGTGCAGAAGTTGCTAAAGCAACAACTTGTTGTCCTTAAGGATCCTTTTCCACAAGTACAAAAAGAAACTTTCAGTGATTCGAAGAATGTCGGGGGAACCCAGAGCATTCCCCTTGCCGATCAATCTTACATCAACATGGTCCTCTCCCAAAAAAATTTACAAACCCGAGAAAAGAATTAGGAATCAGAGTCATTGCAGAAATAAAAGCAACCTGTCAAGTCATCGACCCCTCTTTCAATTGAAAAAATAGCTGAATCTATGCCGAAATTCCAAAAGGTGTTTTCAAAAAGACATATCATAACCCTAATGCAAGGGTCACTCCTAACTACTCGGTTGTGGAGCATCGAGCCCAAACTCCTTGTGCTATGTCCACCTTGGAAGTGTTGCAAATATGTCCATCTCAGTGTAATGCACTTTTGGCAGCCATCGATAGTACTGATTCTGTGAACCTAATAGCCAAGTTTGACTTATTTGATGTCAATCCTCTCCTACCCTTTCGCGTAGCCCTCAAAATCAAAGTAGTCCATGGTGGTAAAACCATTGTACAAACTGTTATAGATGAAGGTGCATCTACACGCGTGATGATTTTTTTTTGTTGGAAAGCTTTGGGCTCCCTTGAGTTGGTCCCGTTAAACACCCTACTGACCGCTTTTGACGGAAGATATTTCTTCCCTCATGGTATACTTCCTTATTTTGATATATAATTGGCAGGAAAAATGGTTTCAGTAGAATTTAAGGTTATTGACGCCCTATGGACTACAATTTACTCTTGGGTAGGAGTTTGACATATTCCATGTGTGTTATTTCGTCATATGTCTTCTGTGTCCTCATTTTTCCCCATGAAGGGAAGTTGGTGACTATTGACCAATTTTATTATGCACGGAAAAATTGTACAAACACATCGGAGTCTAATGTTCCTTTGATCGATCAATCGCATCTGGAAAATGAAAGACTGGGAGCTAGGAAATATTCATAATTGATGGGAACTTTTGATTTTCCCACTCCTATTAATTTTCTAGGATCAACAAGTATAGGGAAAATTGTTTGTATCGTTGTAGATAGGACCGATCCATGGGTTCTCTCTTCACAAGCTGAGCCTGATGTTCCCTTGTCAGCAACAGAAATAACTTACCAAGCTTTAGTTGATGCTACTGTTGATTCCCTCCTAGCTCATTTCGTATCAGAGGATCCATAGGAATCCTATGTATATGCATGGGCAGTGAAATCAACCTATTCACGTGATTTACTAGACATGGTTTTTTCATCTGATGAATCCATTTTGGAGGAAACAATAGGACTTGACAAAGTATGTGAAGACTTACATCACAAGTCCTATTTCCTACCAAAGCTTAGCATAATTGAAAGTTCTTAGTTCCATTTGAGATTAAGTGAAGGTGTTGATCAACCCATAAATCCTTTGGCAAAGGAATGAGTGTTCACCGAAGGAAACATGGCCAACATTTCTGCAACTATACCCATCAACATATCCACTAAAACTGATGTCATGGAAAATGTTTACATTAGAGCAAGTTATTCACACGAATAAATTGCCACTTATAAAATCTTATTTAAAAAGTCTCACGATGTCTTTGCCTGATCTTATGAGGAGATGCCAGGAATCGATCCATCTATAGTAGAGCATGAAATATGAACATACCCTAATATCATACATGTTCGAAAAAATCTATGCCCGGTGAATCCATGGAAAGCGGCACCCGTCAAGGCTGAAGTGGAAAAATTATATCTCTTTAATAGAATGGGTATCCAACCCAGTCCCGATAGACAAGAAGCAAGGAACTATACGTTTCTGCACGTAGTTCATGGACCTAATCAAGGCATGTCCTAAAGATAACTATCCCACACCTTTCATAGATCAGATAATTGGCGTGTGTACTAGTAGCGAAGTATTTTCTTTTATGGATGGTTTTCGGGATATAATCAAATCCCAATTAAACCTGAATTAAATCATGTCATCTTTACACTAGAAATATGCGGTCACATCCCACTCCTCTACATGCCATCATCGCGGTAGGGATCTTCACTAAGTGGGGGGTATATTTCATGACCTGCAACCTAGTATCTGCTAGGGGGCACAAATACATCATTGTCGTTGTAGACTACTTTACTAAGTGCCCAGAGGCAATGCCAACCTTCAAAGTCGATGGTGAAACGACAACGTATTTTGTTTTGAACCAAATTGTTACCAGATTCGGTATCCCAAAGTAGATTTTCATCGATCATGGAAGTCACTTTCAAAACAAAATGATGACTGAGTTGACTACTTTGCTAGGGTTTAAAAAATACCACTCATCTTCCTTTACCCGTAGGCGAATGAGCAGGTAGAAGTTGTTAATAAAATATTAAAGACCATTATAAATAGGACTATTAATGCAAGTAGGAAAAATTGGCATATTATGTTGTATCCTTCACTTTTGGCATAACAAATGACAGTTAAGGCTGCCAAATGGTTCTCCCCTTTCAAACTTGTTCATGGAGTGGAAGAAGTTACCCCAGTTGAATGCGAGATACCGTCTCTCAAGATTGTAATTCATGTGCTACCTGACACTTCAGACATATAGGAACGTATGATGCATCTAGAACACCTAGATGAACAACAAAGAGATGCATTAACAACAAACTAAACACACAAAGAACGGGTCAAAAACCAATAGGACAAAGAGGTTAAACCTAGGGTTTTTTCTGAAGGGGAACTTGTCTTGGTTTATGACCATGATAAGGAACCCCTGGGGGCATGAAAATTCAAATCGATGTGGTTAGTCCCGTATGTTGTGTCTAAGGTCTTAAAAAAAGGTTCTTATGAATTGGTTGATTATGATCGAAACAAGCTGTCTGAGCCCGGGAACAAGCTCTACTTGAAAAAGTACTATGCCTAGTGATTATTCTTTTTCTTGTACTATATTTGTATAAATTTGTAAATAGTTATCACTTAATTAGTGTTTCTTATCTAGAATTCATTTTGTTTTAGATGTTTGTGGAATGGTTTGTTGATGTATTTGTAACTTCAAAATATATTCTGATGTATATTATCATTGTATGTTGGTGTACCCCCATTGGGGATGTGTTTACCCCCTTATGGGATGAATTAATTATGTCTAGATATTGAGGTACAACCTCTGTTGTAAGTTGGGGCAATAGTCCCCAATGTAACATCATGTATTGTGTATTTGGAGCCTCTCTCAGAGAAGTTGACCCTGTTAGGGAAGATAAGTGGGCCACAGTCTTATGTTTGGTCCGTGACTTGAAAGGTATAAATAGGGAGGTGCTCTCCCTCATTTATACACACCTCACACTCTCAAGTCATATGAGAGACAAAGAGAGACAAAGGGAGGAGACACAGATAGCTATTGAATACTTCTTATTGCTGCTTTTTGATCATCTTACTATTATGAAGAAGTTTGCAGGGTTTTCTCCTTTATGGTTTCCTCGGTGGAAATATTTGTGTCTTGTGTATCTCTTATATCTTTTTCATCTAGTTGTACTTGTTATTCTTTTAGATAAAGATCCTAATCAAGTTAATAATATCAAGAAAAACTAACATGGTATCAGAGCTTATATGAAAGAAGGTACTATGTAGCTACGGAAACTAGGGCTTCCTAGTTTAAGGTGTTCTCTCCATAAATCATCAAGAAAAGAGGACTAGGATAACCCGCCTCAGTAGGGTGCATCTTTTGGTGGAGGCAGTTTTTGAATTGAATAAGTTTCATTTTTGACCCTGTCACTAGTGCAGGGAGGAACTAGGGCATCAAGTTTTGGAGGCTTCCCACCTTAGTTTTCAGAAAGTGACCTGGCGAGCAACTCACCTCAAGGAGGCACATCTTTCTATCCAGACAAAATTCCCAAACTCCAATTTTGGAAAATTAGGGTTTCTCTAACAAACCCTAAGTTAGCCAGCTCCGGAACTAGGTCAAACACCTCAAATCAGTAATATCTAAGTCTTTGTTATTTCCATTTGAGGTTCTCATTTGAAAATATGACTCATCATACTCAGCTTAAGGTCAATCTTGGAGGGGTTGATAACTTCTGGGCATGGAAGTACATAGTATCCCTGATCCTTGAAGAAAATTATTTCAATCAGTACATCATTGAGGAGGTTCTAGAACCGGAGGGAGATGAGACTAAGGTTGCTCATAAGAGAAGCATGGATAAGGCTAATAGAATCATTGCATATTCTATTAAGGATCACCTCATACCCCATGTGTCTTCATTCAAGACACCAAAGGAAGTATATGATGCTTTGATAGATATGTTTGAAGGAAAGAACATCAACCAGAAGATGACTTTGAGGAACCAATTGAAGAATTTAAAGATAAACAACTTCGAGACTATACAGTATTACTTCACAAGGGTTTCTCAAATCAAAGAACAACTTAAAGTGGTTGAAGAAAATGTCGAGGAAGGAGAAATTGTAATGACTACCTTGAATGGTCTCCCTATATCATGGGACTCGTTCATTCAACGAATTCCTACAAGAAGGGAGTTGATCTCTTTTAGCCAAATTCGAGAAGAATGCGCACAAGAAGAAGCTAGACTTGTGATAAGAGAAGAAAATATGGGAGCAACTGATGATTAATATCTCACAGCTCACACCGGGAAGAACTTCAAGAAGAAGGAGAATAAGGAGAACTTTCATCACAACAAGAAGAAGGAAAATAAATCGAAGAATACCAACATAAACACTTCAAATGTTCGATGCTATACTTGTGATGAAAAGGGACACTTTGCAAGAGATTATCCCATCAGGAAAAGGAGACACCATGCTCATGTTTCCAAAGACGATGAACCAAGAAATAAAATATTCATACAGCAGAAGGATGATTCAGATGAAGAGTATGTGCTAATATCAACACTTACTCACACTATCTCACACAGAAGCAATGATTGGCTTGTGGATATTGGAGCTTCTAAACATATGACATGATACAATGAATCATTCGTTGATATGTCTAAACATGAATCAAATCACAATGTGAAACTTGGCGATGACTATCAATACCCCATAAAAGGGAGTTGAGAATCTTCATACAAGCTTGACTCCAAGAGATATTTAAAGATGAAGGATGTGCTATATGTTCTAGGATTGAAGAAGAATATTCTCTCCATTTCTGCACTAGATGCAAAATGGATTAGGCTTTCTTTTGTCGATGGCCAAGTTCTGATGTGGCCGATAGGAAATACAATAGAGTATGCAACAATGATTGGAGAAGAAGAAAGAAGCTTGTACAAGCTGAAGAGACAACATGAACAAGCACTGGTTCATGAGTCGATTGAACCAAGTGAACTATGGCACATAAGGCTTGCACATGTGCAGTACAGGGAACTACCGATGGAAAGCAAAGTAGTCTCAAGAGTGTCAAATATCCAGGTTGATAATGAAAGAATTTGCAAAGGATGTGCACAAGGAAAGAATGCAAAGAAGATGTTTCCCAGCAGTGAGAGCAAGGCTAAAGGAATACTCGATATAGTACACTCAGATGTATGTGGACATATGTCCTATAGTTCATTAAGCGGGTATGTGTATTATGTTTCCTTTATAGATGATTTCTCATGTAAAACTTGGATGTATCTCTTGAAAGGGAAAAGTGATTTTTTCAGTAAGTTCAAGGAATATAAAGCCTTGGTCAAGAACCAAACAGATAGGAAAATAAAAAATCTACGGTCAAATAATGGCAGAGAGTTCACTTCAAAATAATTCAAGGAACTCTGCAGAGAGTCTGATATTAAGAGGGAGTTGAGCACTCCATACAATCCTCAACAAAATGGGGTTGCGAAACAAAAGAACTGAACCATCATGGAGGCGGAAAAAGCTATGTTGCATGATCAGGATATTCCTATGCACCTTTGGGCGAAGGAAACAAAAACATATGTGTATATGCAAAACTGTACTCCTCATTGACTACTTGACAATAAGACTCCTAAAGATGATTTCTCATGAGAGAAACTAGAATTCATCCATTTGAGGACATTTGGCTGCCAGATATACATACATATCCCAACAAAGAAAAGGACCAAGCTCGATCCTTCTGGGAGGAAGGGTATATTTGTAGGATACAATGATACATCAAAGGCCTACCCAATATAATTTTGAGGATTCAAGAAGATCGACATCAGTAGAGATGTAACCTTTGATGAATAATCGACATACTTTATATCTATGAGGACACCCATTCCAGAGGTCGAGGAACCTCAAGAGAGGAGAGGCCAAGATAGGGAAATTGGAGAAGCAATTCTAGAGAACCATGAATATCATGACATGATAGAACCACAAGAGTCGATAGAGACATTCCTTGATAAGGACTCCCACAAGAGGAAACCACCATGGGCATAGGATCTCATACGAGAAGCTGAAATGTACAACGCTCCAGAGGGAATACATAGAGAGAGAAAAAGGGAAAATCCCTAAAATAACCATGTGGATTTGCTATGTGACATCATTGATAGAGAACCTTCCACCTATGAAGAGGCTACAAAAAAAAAAAAGAATGGAAGGATGTGACAATTGAGGAATATCATTCGATCATGAAGAATGATGTCTGGGTGAAATTTTCGAGAGCAGAAAACAGGTCTGTTGTGACTTCAAAATGGATCTACAAGATCAAGCATGCTACAGATGGAAACATCAAGAAATATAAGGTGAGATTCATAGCATGAGGCTTCTCAGAAAGAAGGCATAGACTATGAAAATATAGTTGCACCTATGGAAAGGTACACTTCCATTAGGACCATACTTGCTTTGGAAACAATTATGAAATGGAAAATACACCAGATGGATGTCAAGACAACATTATTGAATGGTGTAGTTGAGGAGGAAGTGTACATGGAACAACCACTAGGATTCGAGACACATGATAGGAAGACCCATGTGTGAAAACTAAATAAGACCTTGTATGGATTTAAACAAGCACCGAGGACATGGTACGATAATATGGATAGCATCCGGATGATCTTGGGATTTACAAAGAGAAAAAAAGATTCCAACTTATACTTCAAGGTGGAAGACAGAAGACCATTGATACCCCTGCTATATGTTGATGACTTGTTTCTAACAGGCGAAGAGGAACTCATTACAAATGCAAAGAGGATACTTGCTACATAGTTCGAGATGAAATACCTAGGTATGATGCACTACTTCTTAGGCATTAAGATGTGACAGAGTATAGATGGGATATTCCTTGGTCAGGGAAAATATGCAGTGAGACTCTAAAGAGATTCAGAATGATGGACTGTAAGGCAATGGCCACACCTATGGAATATAACTTGAATCTTCTGAGTGATGCTTCATATGATATGGTCAATGACACAATGTATCATTAGTTGATTGGATCATTGATGTATCCAACAAATACGAGCCCAGACATATCATTTGCGGTGAACACCTTGAGCCAATTCCTGACAGATCTGAGCCATGTTCACCTGATAACTATGTTATCACCCTGTATTTTTCCTATGGTTGTGCTAGGAAGTCATAGGGGTAACCATTTCAACCAATATTTAGACTGTATTCTAGCCTATATAATCAGAGAGGGCTCTCTGCATGTCACAAACTCATTAACATATACATTTGGCTTTAAGCAAGCAGTCAGTAGGATAAATTCTGATGGGAAACATGTTTTTTAGGGTTTTGGAGTGTAAGAAAAACAAACAGACAACACCATTGGGAAATGGAGTCGAATCCTGAAACATTCAAGGACTTACAAAAAATAATGGCGAGAGATAAACTTCATAGTATGAGGCAAAATAGGTAACAATATCCAGCAAAATATCCTTTGAAAGATGGTAGGAGGAAAATAGAAGAAGCCTAGTGAAATAAGAGGCACCTATCTATGGATGAGTATCCTAAAACACCTTTAGCAGAAGCAACAATAAAGGCTGATAACTGAAATGTAGCATAGAATATGAATTCCAAAACATTTACCATGAACACATAAACAAATGCATTATCTAATTCAAGGAGCGCTAAACTAAGAACGAATTCCTTGCATGCAACTAGAGTGACACATTAGCAGAACTATACAGACTTGGAAATGCAGTAAATAAGGGAAAAACAAATGAACAGTGAAGACCATGATGAATCTCAGACATTCAAGCTATGCTTTGCATTAATTACTTCCAAGAGAGTTACGGAGCTACAAAACCAAGCACACGGGCTTCAAAATTGAATGTTGAACCCCCCCTTCTTCCTCTATCAAGGTTACATTTATAAAGTACTAGGATCCTGATACCAACCTTGAAACAGATCCAAATTCATTTACCCTAATCAAGAATCAATCCCGCACACATAAAATCCTAACAACTTCTGATTTGGCGGATTCGCCATGATCACAAAATCAAAACAGGAAAGCATGTTGGAACGTGTGTGGCAGACCAAAATGGAAAACCTGGGCATCTGGACCTCAGGCCTGCTAGATGAAAATAACTTATTAGAGCATCTCTGGACAACCTCCAACAGTTCTCATTCGTCCTTGCATCTTCAACCGACGAAACCATCTCCACATGTGGATCTTGATCTACCACAAATATTAGTCATTCAATGGTGTGGCTCTTACCCGATTTTGCAATCCACCTGTTTGATAAACTCTTTGCTTGTTGCATCAGCAAAATCCCTATCGACTGTAGATCTTCACTTGCTTATCTCTTGATCGTTCATTCTCACCCCATCGCGCTCCATATAGTGACTTGTGTGGCTCCAATTTTCGAGTGCGATATCCAATAGGGAGAGGGCACGTCATTTAAGCATGTTTCTCATCATGCAAGAGTTCCCTGAATTTGAGTGCACAAGTTCACCCTGCAAAATCCTTCTTCACCATAGATCTAATCCACCATCAATCCTGACCATTGAAACATGTATCCCTTTAATCAATTCTGCCAATCTGGAAAGTTACTCATCTCATGAACATGTTACTCTTTTCTTCATCGTCGATCTTGGACATAAAATTTCCCAACCGTTGATCTGAGATCAAGCTACGGGCAGCGAAAAGCAGAAAGCAGGATCTCTGCTTTCACAATGCTGAATTTTTATGTTTCTAATTTTCACCCTTCTTCTCCTTTTCAAACTGTTGATATTGAGCGGAAGCTCTCCCGACCTTTGAAATTGTGGATCGCGGAAAGTGGAAGTTCAAACCTTTATACCTGGAAACTTTGTGTTTCTTCTTTCCACCCTTCCCCCTTTCCGCACCGTGGATCTGCGCGGGATTTTTCCTGACCATCAATCTTCCGGATCACGGAAAGCAGGATTTCAAATTTTCATGACCAAATTCTTAAGTTTCCCACTTTTTGATCTGCACCCCTCTGCTGTATTCCAGACCATTGATCTTTTGCAGAACCGTTCTGAGCTGTTGGATCTGGCGGATCACGGAAGGAGGAAGTTCAACCTTTCAGAGGAAAATTCTTATGTTTTTCGCTTTCTAATTTTCGCCCTTTTGCTCCTTTCTGAACCATTGATCTTAAGCAGAAACATTCTGAGCCTTTGATCTTGTAGATAATGGAATGCGGAACTTCGACCATTCATGATCAAATTCTTATGTTTTCCGCTTTCTGATCTCCACCCTTTGTTCTTTTCCAAGTTGTTGATCTTTCGTGGAAGCGGTCTCGGCCATAGGATTATCGAACTGCGGACAACGAAAGTCTTATTTATCACTTTGCACAACTGAGTGATATTTTTATTTATGCTTCTCAAAAGAAATATCATTCTGTTCATCAACCAAAATAATTTCTCCTTGACATAAAATTTCTGATTCTGAAAAACATAAAGAAACTTCCCATTTGGAATCCTCCTCTTCTTCTTGGTGATCCAATCTATTATTGCAAGTTGTTGTTTCTTGAGGGGAATCATCCATGTAGCCATCCTTACACTCATCATATATAGGCTTGCTGAGATCTCCTTCAAAAACACTACTAACAGAATTTTCAACATGTTGATTACATTCTCCATAAGGAAAATTGGGATGAATTTCTTCATGCACATCACTAGGATGATCATCCACTTCCTCACCAAGAGAAGGATTGGGATGTGATGTAGATTCGAGTTGGTCACCCTTCTCATCTTCCTCTTTGTTATTTAACCTCTCATGGAAAACTATTGTTTCTTCCATAGGCTGGGATTGATGGCATAACTATTTTCCCTTTTCATTATCTATTATTCAAAGTGTCATATCATCAAGTTATTGCGCTTGCTTAGAATATTTTAATATTTGTTTAAGATATTCGAATGAGGAAAAACTAAATGGAAAACAATTGTGTTTTCCCTAAAGTCTGCTAACTAGACTACAAGATAGTAGTGTTCAGGAACCTCAACATTCAAAGACAGTTTTTAGGGTTTTTGGATAACAATGTAAAAATCAGATAAGGTAAAGACAAGATACACAGACACAACAATTTGAAAACATCAGAAGATATAAGTGTAAAGACAAAATTTTGCAAGGATGAATGGCAGAATAGTTAAATTCTAAGAGATAGGTTTTCAAAGCATGCAAATACAAGTAATAAACAGACACTTTACCATTGTAGCATATGTTAAAGTTATAGGTACTTGAAATAACATTTCAAACATCAATAGGCTTCAATATTCACTTGCATACACGGTATACACATAGAAAACATCTACATAAACAGCAATGTAACAAGAGTTCAAACTAAACCAGAGAATATTCACACAATATAGTTTCAAAAGCCTAGCTCCATATACATATATTAAGTGTCATTCATAAAACAAAAGAAGTGCTTACACATATATGCATTGCATGACTGCACAATCTCCCATCAGATCGACTCCCATGTGTGTCTCCACTTCTCTTCCTATCCTTGCTACTTTTATAATTACACATTATAAAACTAAAAAGAGTTTAAGATCCATATTTCTAGGCTTCAAATATGCTCCAAAATTTATATACAAAAAGGAGTCTTCAAAATATAAAAACTAATTCTTAAAAATCTTTGTATCTATCATAAGGAATGTGTCACTGAAGTTTGTTTGACAGTTGTATGTATATGTGGTGATCAGAATTATTTAGTTGTCTCTATGTTGCTCATAAAGGAAATATCCATTGCTTTGTTTTATCTCAAGCATCTCCATTTGCTAAATTAATATTTTTTCTTGTCAGGTCTATCAGCCACTCCGCTTTTTAGATCTACTACTTCTTCATATGCCATCATCTGCTCTGGTTTAATGTACTCTCTCTTTTTTCTCCCCATAAGGCACTTTCTTATGTGCATGTCTGTATGCTTCTTTAAGCATTAATGCCCTAAGGCGATCACCTAGTAGAGTTAAGTCATCTAGTAATGTTTGAGCCACATACTCACTGGATCGAGCATGTTTGAAAAAAGAGTGTTTCAAGACCCTTTCTACAGATGGTCGCTTTGTTGGATCCTTTACCAAGCACATAGCTATCATTTCCTTGAAAGACTTAGAAAATATTTTATCTTTTTCATAGTCCAGGCCTGGAGGTGCATTCTGCAAGGTCATAAGAAAATATTCGTTGGAGGGTTTTTCTCAATTTTATGAGCCATGGCTGTTATTCTTGGTGAATTTGAAACAGAACTAGTACAAATCTAAAGCATCCCAGATAGCACCCATTTCAAGACCCCAGATGTGCCCTAGAGGTTAAGACTACATGATGGGAAAATGCAGTTTGACATGGTTGTGATGCTATGCTTTCACATTGCACGTAACAATTCCTACATATAATCCATTAAAGTAAATACTATTCCTCCCATCCATATTCATCAAAATCAACATTTCATCTAGATTTCTAAAGAGCCTGCCATAGATTCTTCAAAATTTTCTGAATATTTTGAGGATATAATAATACAAAAATAAGTAATAGAATCACTACCAGGAAAGAAAATCATAAAAATGTAAAATTCACCCCTCAATGTAGTTAACATGACATTGAAATTTGAAACCATCACAACCACAAACTTCGTAACAATTTTTTACCATGCTGATCTCCAGCCTGATAAATGATTCCCTTATGGTAATGCATTTCGATTTCCATTCCCATTGGGCTTCAACACTTCCCTCCTTCTGAGATGGTTATTCACTACCAGGAATAAGAGTGCGAACAGAAATGAACAAGGGCTCAGATACCTGTGGATTGCACATGCCTCGTGTTCAAACCCACCCTCGCCATGTTCATGGTCATGGGCTTCTTCTCTCTTTCTCCATTCTCTGCTACTGTAGTGAGATGTTGGCAATGACACTCACTCTATGATACCCCTACAGAGAGGCCCTCATATTAGTGTTTTGGATTTCTGCGGGATACGAAAACAAAGAAGCGATAAAAGGGAGACAAAGTGACACCATGGATTTTTGTTTTTCACACTGGGTGAAACAAGACCAAGTCGATGAGTCCGTCGATTGAAAAAGCACCAAATCCATACATATGTGGATGAAGGAATGATATGTGTGTCTAAAAAGGCGTAGAATGCCATCACAAATATTACTGAGCTTTGCCTCAAACTTGCCTCTGTAATCTCTGCATGCTTTGTGGCCCCAAATGCTCTGCATTCAATGGCCGAAACTAGGGCTTGTAGATACAGCACTTGAGATAGAACTTTGAGAAAACCCTTCCTGCATATCGAAAACCATATCGCCTCAGAAGATGTTTTGCTTCAGTACACATTAGCACCAACTGTCTGCCTATACACAAGAACGAGTTTCGATGTTAGAATTTTATCATTCAAGCTAGCATTATGTTAGGATATTTAAATGAGAGAATAACAAGTACAACAATCAAACATAAGAGAAAATGAACATAATGTTTTTCCTCGGGGAAACCATAAATGGAGAAAACCCCGCAACTTCCTCAGAGATAGAATCAGCACCAAAATTAAAACCCAAAACAGTAAGATGATCTCCCGACAGTAGTAGCCTCTTTCTTCCTAGCCCCAGTATCTTCTTCTTCCTCAGCTATGTGCTACAACTAAGTGTGAGTGAGTGTATTCTAAATAGAGAGGCTAGATCTCTATTTATACTAATTCCTGACTTGACAAAACCCTACTAGGGCCGACTTCTCTAGGAGAGTCTACATTATAGAACCTCAATGACTTGACATGACTTGTTTACATTGTAGAACCTCCCGATAGGAACATCGAGGCATGACATGACTCAATTACATTACAGATACTTCCCGGAATAAACATCAAGGTACAATACATGAAATACACAAGTGAATACATTCTGAAATTACATATACATCAACACTCCCTCTTATCTAGGAAGGTATTCTCTCGACACAATTTGTCAACACTAGTCTTCTTCTCTGGATCATCTCATCATATGCATCTTCAAGTCATCTTCATCTTCAATTCATCTTCATCTTGGATATGGATCATCACTCGATCTGGATCATCACAGGGACATCATCACTGGATCTGGATCATCACTCGATCTGGATCATCACTGTTGGATCTGGAT
Organism: Pseudotsuga menziesii; assembly: GCA_001517045.1. NCBI lineage: Eukaryota > Viridiplantae > Streptophyta > Pinopsida > Pinales > Pinaceae > Pseudotsuga > Pseudotsuga menziesii. The sequence goes on along the minus strand of LPNX010064847.1, from coordinate 91,332 downwards.
CATCACTCGATCTGGATCATCTCAAAGATATCATAACTGAATCATAATCATCACTCGATCTGGCTCATCATTGGGTCATCATCATAGGTGTTATCTCATGATTCTTCTCGTCACAGGAAGTTCTACAGAGACAGCACTTTTCCATGCTGGTTGTAGGCCTAGCCTCCTTGTAGGTCTTCTTTAGCCCTTATATATGACCCTAAGTCAGAATGGCCAGCACTCACATCTAACCATGAGAGGAACACATCCAACATCATATCAGAAAGGCATAGCCCTTACATTTACCAGCATGATAGCACTCAACTGCTATCATCTGTGAAAAGGCTCAGCACTCACATCTAACCTTGACTCCTCAGAAAGGCACAGCACTCACATCTGACCTTGACTCGTTAGAAAGGCACAACACTCACATCTGACCTTGACTCGTCAGAAAGGAACAGCACTCACATCCACCAGCATGACAGTACACAACTACTATCATCTGTGGAAACGCACAACGCTCACATCCACCAGCATGACAGTACACAACTACTATCATCTGTGGAAAATCACAACACTTACATCTGACCTTGACTTGTTAGAAAGGAATTCAGTCCTAGACTAAGGGTTCCTGGTAACTGACCAGGTGCCTCCATTCAGAGAATTGCAGTAACCCTTATATCTAACCCTATGTCAGAATGATCGGCACTCACATATGACATGGAAGGAACCAATCCTCTCACCATGACAGAATGGCAACAGCCCTTATATCTGATCAAGTAGGAACACATCCCTCAATCACATCAGAATGGCCATGCACTCATACATGATCATGTGATAACACATCTCATAGTCATATCAGAATGGCCCTTAGTCCTAGACTGAGTTTTCCTGGTAACTGACCAGGTACCTCCATTCAAAGAATGGCAATAGCCCTTATATATCATGATGTAGGAACCAATCCTACAGTCACATCAGAATGGCCAGCACTCATATCTGACATGGAAGGAACCAATCCTCTCACCATGACAGAATGGATCAGCACTTACATGTGACCATGGAAGGAACTAATCCTCTCGCCATGTCAAAATGGCTCACGGACTCATCACTTCCCCTTGAGGGAAATCTCAATCTGGAGAACACCAAGCTTCTCCCTGAAGTACTCAAAATTCACTCTAGCTAATGGCTTCATCAACACATCAGCTATCTATTTGTTCGTCATAATATACTGGAGCTTCAATGCTCCTCTCTGCACCATATCCCCGATATAATGATACTTGATCTCGATATGCTTCGAATTTTCACGGAACACCGGGTTCTCCGACAACTTCACACAACTTTGGTTGTCACAATATATACAAGTAGCATCCAACTGGAGATCAAATAAATCAAACAGTAGCTTCCTCAGCCATACTTCCTCACAACTAGTTGAACAAGCTGCGACATACTCTGCTTCAGTTGTACTCAGTGCCACACAAGATTGCTTCCTGCTAAACCAAGAGATCACACCTGATCCCATACTGAAGCAACACCCTGAAGTGCTCTTCCTATCAATGGCACTACCTGCCCAATATGAATCAACATAACCCTCCAGGTTAATTTTCAAACTCGCCTCATACTTGAGCCCATAATCAACTATACCCCTCAGGTACCTCAGAATATGCTTTGTAGCAATCAAGTGAACATGTCTTGGATCTGTCAGGAACTGGCTCAAGGTGTTCACAGCAAAGCAAATATCTGGTCTCGTGTTCATTAGGCACATCAAGGACCCAATAATCTAGCAATACATCGTGGCATCAACCGCTTTTGATGAAGCATCACTTAATAGCTTCAGGTTCGATGACATAGGTGTGGTCATGGCCTTACAGTCCATCATCCCGAATCTTGTCGGGATCTCTATCGTATATTTCCCTTGTCCCAAATAAATTCCATCTGCATTCTACCACACCTCCATGCCTAGGAAATAATGCATCATACCCATGTCCTTCATTTCAAACTCGGTAGCAAGCTTTCTCTTCATATCAGCAATCAACCCATCCATACCTGTTACATACAGATCATCTACATACAGTAGGAGCATCACTGGGTTGCCATCCTCCACCTTGTAGTAAAGGTTGGAATCTTCTTTACTTTTGGTAAAGCCCAAACTGGATAGAAAGCTATCAATTCTACCATACCATGTCATGGGTGCCTGTTTTAAATTGTACAGGGATTTCTTCAATATACACACATGAGACTCCCTGTCATGTGTCTCAAAACCGAGTGGCTGCTCCACATACACTTCCTTTTCCACTACACCATTCAAGAAGGCAGTCTTGACATCCATCTGGTGTATCTTCCATTTCATCACCGCATCCAGAGAAAGTACTGATCTGATGGAAGTGTATTTGGATACAGGTGCAAAAGTTTCTTCATAATCTATTCCTTCTTTCTAGGAGAAACCACGAGCAACAAATCTTTCTTTATGTTTTTCTATGCTACCATTTGCAGCATGCTTGATCTTGTAGATCCATTTGGAAGTTACAATCGACTTCCCTTCTGGTCTTGGGACAACATCCCAAACATCATTCTTCATGATCAATTAATATTCTTCAATAATAGCATCCTTCCATTCTTTCCATTCTGCCGCTTCTTCATAATTGGAAGGTTCTTTATTGATGAAATCACATAATAAGGCTACATAACCAGAGCAGGATCTGGTCCTCTTTCTTTCTCTGTGATTCTCTTCTAGAGCCCCATATCTTTCCGCACCTTAGATAGCTTCTCGTACCCAAGCAAGTTTCCTCTTATGAGGATTCTTCTCCTGAGGTGGATCTACAGGTTCTTGAGGTTCTTCAAATTCTCGATCTTCTTCTTGAGTTTCTTTGATCATGGTTGTGTCGTGAATTCTGGGTGCTTCTGATTCTTCAGGAAATTTAGCAGGTTTCTTTCTATATTTTTTGTAAGTTGAGTCTTCCTCAAATGTTACATCCCTGCTGATGTCAATCTTCTTGAACCCTGGGAAGTATATTCTGTAAGCTTTCGAGCTTTCAAAGTATCCCACAAATATACCCTTCTTTCCTTAAGGATCTAATTTTGTCCTCTTCTCTTTTGGAATGTGTATGTACACTGGATAGCCGAATATTCTGAGATGGTTGACTTCTGGTTTCTTGCCAAAAAATACTTCTTCAGGTGTCTTGTTCTCGAGTACTCTGTGTGGAGTATGGTTCTGTACATACACAACTGTTATGGCAGCTTCTGCCCATAGATGCATAGGAATATCTTGATCATGAAGCATTGCTCTTGTAGCTTCCATAATAGTTGTATTCTTCCTTTCTGCAATCCCATTTTGTTGTGGATTATATGGAGTGGATAACTCCCTCTTAATCCCTGAGTCTTTGCATAACTCTTTGATTTCATTTGATGTGAATTCTCCACCATTATCTGATCGAAAGGTCTTGATCGTCCTTTTAGTGTGGTTCTCAATCAAGGCTTTGAATTCCTTGAACTTACTAAATACTTCATCTTTGTTCTTCATGAAGTAAATTCATGTCTTCCTAGAAAAGTCATCAATGAAAGAAACATAGTATACATACCCGCTTAGTGAACTTGATGACATTGGACCGCATACATACATCGGAGTGATTGATTTCCAAGATTCCTTTTGCCTTGCTCTCACTACTTGGAAATGTCTTCTTTGTATTATTTCCTTTCGCACATCCTTTGTAGACTCCATCATGTTTTGCTTGAATTTCTGGAATACCTTCAATAGCTTTGCTTGCAAGTGGTAGTGCTTTGTAATGCACATGTGCAAGCCTTCTATGCCAAAGCTCATTTGGCTCTACTGTGTCATGGACTAAAGCTTATTCTAGATGGCCCTTCAATTTGTATAGACCTCCTTCTTGTTCCCCAATCACTACTGCATCATTAATATTCTTTCCCTTTGGCCACATGATAACTTGGCCATCTATAAATGCAACCCTCATGCCTTTTGCATCTAATACAGATATGGAGAAAAGGTTCTTCTTTAGTCCTGGTACAAACAATACATCTTGCATGTTCATAGAATTTCCAGATTCGAGCTTATAGGAGGATTCCCCACTACCTTTTATTGGATACTGGTAATCATCTCCAAGTTTCACCTTGTGAGGTGATTCATGTTCTGAAAGTTTTACAAAGGACTCTTTGAATCCTGTCATATGTTTGGAAGCCCCACTGTCTATAATCCAATCATTGCTTCCATGTGTGATGTTTCCTGTAAGAGCAGAAATCAAGACATATTCTTCATCACTTGAAGAGTTTTCACTTTCATATCTGGTTCTCTTTGTGGAAGGTTCATCATCCTCTGCAGCATGAGCATGATGTCTTCTCTTGTTTCCCCTTTTCTTATTTTTTCTTTTAGGAAAATCTTTGCAAAGTTTCCTATTTCATCACATGTATAACATCTGCTTCTAGACAAATCTTTTCTAGAGTTAGTTTTATGGAAATGCTTACCTCCAGAGTGATGAGAACTTATTTTGCTTTTCTTGGAATGAACTGTGAGGGCTTGATCTTCACTTCCCATCTTTTCTTCTCAAGATTCTATCCGAGCTTCTTCTTGAGAGCATTCTTCCCATAGTCTACTAAATTTGACTAGCTTCTTTCTGGCACAGATCCCTTGAATAAAGGAGTCCCATGATCTAGGGAGACCATTCAAGGTGGTCATCACAATATCTGCATTATCCACTTCTTCATCTACTGCTTCCATCTATTCCTTGATCTGAGAGACCCTTGTAAAGTAAGACTGGATGGTCTTAGCATTCTGGATCGTTACATTCTTCAGTTGGTTTCTCAGAGTCATCTTCCGGTTTATGTTCTTTCCTTCAAACAGTTTGGTTAGGGCATCAAACATAGCTTTAGGTGTCTTTAGGGAGGACACCTGTGGTATGAGGTGATCCTTGATTGAATCAGCAATAATCCTCTTTGCCATAACCAACTTCTTCTTATGTAAGGCCTTAGCCTCATCTCCCTCTGGAACTGGAACCTCCTCATTGATATAGGAGTCCAACTCATTTTCTTCCAAGATCAGGGAGATCGTATACTTCCAGGCTCGAAAGTTATCATCTCCCTCAATCTTTTCATCAAGCTTGGTATGATGAGACATCTTAACTAAGAACCTCAAATGGAAATACAAAAGATTTATATCTTACCAGGTCAAGATGTGGGATCTGGATTTGGAGCTGAATTTCTGCAGTGCTGATTCAGAAGCATATTAGGGTTTGGATTTTCCAGAGTTCTATCCAACCAAATGCTTTGATCTTGATCTCTAAACTTCAATTTTGAGCAGGAGATCAATCTAGGCTTGGGCTCACTGAAAAATTCCACTTCTGTGGAAAGCCCTAATTTCTGGCAGCAGTGTCGGGTCCAAAACTGAAAAAGCTCAGAATCTGATTCTGCTTCGACAGAAAGATGCGCTCTAGGGAGGAGAGTTAGTCCAACCTTCTTTTCATGAAAATCTGTGGAGAGAGATACATAAAGTAGGAATCCCTAGTTCCTACAGCTGCACAGTGTCTTCTTCTCAGGTTAGCTCTGATACCATGTTAGAATTTTATCATTCAAGCTAGCATTATGTTAGGATCTTTAACTGAGAGAATAACAAGTACAGCAATCAAACACAAGAGATAATGAACACAATGTTTTTCCTCGGGGAAACCATAAATGGAGAAAACCCCACAACTTCCTCAGAGATAGAATCAGCACCAAAAGTAAAACCCCAAACAGTAAGATGATCTCCTGACAATAGTAGCCTCTTTCTTCCTAGCCCCAGTGTCTTCTTCTTCCTCAGCTATGAGCTACAACTAAGTGTGAGTGAGTGTATTCTAAATAGAGTCTCTAGCTCTCTATTTATACTAATTCTTGACTTGACAAAACCCTACTAGGGATGACTTCTCTAGAAGAGTTTAATAACCCTAGTGCCCCATAACTGTGGGGACTTTAACCCTTAATCAATAGGAGGTTTACCCACAATGACTTGACATGACTTATTTACATTATAGAACCTCCCAATAGGAACATCGAGGCATGACATGACTCAATTACATTACAGATACTTCCCAGAATAAACATCGCGGTACAATACATGAAATATACAAGTGAATACATTCCGAAGTTACATATACATGAACATTCGAAACGTATTTGTTTGATGATTATACCTGCACACACACTTAAATTCGGCAAGCTGGAAGGGTTCATGCATTGTGAATAAATGACATGTGTTGCCAGCATATGTTAAAAACAGTCCATGCTTAGTACATCTTAGATTTTTCAAAATTATGAACAGACCTTTAAATAATCTATAGGAGCTTAGGATAAAAACTAAATATTTGTAAATGCATATAACATTCAAAAATGAAATCCAATACAATCCAAATTTTATGGAAAAATAAAAAACCAAGGATAAAAAGGTTTAAGGTGAATACTTGTGCTAAGAAGAATAGATAACATACCTAGGACAAACACTGGCTCCAACTGGGGGATGGAATTTCCCTGTAATTTTCCAATAACTAAAGACCAAGTGCCACTATTTTCTATCAACAATTACTGATCCATTGGGCTATGGAGTCTTATACTGAAACTCTGAAACTTTCTCAAACTCTGAGCACACACCTCTGAAATAACAAAACACTGTTGCAAGCCAACATACTGAAAAGAATCTACATGCTCGTATGGAGAGCTTGTTTTCATGCTTACTCCTACTTCTAATCGGTAGAAACAACCCAATCAGGTGTAATCATACTTCCAATGAAGCCATGATAGCATCCAAATGATTGTAACAACTTCTTGTAGATAGATAGAAATCAAATAAGAATTTATTTTTGAAACAGAAATTTAATTTGTAAAGCATATTCTACTTTGATTTCAATTTCTAAAAGGCTAAAACCTTTTGAAAACCCCGAGTTCATGTAAATGGCCACTGGGTCTTCCCAGTTATGTTGTATTCTCAGCTGATACAAAAAGTGACATTTTTGCTCGACTCCACTTATAAAATGATATTTCATTTGTTTTGTTGAAAATAGAGAATGAAGATTTTCCAGGCATTGAAAATCAAAGGCATCAAATTTATCCTAAATGTGCTCACAAGTTCCTTCAACAGTATCAACAACAATGTCATCCTGAGAATTAAGATGATCTTCCTCTTCCATGCTATCATTGGATGTATAGCTGTCATATACCGGCTCAGTTTGTTCATGGATAATGAACTGAATGCCTTCATGGATCTGCTAATTAGATTTTGCAACATCACACCTATCTGGATCTTGTAAGCTGCTCTTTTAACTCCTTTTCATCTCCTTCATTGCTTTTCAAAAAATCTGAATTATATTCTCCATACACTGCTTTTCTACTAAAACATTCCATAAGTGTTGATTCAGAATATTGTTGCTCTAAATTATCTGAACAATCATCATAAATGGACTATCCTACATAATTGTTAAAATGGTCTTTGACACAGTTAACTTGAAAAACATCTCCAATAATTTTATGATTAAAAATATGTTGAAAGTTGTCTTGAATAATGGGATGATCATCAACTAATTTGGGAAGAACAATTTCATCTTTTGAAAAAGAATCAAGGGCATCTTTAATTCAACTGTCATCAAGACCAACTTTAACATTGTCCTACAAATCTTCATAAACAATGTGATTTTCAATGTTTTCTTCAATAGAGAGTTGAGCTTCAAAAGGTTTTTCATTATTAACAAAAGATTTCTTGAACTTAAATTGATCACAATAGTCCTTTAAAAGGAGATCAGTAGAATAAATCCTCTTGCAATAAACATAAAAGACATCATGGAAATCTTTTATTGACGAAATACGAGAGATAGGAAGAGATCGGTACCACTGTCTGGCATTTCCTTGCAATGAATACATAAACATTTTCAACAATACATCCTCATGATGAATACCGAGCTGGTTCATGTATTTATGAAACTCAATCAAGTGTTGTGTCAAATGGTCATGATCATCTCCTCTAAATCTTGGAAGGAAGTCTCCCCATTCATCCATAGTAGGCACATTATTTGAAAAATCCAGAAAAACTGAAAAATTGAAAGGTTCAAACCTTGCAACCACAATGGGTTCCATCGATTTTGAAATTTTGAACAGGTGGAGTCACCAACAGATCCTTCCTCTGTGAAGTCGCCGGTGAAAAAATTGTAGTCTAAGGCATGCAACCAACCCTTGTTCACCATCAAAGACTCAATGTAATCGTTGTCAAACCAAGGAAGAAATTGAATGCTTCCTCCCCCGTATGGTCGCCAAAAGATGTTTTCCCTAAAGTATGCTAACTATACTACATGATAGCAGTTTTCAGGAACCTCAACATTCAAAGATTGTTTTTAGGGTTTTTGGATAACAATGTAAAAATTAGATAAGGTAAAGACAATATATAGAGACACAATAATCTGAAAACATCAGAAGATATAAGTGTAAAGACAAAATTTTGCAGGAATGAATGGAATAACAGTTAAATTCCAAGAGATAGGTTTTCAAAGCATACAAATACAAGTAATAAACAAACAGTTTACCATTGTAACATATGTTAAAGGTATAGGTACTTGAAATAACATTTCAAATATCAATATGCATCAATATTCACTTGCATACAAGGTATCCACATAGAAAACATCTACATAAACAACAATGTAACAAGAGTTCAAACTGAACCAGAGAATATTCACACAATATAGTTTCAAAATCCTAGATCCATATAGATATATTAAGTGTCATTCATAAAACAAAAGAAGTGCTTACACAGATATGCATTGCATGACTGCATAATCTCCCAGCAGATCAACTCCCATGTGTGTCTCCACTTCTCTTCCTATCCTTGCTACTTTTATAATTACACATTATAAAACTAAAAACAACTTAAGATCCGTATTTCTAAGCTTCAAATCTACTCCAGAATTTATATACAAAAAGGAGCCTTCAAAATATAAAAAATAATTCTTAAAAATCTTTGTATCTATCATAAGGAATGTGTCACTGAAGTTTGTTTGACAGCTGTATGTATATGTGGTGATCAGAATTATTTAGTTGTCTCTGTGTTGATCATAAAGGAAATAACCATTGCTCTATTTTATCTCAAGCATCTCCATTTGCTAAAGGAATATTTTTTCTTGTCAAGTCTAGCAGCCACTCTGCTTTCTTGATCTACTTCTTCTTCATATGCCATCATCTGCTCTAGTTTAATGTACTCTCTCTTTTTTATCCCCATAAGGCACTTACTTTTGTGCAATTATATCTGGTTCTTTAAGCTTTAAAACCCTAAGGCGATCACCTAGTGGAGGTAAGTCATTCAGTAATGTTTGAGCCACATACTCACTGGATCGAGCATGTTTGAAAAAGGAGTGTTTCAAGAGCCTTTCTACATATGGTCTCTTTTTTGTTTCCTTTACCAAGCACATAGCTATCATTTCCTTGAAAGACTTAGAAAACCTTTTATCTTTTTCATAGTCCAATCCTGGAGGTGCATTCTGCAAGGTCATAAGCAAAATATTCATTGGAGGGATTTTCTCACTTTTCTGATCCATGGCTGTTATTCTTGGTGACTTTCAAACAGAACTAGTACAAATCTAAAGCATCCCATATAACAACCATTTCAAGACCCCAGATGTACCCTAGATGTTAAGACTACACGATGGGAAAATGCAGTTTGACATGGTTGTCATGCTATGCTTTCACGTTGCACGTAACAATTCCTACATATAATTCATTAAAGGAAATACTATTCCTCCCATCCACATTCATCAAAATCAACATTTCATCTAGAGTTCTCAAGAGCCTGCCATAGATTCTTCAAAAATTTCTGAATATTTTGAGGATACAATAAAACAAAAATAAGTAATAGAATCACTGTCAGGAAAGCAACTCATAAAAATGTAACATTCACCCCTCAATGCAGTTAACCTAACATTGAAATTTGAAACCATCACAACCACAAACTTTGTAACAATCTTTGACCATGCTGGTCTCCAGCCTGATAAATGATTCCTTATGGTAATGCATTTTGATTTCCATTCCCATTGGGATTCAACACTTCCCTCCTTCCGAGATTGTTATTCAATACCAGGAATAATAGTATGAACAGAAACGAATGAGGGCTCAGATACCTCTAGATTGCACACGCCTCGTGTTCAATCCCACCCTCACCATGTTCATGTTCATGGTCATGGTCATCTTCTCTCTTTCTCCATTCTCTGTTACTACGATGTGGTGTTGGTAGTGACACTCACTCTATGATCCCCCTACAGAGAGGCCCTCAAATCAGGGTTTCGGCTTTTTGTAGGATAGGGAAACAAAGAAGCGATAAAAGGGAGAGAAAGCGACGCCATGGAATTTTTTTTCACACTGCGGTGAAAGAAGACCAAGTCGATGAGTCCATAGATTGAAAAAGCACCAAATCCATACAGATGTGGATGAAGGAATGAGATGTGTGTCCAAAAAGGCATAGAATTCCATCACAAATATTACTGATCTCAGCCTCAAACCTGCCTATGTAATCTCTCATTGTAAGCTCTGTGTGCTTTGTTGCCCCAAATGCTGTGCATTCAATGGCCAAAACTAGGGCTTGTAGATGCAACACTTGAGATAGAACTTTGAGAAAACCCTTCTTGCAGATCGAAAACCATATTACCTGAGAAGATGTTTTCCTTCAGTACACATTAGCACCAACTGTCTGCCTATACACAAGAACGAGTTTTGAAACCTATTTGTTTGATGATTATACCTGCACACACACTTAACTTCGGCAAGCTGGCAGGGTTCATGCATGTTAAATAAATGACATGTGTTTCCAGCATATGTTAAAACATAGGCCATGCTTAGTACATCTTATATTTTTCAAAATTATGAACAAACCTTTAAATAATATATAGGAGCTTAGGCTAAAAACTAAATATTTGTAAATGCATATAACATTCAAAAATGAAATCCAAAACAATCCAAATTTTATGGAAAAATAAAAACCAAGGATAAAAAGGTTTAAGGTGAATACTTGTCCTAAGAAGAATAGCTAATAGACCTAGGACAAACAAGTTGTTTTCAGCATATTGATTGCAATCTTCATAAAATATATTACAATACTCCTCCTGTCTATCACTAATTTGTTCATCTTTCTGCTCACAAACAACAGGATTGCAATGCAACACTGAATCTTCTGGTTCATGCCTTTCTTCCAACTCTAGTTCAAGGTCGGATTCCTCTTTACTTGAAATTTCAAAAAATGAACACATGGAAAAATTAACCGTCTATCTGGCAGATCGTGGAATGCAAAACTTTGACCTTTCATGATTAAATTCTTACATTTCCCACTTTCCGATCTCCACCCTTTTTTCTTTTTCGAGGCCTTGATCTTTGGCGGAAGCGCTCTTGTTCGTAGGATCATCGGAATGCAGACAACAGAAGTCGGATTTATCACTTTCGACAACAGAAACTTGCCTTTTTCTCCTTTTTTCTCCCGATTTTTCCTTGACAAAAATGATTTATGGCCTTACATTTTCTCCGCTTTGCATCCAGGTCGTCCATCTAGATCAAGTTTTTAACCTTGATCAACTTTTCCTTACTTAGGCATATTTCCAAGGTCCCGCCTAAGGATTGTTTTACTGTTTTGACATTTTGTCTTAGGAATAAGCCTCCCAAGCAACTTCAAACCCCTTTCTGCATACCTCTAGCTCATAAGACATGAAAAAATTTTACCCTACCCCTCATATTTTTTACTGCCTTATCCTTCTGCAAAGGGATCTGTTTGCGTGTATCTGTAAAAATCCTCAAAATTTAGCACAAGTGCTAACAACGGCTCCAACTCGGGGATGTCATCCTCCCTGTGAGGTAGAAAATAACCACATAGACCAAGGGCCTGATCCATTGGGTTGGTCCCAAGATTTTATGAAATCCCTAACATGCTCTGAAAAAAAAACTAAACAGATAGTGAAAACAAACTGAAAAATTGCTTAAAAGAAATGCTCGCCATGTCGAGCTTATTCACGCCTACCTATCCTACTTACTGAGCATCAATTCCTAGTCAAGTACTTTCTGACTTCCAGTGAAGAAAATCAAGCAAATGATCTAATGATTGGGTTTCTTCATCATGCTTGATCCAAATCAGAAAGGAAGAACTTTTTACTGCACACACATAACCCACCATTCGTATTGCAAAGCTTATCCACATATCTAGTTATTGGATCATGACAACCTTTAAAAATTTCTGTTATGCACCTGCCATGACAAGGCTGCTCTATATGCAACTTTCCTAGCACCCTGCCAAAATGCTCTTCAAGAAAACCATGTAAGGAGTGTTCATGACAATTTATAAATGGGATATCAACAACTTGATTTAAAATTTCTGCATTCACAACTTCGTTATTTTTATGTTTTTCAAAAGAAATATCATTATTTTCATCAAGCAAAATAATTTCTCCTTGACATAAAATTTCTGATTCTGAAAAACATAAAGAAACTTCCCATTTATAATCCTCCTCTTCTTCTTGGTGGTCCAATCTATTATTGCAGGCTGTTTTTTCTTGAGGGGCATCATCCATGTAGCCATCCTTACATTCATCATATATAAGCATGCTGATATCTCCTTCAAAAACACCACTAACAAAATTTTCAACATGCTGATTGCATTCTCCATAAGGAAAATTGGGATGAATTTCTTCATGCACATCACTAGGATGATCATCCTCTTGCTCACCAAGAGAAGGACTGGGATGTAGAGCAAATTCTAGTTGGTCACCCTTCTCATCTTCCTCTTTGTGATTTAACCTCTCATGGCAAACTGTTGTTTCTTCCATATGCTAGGATTGGTGGCATGATTGTTTTCCCTTTTCATTATCTATTCCCAAAAATGTCATATCCTCAAGTTTTTGCACTTTCTTAGAAACTTTTAATATTTGTTTAAGTTATTCGAATGAGGAAAAAAATAAATGGCAAACAGTTGTTTTAAACATATTGATTGCAATCTTCATAAAATATATTACAATACTCCTCATGTCTATCACTAAGTTGTTCATCTTTCTGCTCACAAAAAATAGGATTGCAAATCAACGATGAATCTTCTGGTTCATGCCTTTCTTCCAACTCTAGTTCAAGGCCTGATTCCTCTTTACTTGAAATTTCAGAAAATGAAGATGTGGAAAAATAGCTGGTTGAATCAAAGTTTTGGCTTATGTCTATTTCAGTCAAGGAGGACATTACCAACTGCTGGGAATTTTCTTGAATATAATGGCAACTGGTTTGTCTTTCTTTTTTAGCTGAATATTCACGTAAGATTTCTAAAATCTCCCCATCCATATACCAATCATCACCCCATTGGCCTTTCAAATTTTCAATGAACCCTCTATCATGTGTGCAACAATATTGAATTAGCCACAAAGAAGGATACTTATCTTTAAAATGTTCACGAAAAACTGAATGAAAGTCTTTAAGGGATTATATGCTCTCTATTGGCAATCCCTCATACCTTGCATTTCCTTCTAAACTAACCATGAACATTTTCATTAAAGAATCCTCATGCAATTCAACTCCCATCTTATGTATATGCTTATGAAATATAAACAAATGAATTCCAGCATCATCACCCCTTTGATCTTTGAACCTTGGAAGATATGTTTGCCAATCTATACTAGGTATTCGATTTGGAAAACTAGTAATGTGAACACGATTCATATGAGCATACCTTATAGCTATAGAACCCATCTTGATGATGAAGAGACTGAATCAACTCCTCAAACTTTGCAACCCCTTTGACAGTGGAGCTTCCATAGAACCTTCTGCATGTTTGACCATTGTTCACCATCAACAGTCAAATCTAAACTCTGTCATTCATACCTAGGGAATATTTGAACCATCCTCCCTGCATCGGTCCTTCTGGTCACCAGTATCCCCAGTGGAGTCACCTGCCAGAAGCTTTGAGTGGATTCACCAGAGCATATACAACCAATATGTGTCTATGACCGGATGCTCAAATAGGTCATAGAACTAAAACAATGTCGTTCTCCCAAGGAGATAATAGTGATTACTCCCCGACAACGACTCCAATATGTTATCACCCTGTAATTTTCCTATGGTTTTGGTAGGAAGTCATGGGGGTAACCATTTCAACCAATCTTTAGATTGTATTCTAGACTATACAGTCAGATAAGGCTCTCTCTATGTCACAAACTCATTCACATATACATTTGGCTTTAAGTAAGAAGTCAGAAGGCTATATTCTGATGGGAAACAAGTTTTTTAGGGTTTTGGAGTGTAATACAGACAAACATACATCACCATTGGGAAATAGAGTCAAATCCTGAAACATTCAAGGACTTACAACAAATAGTGGCCAGAGATAACCTTCATAGTCTGAGGAAAAATAGGTAACAATATCCAGCAAAATATCCTTTGAGAGATGGTAGGGGGAAAAGAGAAGAATCCCAGTGAAACATGAGGCAACTATCTGTGGATGAGTCTCCTAAAACACCTTTAGCAGAAGCAACAATAACAGTTGATAACTGAAATGGAGCATAGAAGATGAATTCCAAGACATTTACCATGAACACATAAACAAATGCAATATCTAATGCAGGGAGCGCTGGACTAAGAACAAATTCCTTGCATGCAACTAGAAAACACATTAGCAAAACTATACAGACTTGGAAATGCAGTAAACAAGGGGAAAAAAATTGAATAGTGAAAACTGTGATGAATCTTAGACATTCAAGCTATGCTTTGCATTAATTATGTCCAAGAGAGTTGCAGAGCTACAAAACCAAGAACATGGGATTCAAAAATGAATGTCGAACCCCCCCTTATTCCTCTATCGAGGTTACATTTATAAAGTATTGGGCTCCCAATACCAACCTCGAAACATAACCAAATTCATTTACCCCAAGCGGGAATCAATCATGCACACATAAAATCCTAACATCTTCTGATCTGGAAGATTCGCCATGATCACAAAACCAAAATAGGAAAGCATGTTGGAACGCACATGGCGGACCAAAATAGAAAACCTGGACATCTAGCCCTCAGGCCTACTAGATGAAAATGACTGATTAGAGCATCTCCGGAAAACCTGCAACAGTTTTCATTCGTCCTTGCATCTTCTACCTATGAAACCATCTCCAACCATGGATCTTGATCTACCACAAATCTTAGTCGTTCAATGGTGTGGCTCTTACCCGATTTCACAATCCTCCTGTTTGATAAACTCCTTGCTTATTGCATCAACAAAATCCCTCTCGGTCGTAGATCTACACCAGCTTAGATCTTGATCGTTCATTCTCATCCCATCGTACTCCATACAGTGAGTTTTGTGGCTTCGATTTCCAAGCACGATATCCAATAGGGAGAGGACACGTCATTTAAGCACGTTTCTCATCACGCAGGAGCTCCCCCACTTTGAGTGCGCAAGTTCACCCAGCGAAATCCTTCTTCACCGTAGATCTAATCCACCATCAATCTTGACCATTGAAACATGTAGCCCTTTAATCAATTTCACCAATCTGGAAAGTTACTTATCTTGTGCACATGTTACTCTTTTTCGCAACGTCGATCTTGGACATAAACTTTCCCACTGGTTGATCTGAGATCAATCTGCGGGCTGCAGAAAGCGAAAAGTGGGATCTCTGCTTTCACGATGCTGAATTTTATGTTTTTGCTTTCTTCCCTTTTTCTCCTTTCCAGACCGTTGATGTTGGGTGGAAGCTCTCCCGACCGTCGATCTTGTGGATCGAGGAAAGCGGAAGTTCAACCCTTTATACCCAGAAACTTTGTGTTTCTGCTTTTTTCCCTTTGCACCTTTCCACACCATGGATCTACATAGGATTTTTCCCAATAATTGATCTTGTGGATCGCAAAAAGAGGGATTTCAACTTTTCATGACCAAATTCTTAAGTTTCCCACTTTCCGATCTCTGCCCCTCTGCTCTCTTCCGGACCGTTGATCTTTGGTGGAACCATTATGAGCCATTGGATCTGGCAGATCGTGGAAGGCGAAAGTTCAACCTTTCACAGGAAAATTCTTATGTTTTCCACTTTCCAAAATTTTCCCTTATGCTCCTTTCTGAATCGTTGATCTTAGGTGGAAACGTTCTGAGCCGTTCATCTGGCGGATCACGGAATGCGGTACTTTGACCTTTCATGATCAAATTCTTAAGTTTCCCGCTTTTCGATCTCTGCCCTTTGTTCGTTTCTGAGCCGTCGATATTTGGAGGAAGCACTCTGGGTCGTAGGATCATTGGACTCTAGCAACTAAATTCATATTTATCACTTTCCAGAACCGAAACTCGCCTTTTTCTCCTTTTCTCTCCCGATTTGGCCTTGGTGGAAATGATTTGTAGCCTTAGTTTTCCTCCGCTTTGCATCCAGGTCATCCATCTCGATCAGTTTTGTAACCGTGATAAGATTTTCCTTACTTAGACATATTTCCAAGGTCGCGCCTAAGAATTTTTTTACTATTTTGACATTCAAGCTCAGGAATAATCCCCCCAAGCAACTTCAAACCCCTTTCTGCATACCTCTAGGTCATAAGACATGAAAAAAATTTTACCCTACACCTCATCTTTTTTATTAGCTTATCCTTCTGGAAAGGGATCCGTATGGGTGTATTTGTAAAAATCCTCAAAATTCAGCATAGGTGCTAACACATTGCGAAGCATATACTGAGGTACCTAAAAGGTACAGTGGACTATGGGCTAAAATATGATATGAATTAGAGGATTAACCTACATGGTTATGTTGATTCAGATTGGGCAGGTAACGCCACTGACAGGAAGAGCACCTCAATTTGTTGCTTCAGTTTTGGATCAGGCATGATCTCCTAGTTCAGTAGGAAGAAATCATGCGTGGCGCTGAGTATAATCGAGGCAGAGTATGTGGTCGCTTGCTCGACTAGTTGCAAGGTAGTGTGGCTTCGAAAGCTACTGTATGACTTGTTTGATCTTTAGTTGGATGTGACTTGTTTCTTCTACGATAATCAATGTTGCGTGAAGATGTTGAAAAATCCTGTGTTCCGTGACAAGTCGAAGCACATCGAGATCAAGTTCCACTATATCAGGGATATGGTGCAGAGAAGAGCAGTGAAGCTCCAGTACATGGAAACAAAGGAGAATATAGCCAATGTGTTGACGAAGCCTCTTATGACAGTCAAGTTCGAGTACTTTAGAGAAACACTTGGTGTAATCCAGATTAAGATCCCTCGAAAGAGGGAGTGATGTTTTATAGCATAGCTAGAGAGACAGGTTGTATGAGCATAATATTCTGGCAAAGCTCATAGGTTTTTCAAACGTAATCAACCCCATAGGTTGTCCTCGAATGCAATCAGTCCTAGAAAAGCTCATTGGTTATCCTTGGATGTAATCAGTCCACAGAAGCATAATATCTCAGATGGGAAATTGGACAAGTTGTTCGAGTGGGAAAAATCCTGGTGCAGCAAGATGCTCGGAAGTAATCAGTCCTGTAGGTTGTCCTCGGATGTAATCAGTCCTGGTGAAGATCCTAGGTTTTCCTTTGATGTAATCAGTCCCATGACGGGTTATCCGAATGTAAAAATGAGACTTGGAATGATATGCATGTTATTTGGATGTAATTCGCCCCGTGGTTTGTCTAAGTGTAAAAATGAGACTTGGAGTGGTACACATGTTACTCGGATGTAATATGCCCTAAAGGTTATCTGAATGGAAAATATCTTGGACGTAGGCTATTCAGATGTAATCCCTTGAGGTTGATCTAGAACGTAAAAGGTCATCTAGTGGGTTGTTGGGTCATAATCAATCCTTGCATATATATCCATATATGTGTGTTCCCATGTTGAGATGATAAGGTCACGAAGCACGAGAGGTGCAACTAGGCAGTTCTCTAATAGAACGAAGGTCGACTGTGGATTCTTTGTGTGTTTTGTTTTGTCTTGTGCAGGATTGAAAAGATATTATCTGGATACAACGAGAAGAAGGTATAAGATGCAGGTTATTGTTGTGGAAATATAAATAAGGTCCTGGATAGTTCCTACGTGATGGTTTGCTTGAGATGTGATGAAGACCTAGCAGAAGACTAGACCTACATCCATCATGAAAAAGGGTTGGATCTGTAGAAACTTCTGGTTATAGATAGTATGGTACGATGATCAAATAATAAGATGATGATGGAAATAACTATGATGATGACTTTATGACTCCGTGATGATGACTCTGCAATGAAGACTTGACCAGATGTATTGATGACTGTGAAGAGAGAGAATACCTTCCTAGTTAAGAGGGAGTGTTGATGTATTTGTAACTTTGGAAGATATTATGATGTATATTATCATTGTATGTTGTTGTAATCCCATTGGGGATGTGTTTACTCCCTTGCAGGATTACTTCTAGATATTGAGGTACAACCTCCGTTGTAATTCGGCGCAATAGTCCCTAGTGTAACATCATGTAATGTGTATTTGGAGCCTCTCTGGGAAAAGTCGGCCTTGCTAGGGAAGAAAAGTGAGCCCCAGTATTATGTTTGGTCGGTGAATTCAAAGGTATAAATAGGGAGGCGCTCTCCATCATTTATACACACCTCACACTCTCAAGTTCACATGAGAGAGAAAGAGAGACAAAGGGAGGAGAGATAGATAATTGTTGAGTACTTCTTATTACTTCTTTTGATCATCTTACTATTATGAATAAGTTTGCATAGTTTTCTCCTTTATGGTTTCCCCAGTGAAAATATTTGTGTCTTATGTATCTCTTATATCGTTTGCATCTAGTTGTACTTGTTATTCTTTCAGACAAATATCCTATTCAAGATAATAAGATCACAAAAAAATAACATGGTTCGTAGGATTCATCGATGGTGTAATTCATTGCACTTGCAATCTAGTTTCATCTGATTGGGTCATTTATGCACCCATGTGACCACTAGTTGCCTCAGGAGGCGCTTGTTTAGGTCGCGCAACTAGCAATTTTGTTGAACATAGTATTGGTATTGAGCTATTGAAGGATGCTATTGCGCATGGTATTACTTGTCTAGAGGTTAGAATCGACTCCTAGTTAGTGGTCTCTCAGCTTAACGAAGTTTATTAGGTGAGACATCCTACTATATTACGTCATTTTTTACGAATTAGGTTACTTGAAATTCATTTTGAACACATTGCATACAATCACATTCCAAGGAACCAAAATACAATTACTGACGCATATGCTAATTACATCTTAGATTGGCATGTGCCACATACATTATAAAAAACATGTGAAAATGATACATAGAAACACATGTAAATAAGATGGTATATATATACATGTAAAATATGTCCATATACACTGAGTCATGTTCTGAATATCCAGTAATAAGTACATCAAAATACAAAATAGGATCAAAAGTCTCTCTTGATTCTAAAAAATTTGGAGACTCTACAGCTTGGGATGCCTCCTCCACAACCTCTCGGCAACATAAAACAACCTTAGATACTCTCCACAAGAGGTGTAGATAGGAGGGAGGTACTCCCACTACATGCTCCTGCATGACCATGGGGATTTTCTCCATCCTCAATGTAGGAACATCATGGGTAATCCTAGCTAGCTTTCCCTCCATAACTTGAAGCATGGCTCAACTGTCGTCTCCATATCCTAGTCACCTGTAGGTCCTGGGGTGACCATCTGGCCGAATAGGTCCAATATTTGCATCATACAATATGACTTAGAATTGTATAAACATATGTATATATACACTTATAAACATTTTTTTTATAAATATTTAAAAACATGAAAATGAAAACTCACCCATCTCTCCCCATGCACCCACTGGAGGAAGAACTAGCTCTGGATCACCACAGAATTTTTAACCTGCATAGGGGAACTGCTTGAAGGCAGGCACTTGCCTACCCATCATGAATAAAATTCATAATCACACCCACCCCAAATCTCTCCACTACCCCAAGCAAGGAACACATCACCCCACTATGTGAGCCTAGGATCATGTGGAGGAGTCGATGGAAGTATCAACCTAGGGCTCAAAGCAGGTACCTGCTCAAAGAAGAAATTTGAAAGGATGCTAACATATCCAAAAAATTTCTTCTTCCCCAACTTGCAATCAGATAATTGTTTCTTCATGTTCATGATTAGCCTAGTGCACCAGTTAAAAACCACACTCTGTAGACATTTTATGGCTAGATGCATGTGGTTCCACGTGGCTAGGTGTAATGTAGATGTACCCTCCAATTGGATGATGGTACTCACAATAAATTTCAGTGCAAAAATTGTTACCTAGAAAATTGGTATTTGTGTACCCGAATTCTCTGTACCTAGAAAGCAATAGGTTTTCACTTAGTCTTGCACACTGAGTGGGCCACCCCCATGTCCAGTGCCACTCAAACTCAATGGTGCTCCCTTATGATATAAACCAATGATTAAATATGTTTCTTTGACATTATTTCAAGTTTTTTTCAACAGATATTAAACATATCTTGCTAAGGATCCTGTAGTTGTACCAAAGACTCCAAAAAACGAACTTGAGAACGCATGTTTGCAGTGCGAAAGAATTTCAACAAACCTCATATTCTAAGGGAATTTAGGGTCAATGGATCTCCCAATGCTGCTCTATCCATGTCCTCATGCTCTCTCTTCCTCCATTCTAACACCATTGTGCTTGCAAAACATCATTTTTTGGCCATTAGAGAAGTAAAACACACTATACACAGAAAACGTGACTGTCCAGTTATAATAGTGTGTACCATTTGCGGGTTTCCTATTGCATACCCACAAACACTTCTCGAATTCATGAGTTCGCAATGGGATACCCAACGGTTCTCACATGGTGCCCTTACAAACTCACCAAAAGGACCAAATTCACATAAAAAATTAAAATGAAAGGCATGAAATTAAACCTAAGGAAGAGATGGTCTACTCGCAACTTGTGGTTCATGAATCTATTCACCGGTTGGCTCGTACGAAGCATTTGAAATTGACGAATATTTTGCACTATACAAGGTAAAAAACCAAATTAATTGTTTTTTAATAAACCAAATGAACTATTTAAAGTAAAAATTTGAAATTTTTATCCACTTTGATATAGTTTGGTCAATTGTTCGTCATTCTGACTAATATTGGTTGTTTTTACCTAGTTTTGCGGCCAACGAGTAAATTTGGAGTATATTATCCCAACATATAGCATAATATTTGGCCCCTTCTCATTTTGCATCGACGCCTTATCCCTTTGCAAACCCTAGGATCTCCTTTCGTATCCATAGATTACGATCTGAAACCTTCTTTTTTTCAAACATCGTTGTTCTTCCAATATGGATTAGAGCGTTCCAAACATGGGCAGCCCTAACTAGAACACCTCTTGTCAATAATGGTGCCCATGCTGCACATTGCTTGGTGACGAGAGCCTTCGTATATTTTCAATATGGAAAAAAGAGCCTCATACTCTCTCTCTTGTTGACTACCTTCTGGTTCCCGTCGTATGGAGTTATCTTCAAGCTCTGGTATGAATCCTTAAAACTGACTAGATAACCGAGTTACTTGTTCTTTCAGACTCGTTAAAGAAAATGAAGGATCATCCATATCGGTATAATTTTAACCCTTTTCCGGACCATATGGATTACTTACGAAAAAGGAATACTCTAGTTCACTATGACTGGAAAAGTATCTTTAGGTATAAGTTTATCTCTTTTTCGGGCCCGGAGGACTAAATTTACGAAAAAGGAACCCGTTCGAGCTCACTTTTTCTTTTTTGTGCTATGGATTAAACTATGAAAAATATTTTGAGCATTCTTTATGTCATTGTCATGCTCGTTAAACTTCAACACAAAGCATCGAGTTTATTGTTGTTTTGTCCCATTCTCATAAATAAATGGAACATTCCGAGTGATATTGCCTTCCTCCACACTCGTTAAACTAGGGTCGTATGCTTGATTTTGAAGGAGCGTCGGTTTGGTGATAGTTTACCCCTTTTTTATACCTTGTCGACTAAGTACAAAAAAGGTATACCTTAGTTCTTCGGAAGCTAAGAGAGTTTTCCTCTGGATTGTTTTATATTTTTTCAGACCCAGTAGACTAAGTTTATGAAAAATCACCCCCCTAGAGTCTTCTTTGGAGTTTTCAAACTCTCAAAACCATGAAAACACTGGCGAGCATTCACTAATTTGGGCTCATAAAATCCACGAATCAGTGTTATATCAAGCAATATTCTCTCTTTTCTTCAACCTTGTTCAAAAATGCGGAAATATTCGAGCTAACTTTCTTGGATTCGTTAAAACTTAACAAGAAAGGAAGGAAGGAAACACACTCTTTTGTACATGGTCTGGCAGTAAGTCCCTTGAAAAAAGCACTAGTTTGAGTCTCCTGTCACTCATGTTTCAGTTTTTCACTTCCTAATTCAAATCAGTATTTTGAGTCACTACTCCTCCACTGTTTACTTCTCCTAAGTACATGGGGAATCT
The DNA here is from genome assembly GCA_001517045.1 of Pseudotsuga menziesii. Classification (NCBI taxonomy): domain Eukaryota; kingdom Viridiplantae; phylum Streptophyta; class Pinopsida; order Pinales; family Pinaceae; genus Pseudotsuga; species Pseudotsuga menziesii. The sequence goes on along the minus strand of LPNX010064847.1, from coordinate 68,937 downwards.
GTTAATGTTTCCTACATTGTAGATTGGTCTGGTTGTTTCCCTTGAAGTTTAAAGCTGCCTTGGGTCATCTCTATGTCGTGCTCACTATTCAAGGATCCCTAGCCTCCGTATGTTCACCTTGATCCCTATTAGTTTCATCTATGAGATTATTCTATGTACATATTCCCTTATCCAATCTACCAGTGACTCTGATGACCTGTTGAAGGATTCATTGCCTTCCTCTTCACACAAGGATTCCAATTTGCACATGATACAAGAAGAAGACTTATAGTTTTAAGTTAGTACCTCAAGATCCACTTCACCTCTTGGTGGACTCCTCTGCATTGGTTGTCAGTATAACTTTTTAACTGATATCTGATGGTATCCTTCCATGTTTGACTTCAATCAACCTATTCACATGGTAGGATTCGTATTGATTCCTATGGATTTGGATGAAGACCTTGGGTTTATAGCCTCTATAACCTAAGTTGCACAAGATTGTGCCATGCTTGGTGACACTTTTTCCAGAAATTGAAGATATTTCATTGTACTCATGTGGCTATGATCCACCTTTGTAAATCATGCGTGGCCCTATAGCCCGTATCATATGATGTATCTTGTAAAGGATCTAGTGTTCCTCATTATTGAAAATGGCATCCTCAGTGATGATTTTGTATAAATGACCTTGTTTTGTCTGTTTTAGCTACTTATCTACATTCTTTTCTGAGTCCTCTGAACAAATATTTTAATGTATTTCGTCCATCCTTACCCTCTGACCTCATACATTAGGGGGCATATGTTATACCATGAAATGACACTTCTCCATCCAAGTAATGACATCAAATACATTGTTACATAAAATAACATTAAGGATTGAAGTATCCATAACCCGATAGATGACTTGGATCCTTAATACACCCTATTCAATCTAGCATTAACCATTTTTTTATCGTGAACTGATCATGTATTCGCCACTTTCCTTTGAGAAACTCACACACCATTCGTAGGTCTACCCTGTACAACCCACGTATTATCAAAATTCATGAGTTTCCTTAAGAAAACCTACAGATTACATTAAGAATAGTTAAAAAATAAAAATAAGATTAACTAGGAGCAGTTGGGCTCAGTTTGGCAACTTCCCCAACCATCCTAAGCCTTGAATTCCTTCTTCACAAGAAACTATAAAGAGAGGGGAAGGGTATGAGGAAAGAGGACCAACTCTGGAGTCAAAGTTATGTTGGACGATTCCATTGAGGGGAGGAGCAAGAGAACTCAGGTCTTGGTTTGCAAAGGCGATTGGTTAGACAAGAGGCTATGTAATGTTTCTAGATATTTGATAACAAATATTGTTTTCCTTCCATCAATGTCTAGATGTGTGCTTCTAATGTTTGATTCTTGATCTATATTGTAAATTATTTTGAATGCAATCATTACATGTTCATATCTCATCTTATATAAAAATAGAATATACTTTGAGGAAAGGAAAATATTTGTTGCAAGTACTAAATATTGGAAGCAAAGGAGCATTGGAGAAGAAGAATAAAGCTAAGATCAACCGTCATAAACAAGGTACACATTCTTTGATCTATGCTTGTATAACCCTAGTTGTCTGCAAGTAGAACATTCAGTAAGTTGGTGGCCTCTAAACCCCATTCCATAAGGTATATTATCCATAACAATAGTCACCATATAAGCCTATTTATACAGGATACACCCTCATTGTAATCATCATATCGTATTTTTTCAACTTTTATATCTATTCATGGATTTTTTGTATTTTCGGAAGTGGAAATTCAAGAAATTCCAGTAAATGATTTTTTTACCGTTTCAATGGTATCATAGCCCCTTCTTGGGAATGGTTCTATGCCTTTGACCATATCTTGGTTTTTAGTCGCCATCTCATATTTTATGAATCATTGGGTATTTGACCTAAAAAAGAGAGAGCGAGAAAGAAATAAAGAAAGAAAGAAAATAAATTAAAATAAGGGAAAATTAAAGAAAATTAAAAATAAAAGAAAATAAAAGAAAAGAAACTAACACATGGTTTTCTTAAAACCACACATGGTTCAACCCAACATATTACATGAAAGTAACATAAATAAAGAGAAGTAAATAAACAAAAGAAAGAAAGAGAGTGAGAAAGAAAGAAAGTAAGTAAGTAAATTAAAAGAAGGGAAAATAAAAGAAAATTAAAAAGAAAGAAAAGAAACCAACACATGGTTTAACCCGACATATTACACGAAATAAGGAGAAGTAAATAAGCAAGGGAATATATATATATATATATATATATATATATAAGTGAGTTTGTAATAAATGAGAAAGGGATTATTCATATATTATAAAGAAGAGTAATTTTAATAAGTTGTTTACTACTTTATTAGTGAAGATGTTATTTAGTTAAAAGAGTGAGATAAAAAATGGGTTCTTTATATAAAATACAAGGGTATAAAGCAATATTTGAACCTGGGTGGGAAGGGTAATAATCATTCCTCCCAAACACCCAAGCTGCACACAATCCACAGAGAAGTTTTCAAAAGAAAACAAGTAAAAGGATCAAAAGAAGATCTAAAGACTACATTGTATTCTTGTCCTTGTGATGATTATTATTGAAGAAAAATAAGAACATGAGAATTCGTAATCACAAACGATGGAAAACACCTATGCAGTAATAAAGTCACAGTTAAAAGAAACATTGGACGAGTTGGAGCAATATAAAGAAACCAATAATGATCTTCGATCAGATATTAGGAAGCATAAATTGCGTAATCATTTAGCGGAACAGGAGAATCATAGCCTAAAAGATCAAAATAAAGGGTTAAAAATGACCTAATGAATAATTCAAGAAAATGTTGTTAGATAAGGATGAGAAAATATCATGTTTAAAAATTATTAATCAAATCCTTGAAGACAAAATTAGAAAGTCAAAGAACGATGAAGAATCACATTATAGAAGCAATAACAATTTAGAAGAATAAATACAACGTTTAAACAAGATCATCATGGACAAAGATAATGAAATTGCGCAAGTCCAAAGAAATTTAGAAAGTCTAGAATCATAGATATGTTGACATCAACAACAGAAGAAAGAAATCCAACAGAAATATGATGACACTAAGAAGATGCACAAGTTGTAAATTTCGAAAATCAATAACACATTATCAAGCAATATGAAAGAGATATTTCGACTAAAAAATCATAACAAGACATTAGTTCCAAAGATCAAGAAATTGAAAAATAATTGAAAGACACAACATTCTAAAGAAGACTTCAAAGGAAAAATACTAGAAAAGCAAGAATAAAATCATCACCTGGGAAATCTTAATCAAGAACTAGAAGAACAAATCGAAGAGTTTAAAGAGGACAACAAGTCATAAGAATAAATATTTGAAAAGATTCAGAGTAATAACATTTTATTCAATAAAAAAATTATAGCAAATCCAGAAAGGAAGTTTCTAGACTCTCGGGAAAATAAATTCAAGTTGAGGAACAAGAACAAAAAGTATGCTCAATTGAATTATTATCAAACAATAAATCACCAAAAACACAAAAAGTTGAATTCTATGCAAACACTTAACAAGTAATTCAAGTACCTTATCGCCATCCTAATCATAAGAGTCATTATGCTCGATGACCGAGTCAAGTGGAAAATAAACAAAACTACTCCTACAGACAAACTAACTATCTTGAGGGAGAGAAAAGACAAATTTGCTAAATTGTTTGGGAACATAAAATGAGAATTTATATTCCAACGATTGACTAGAAAACAAATCTGATGAAGGTAAATCTTAGATAGATCACTTCCCAGGAAATGCAACATCTCAATTCAGGCATTCGAAAATTATATCTCCTTGTTTAATTAAGTATCAAAGTTACAAGTTCAGAAGATCACAAAAAATGTTACAAGCAAAAACATGGGTCGAAGGTCGTCCATAATTATGCTTTGAGGACAAAGCATCTCTAAGGGAGAGGCCATGTAATGAACAAAATATATAAATAAATATTAATAAATAATAATAATAATATATTAATAAAATAAACTTAACATTGATTATAATTAANTTATCAGATTATTTGTATTTTCGGAAGTGGAAGTTAGAGAAATTCCAGTAAAAATATTTTTTATCGTTTCATTCGTTATCTTGGAGGAGTTTCTCCTTTGTTTCTTGGGGTTTATCTTTTTGTTATTTGTGACTTCTATGTATGTGGATGTGCACTTTTCTTTGAACTAATTATCTCTATTAGAAGGTTGTTGGGTTTTCTCACTCAGTGATTTCCCATATCAAAATATTGTTTTTCTATTGTTTATATGATTGGTTATTCTTCTAGTGATCCTACTTTATATTCTACTGCATATAATACTGGAATTATACTTCTATCTATATAAAGTAACATAGTTATTCAACAACGTAACATTTTGCAACATCGTATGGTGTAATATAATAAGAAACCCATTTTATTATATATGAATAAGCAACCCTTTGTCATACAAAATGGGACAACGAAAAGGTCTACAATAATAAAAATGTTAATATATAATTGTTACAATTATAGGTAACCAATTGCGATAATATGTCTAGTACATTAAACAAAATGTCTAATTTTCATAGACAAACATTTTAAAACATACAAATTGCATTAATATCCAATTTTATATATGTGTGTGTGTGTGTGTGTGTGTTTATAATCATTATTCACTTGAACTATTGTCAATGCTTGATTTGCTTGCATGGTGCATCATTTCTTCATCACTATAGACGATATTGTACTTGGGTTATTTGGCCAAATGTTTTATTGATTGGCTTGATTTTGTTCATCCTTTTCATTGTCTATCTACAAACATAAAAAAATAAGGTGTAATGAGTATAACTACATCGATGAGCATACTACAAAAAAGAAATAATATACATGATTATGTAAATAAAAAAACGTACCATATCAATAAGTGATTCATAAATTATGCACATCCTTTCAAAGTCATTCCTCATGACATCTCTCAACAAATATTTTGTTGGCTCCACTCCATACTTTGTTTCCTGCAAATTTTAAACACCATGACAAATCATAGATTTAATAGAATGGTTTCTTGTTGTTCTATTAACTATAAAATTAGAGAAGTAAAACAACATAGCTAATTACAAATTGCATAATTAAGTCTTGACACTGCAACATATACTCACAACCCATACTTAACCCATTATCAATCAATTCTTTGGATGGATCTTCTTTGTATTTTAACACATGTTAGAAGACATCCAAGGATTGGTGTAAAATAATTAAAATATAAAAATCAGAACTAATAGGAATTCTTGAGTAAGGAAAACACAAGCACTCACAAAATTTGCAATCAACCCTTTTCTTCCTTGTCGTCATGTATTATACCTTGAATGGGTTACATTTTCTTTTTTTCTTCTGCAACAAAACTATTGAAATTAATATTTCAAGCTATAATTAAATTCTATGTACATAAAAGAAAAATCTATGATTACATATGTTTGATGCACGTTGTTGTTGAGATGGATCCTTCTATGATGCAATTATGTACATTTCTTAAACCATATCCTTGTACACTTTTTTGGACATCCCTACCAGAATTTTTCACATATCATCTCGTTCGTCCTTTGATATTTTCAAAATTTTCCTAAAAACGAAAAAATCACAAAAAAAAAGTTTATATTGATACAAAAGTATATATATATTGAAATAATATATATATGTATGTATATATATGTATGTATATATATGCAGATATATGTATATATATTTATTTCATAACTTTTTGTAGTAGTATACATATTAGAGAAAAACATTTTACGAATAATACTTTTTAAATGATTATTTTTTATTATTGTATGTTTTCACTATTCCAATTCTAACCAGTTGTATTGAGCATGCTATGTAAACACTTCTTCTAGTTTATATATAAAGCGATTCTTGGAATCATTGGATTGATTTTGTATTGTAAGTGAAAATTTCATTTATACATTATTTCCACTATATCTCTTATAGTTTTATAAAAGCCCCCCAACTCCCCCTTTCATTAACTTGCAGCAACACTCCAGATCATGAACTAAGAATGAATTCATCATCATTTACATCCTTCATAATTTTTATCCTCTTAAGACAACAGTCCCTTTCCTCGATGTCGGTCCTTGCACAACACTCAACAAATGTGAAATAGATTGTTTGAAACATGTTCACAACTATTCTTAAGAAGTACATTATTACTGAAAATTCAAAGAATTTGTATTTGTTGAATACTTTTTTATTCACCTAATTCATCCCTTTGCAACTTTTCCATCAATTTTTTACACTCCTTTGCATTTGAATTTGCAAACAATCTTATCGAAGTTTTTCAAGTTTGTTCTCTACACAAGAGACATTAACCAATACATATAATTTAAAGATATTTCAAATATATTAATTTAAACTAAATTTTAGAATAACTTGTTTTCTCCTCTTTTTGGGATGTGCTCCCATCATGCTCATTGCAACAATATGTTTCCTTGAACTTATATTAGACACATTCTATCAATAAATGTCATGCATAATTAAATAGAGACATTACTAATTCTTTTACAAATAAATTAAATATTTTTTAGCTAAAAATGTTTTTCGGTAAGTTGGTGTGCATTATACCGAAATACACACTGGTACTCTATCATCCCATACACGCATTGATGCACAAACATCAAATATATGCTATGATATAGTGTGGAAAACTTTAAAATTTTGAATTAAATTTTAGCGGTGCATCTCCAATTAGAGCACCAGTGTGTATTTTTTTTTCCTTGGAAAAAAAGCATAATTTTATTTCAGGAAAGGCAAACAAAATTACATTCTTTAGATGCGAATGCATTACGAGCAATCGGCTCCGTGTCATAGAACAAAGTAAAAAATAGACCAAAGGTCTGAGAAAAAGAAAAAGAAAAAAATCACTATATTACATCACAAGACTTGGAAGTCAAGGGTTAAAATATGCCTCTATTTTCCCTTTTTTCCCCATCTTCTTTGATTTCACTTCAGTCCATCCTTCCTGCAGTGACGCAACTACAATCAATTGTTTGCATGCCACCTCCTTTGGTTGCTAAACAGAAACTTGTTCCTTATCAAAATCTGAACTTTCTATTTCATGTGCACACTTTAGTCCACTTAAAGAAACATCCATAGGATTCACAACATTTGTTAGTGTTTCCTCACCAGAGTTCTTTTGTCCTAATATATGTGCATCCACTGATTCAGATTTCATCAATTTTTCCTCATTTTTCTGTAAATCCTGTTGTTCTTCGTCATCACTCTCCTCATTCTCATCTAGAGGCGGAACATAGTATGTTTGCCAATTTTTATGATTTACAGTCGACCCCCTTTTATTCTTTGGAAACTTTTTAGGAAGGGGGCATGAGTCTTGAAGGTGAACTGTCAAATGATAGAATCTAGACCTAAAAGCAGTATTTTCATAGTCCAAAACTTTGAATCCAATTGAAAGATTCATGTTTCAGCTGTAATCTATCAAGAGACCTTTGTTGAGGTCTATCTCCACACAAATTCTTGCATAAGTAAATACACCCTGCTCATTCCTATCGCTATCGCTTTTGATAAACCTCCAAAGAATATTTCCAATGTCTTCCAATACTAAATGATGCTAGAATGGTATAGGTAAATTTGGCAACCTCACCCATACCGACATCTTGGTTACCACCATGGAGTTTGCATCAAACTCAGGAAACCAAGGGGTTATGAAGAGCCCAACTCTCCCCCAAAACCAAGGACCCTGCGAAAAACATCTTCTGATAATCTTCTTGGGATTCAAACTGAACAACAAAGAAACCCTTGGAACATAAGAGGATTTGACAATTGGTTGTCCAATTTGTGTATATCCATTGATGGAGATCAAAATATTTGGGCCAAAACCCATTAAAGCGACAAATGAAAGCTACATATTGTAGCATACTGAAAAGTTGTTTTACCTGTGGATTCTTGATCTCCAGGGTTGGTGTGGATTCCAAATTTTCCACTAAATACAGACTATGTTGGGAAGAAGCTGAGGTCGATGTTTGTGACCCTTTTCAATGAGTTGCTTCCTTGCAAGACGAAGGACATGAGGGTCCTCCTTTTCCTTCTGCTCCCCCCCGCAAACGGTGCATCAAATAAATAGATGAGTTCTTGGAGATCTGACAATCTATTAGCCTAGAATATTCTTGCAACAATTTACCTTCGTGTAGAAAGAAAAGATAGGTTATAGGAAAACCATCTCTTCGCTCTAGAATAGATTTGAGAGACTTCACTGAATCAGAACCATGAACCCACACCAAAATCGACTTCCTAGAGGGCAATTTAATAAAAATATGATGCCTGTTTGTATCTTCCCTAACTCCAAATTCAGAGGAGATAATGGAAAAAAGATAGGGCACCACCCATGAGGAAAAAGAAAGAGCAAAAAACAGGCCTGTCAGAATCAGTACCTAGAGGTAGCGATTCTGGAACAACAGACTGTAACACCCTGGTTTTGACCCCGTTTGCATTAAATATATATGATGTAAATATTGTAATTAATCATGGTGTGGAGCTAAAGGAAAAATCCCCACCATTGATTTATCATTTTATGTTTTTCCAATTAAAATCGATGCCGATGGTATTTTGTGCTAACCAACACATTATAATTTTAGACATCATGTAAATATGCATTTTAATTAAATACCCACAACTAGCTATGTCAATGCAACATTAAAGAAATGGGGGCATGATTTCCTAAGGATAAGGGGGGGGTATATTTAACCTTTGGGGCCAATGGGGAAAAGCCAAATGTCAATAAAAGAACCCATCAAACTGTCAACCACCTTTTCTTGTCTTATTCAACCAACCATTTAACTCTCCAAGGAGTAGTTGGGCAGTTATTTCCTTGGGGAAAGGGGAGTATGGGCAGCCGTCAGTCCTAGCAGGGCTGTCAGACTTTGACCCCACATTTTTCCCAAGGGAGATCTCTCACCCAATTACCCTCACATGGAGGAAGGGAGGGGAATTCTTCACACACAGAGGTAGCTGCAGCTCACCCTCACGCACTGGAGCCGCATTCCTCATGCATTCACGCAGGAAGTCGTAATTTCTCTCTGGCAGGAAACTATTTTTCCCTCACACATGAGGTGATTACTCTCACTCTCACACAATTGATTTTTCCTCAATTGTTTTTCTCCATTCGCCTAGGCATGTTTTTGCAGTCTTTTATATTTTCCCCAGGCTAGGAAATCCGTTTTGGTAATGATCTATGGGTGGGTTTCTTTCCCACGATGTTTGCTGCATTTCCCCATCATTTTCCAAGTTGGAAATCATTTTGGTAATTCCCAGCGGATTGAGGAAGAGACCACAATTTTCTTGGGTTTTGTTGAGTTCGTTTTGGCCATGTTAGGGCCAAAACGTCCCTGGAAATCGAATTGGCTATTAGGGGGTTATTTTCACCCATCGTGGCAATTCATTTTGTTGTCAAAACTATTTTGGTTCATACCCAGAACCTGCATTTTGTTGTGTAGAGAATCCTGGTGTTGGCTTAGCTGAGTAAGTCCAAGAATTCATATGTTAGTGGGCTGACTGTGTTTGGATGTGGTTATTGACTTGACGGTGGGTGTTTGGCCTTGCTGTGTGTAAGTCTGTGTCCCCTAGTTCCCTGTGGAAATCATGCCCATCTTGGGGGTGGCAGTGATGCCGAGAGAGTAAGGAGCACACTAGCCTATGGTTGGGTGGAACGTTGTAGCGACATAGCTAGTTGTGGGGAAGATTCTTCTCAAGATAAGTATTCTTGTATATAACTCTGAAATTGTATTTTCTTCGTAGATTATCATGAACATGATGAATTTTGCTTGTTTTATGAGTATGAAGATCATGTATGTGAATGCTTGAATGTGTATGCTTCTGTTGTAGATTGCATATTTTATACATCTGTGTATGTTTTTAAGTTTCATGCATTTTATATCATGTTAATGGGGATAGTTTTCTTGGGTTGATAGCAGCATAGTCGTGTCCTCTCTCTGGTAGAAGGATGGGGACGTGATAGTGTGGTATCAAAGCCCATGTTGCAGCATGGGCCTCAATGGGCCATGAAGAAGTAGTGACAGAGGCAAGGTTACCCTCTGTCCAGCAGAGGAGAAATGTGAAACACACGAAAAATTTTCAAAATTTTCCTAAGTGTTGGAAATTTCCTATATTGGCTCAGTTGGCCGAGTTCTATCGATACAGTGTCAGCTGAACTGGCTGAGTTGAGCCGACGAAGGGAAAGAAAGAGAAAGAAAATCTCAAAAAAATTCTAATTGTTTGAAATTTTGCACATCGGCTCAGTTGGCCGAGTTTCCGTCGGCTAGAAATGTTGAGTTGGTATGAGTTGAGCTGATGGCTTCGGCTTGAAAACCTAAGTTGAGCCGATGAGAAGAAGGAGAAAACAAAATTTCTGAAAAAATTCTAAGTGTTGAAAAATCGGGTTAACTCAGCGAGTTTTGTCGATACATCGGCTGTGTTCGGTGAGTTTTTTCGATACACATTGGGAGAACTTGGAAAGTTGAGCTGATGACAGGAAAAAGGGATGAAAAATTTTCATAATTTCTCTAGGTATGGCATGTCGAAAAAACTTTGGGAAGTTTTTCGATGGATCTCAAATGAGCTTTCCGATGCATCTCGAATGGGATTTCCGATGCATCTCAGATGAGTTTTCGATGCATCTGGGATAAGTTTTCTGATGCATATCAGATGAGTTTTGCCGATGTCGAGGAAAGAAAGAAAAATTTTGAAAATTTTGTCTAAGTGTCAAAAATCTCATATCGGCAATAAAAGACGAGTTTTTTTCGATGCATGTCGGGTGAACTCGGTGAATTATGTCGATACGTCAGAAGGAAACGACGAGTTATTCCGATTGAAAAGAAATGTTAAGTTTTGCCGACGCATCAAAAGGGAAAAGGTGAGTCGAGCTGACATGCCGGAAAACTTTGGTGAGTTTGCCGATCGGGTGGTAAAGCTGAGTTGCTCCGAAAAAAGAGAATTTTTGTAGGTTTTCAGTGGGATTTAGAGGGACAAGAAAGGTGAAAAATGGCAGTGATCTTATGCACCAAATTGCGCAAAAAATAAAAATATTTACAAAAAAAAACGAGGGCGCATTGCAAAAAGGAAACTACAACAAGAAGGAGTGATAATTAGTAGATTTGCTACACTTAGCCAACCCGACGAAAGGCACACTGACCATTCATGATTGCAAGAAGCAATTGGTAAGTAATTGTTTGAATTTAGGAGATTGAATAAAAAATGTTGTTGTTAACACATTTTGCAGAGTCATAGTGTAGATTGAAAAGTTGACCTTGGTTCGACCAAGAGGGTTAGAGAAGTCCAGCACCAAGAATATTAACAGGATGGATGATGCACAAGATCCCTATGGACATGGGAAAGATGCTATTGGGGAAAATCCAAGACATACACAAGAGGGGCAGAAATCCACTCCAATGTTGGAGATGTGGAGGACCCCATTTGCGTCGGATTTGTCCACATGGGGAAGGGTGTGTAAGGACAACTTACAATATCCAAGGTCATGGAACTGAAGCTGTTGAGAAGTGGGACAAGAGAGTTCCCCAGATGTTGTAGATTCCATAAGAAGCCTAAGGGAAGAATTGCAGGATTGCAAAGATGAAAATAAAAGGCCAGTCAAGGCTCTGGTAGAGAAAAACCAGTTGACTACCGCCATGCTACAGAGTTTGGAATATCTCCAAAGGTAGATAAACTATGGGCATTGGTTAACAGAGGTAGAAGGGAGTAGTATAAGTTCCCATGAGAAGAATGAGAAGCTTAACCCAAGGAAGAGAGGTTTCAAACCTCCTCACCTCTCGAAGAAGCAAAGGAATCCATCACAAGCTGTGATTGATCCGGCCAGAGTGATGAGGAAAAAGCCAAAGGAACCTCTCAAATGTTGGGGATGAGAAGGACCCCATCTATGCAGATATTGTCCACTTGAGAATAGGAATGAGGGTCAAGTCCCTAGCACCCAAGAAGCTGAAACTATGGGTCAGGAAGCAGGGATCATTCCTAAAATTTGTGTAGTGTTAGAATACCACCAGGAAGGTCATAACTCAACTGTGGTGGTAGTTGAGGGTGAGATTTTTGAACAGACGGTTTATGTTTTGTTCGACCCTGGATCGACTCACATCTATATCACCCCTAGACTTATTGAGATGTGCACTTTGAAGAAATCAAAGCATAGAATATCATGGTTAGTTCAGCTAGCCACCGGAATCCAGAAGGATGTCAGTGAGGTGGTAATGAAATTTCCATTGGTCATGGATGGGTTACTCACCTGTGCAGATCTTGATGTTCTGCCACTTGGATCACATGATGTCCTCATTGGAATGGATTGGTTGGAAGCACATAGAGCAAAGCTTGATTGTTACAACAAGACTTTTGCATGCTTGGATGAAGAAGAAAACCTAAGGGTTGTGAAAGGAATTCCAAAAGTGATCTCTGGAAGGGATTCTTTAGCAATGCAGTTGAAGAAGTTCTATGGGAAAGGTTGCAGAGTGTATGCAACTCATGTTTTGGACGCAAAATATTATGATACTCCTAGATTGGAGGGCTTTCATATACTACAGGGATTCGAGAATATTCTCCCTGATAAAATTCCAAGGCTTCCTCCAAGAAGTGACATTAATTTTACCTTTGAGCTTGTACCTGGAGCAGCACCAGTGTCCCAGACATCTCGTAGGATGAACAAACCAGAAATCCTAGAGATGAAGAACTAGCTGCAAGAGTTGTTGGAAAATAAGTACCTCAGGCCGAGTGTGTTTCCTTGGGGAACACCATCCTTGTTTGTGAAAGAGAAATATGGTACACTCTGGTTGTGTATTGATTATAGATAGATGAACAAAGTCATTGTGAAGGACATGTATCCTTTGCCTGGAATTGATGACCTCTTTGATCAAATGAGAGGAGAAAAGATATTTTCCAAGATTGACCTAAATTCTGGTGACCAGCAAGAAAGGATCAAGGATGAATATGTTCATAAGGCAACCTTCGGAGCAAGGTATGAATCTTATGAGTTTGTAGTGGTGCCATTTGGGTTCACAAATGCACCAGCTACATTTATATGCCTCGGGAATAATATTTTCAGAAGGTACTTGGGAAAGTTGGCTCTCATTTTCCTTGATGACATTCTTGCTTATTCAAAGGAGGAGGAAAAACATGTGGAACAGTTGAGGCTGATTTTAAAATTGCTCGAGGAGCATCAACTGTATGCAAATTTGAGAAACTATGACTTCTACAAAGATGGAATTCATTATTTGGGTCACATTATCTCAGATAAAGGAATATATGTAGACCCTGAACAGATTGAGGCCATGATGAGTTGGCCTACTCCAAGAAAGTTAACAGATCTACGATCTTTTGTGGGAATTGCAGGATACTGCAGGAGGTTCACTGAAGGATATTTTGCAGGTAAAGCTGAGTCTATGTATAGGCTGAGGAAGCCTGCATGTGAACTTGTAGTTCCATGAGGAAATGGCCTTTCCTGAAGACTACAGGTAGAATGACCAGACCAGAGCAGTCTAGTTGTACCCACTGCAACCAAGGCAGGAAACTGCCATGTGCTATGAGAATGATCTCATGACTGAAATCTAACTTTTGAACATCATAAATTTTGAACTTCGGATTTTAAATTTTGTTGTTAATCAAATATTATTAACTGTTTGGCTAATTTAACATGGTGTCAAGATGACATGTTGTATGTGAATGTCCAGATTTTGGGAAGCATGTATAAGACACGTGTAAGATAGGGATGAGTACTCCCCACTTGTAAAAGCCAAACAATATGAGGACGATCTCATGGTTACAAAATCTGATTTTCTGTGGGAAGTAGAATTGTGAATTCAAATTTTGGATTTGACTATCAATGTTATTAATCATTTGATAATTGGAAATTTTTCCAGGCATGAAATAGATTTCAAAATCTATGATTAAATTTTTTATAATGGCATCTCATATGAACTGCATGCTTATATGTAGCACAGACGAGATGATGAAAACATGCATTGGTTGTACATGGCTCCTCGGAAGGATGTACTTGGATACATATCTTCTCGGAGGGATGTGCCTGGAATAGGTTTGAAAACCTATAATTGCAATTACTTTTATAATGACATCTCATATAAAATGCATGCTTGTATGTAACGCAAGTGAGATGATGAAAATATGTACTGGACATTTATGGCTCCTCAGAAGGATGTACTTGGATACATAGCTTCTCGGAGGGATGTGTTTGGGATAGGTTTGAAAACCTATAATTGGAATTATTTTTTATAATGACATCTCATATAAACTACATGCTTGTATATAACGCAGGTGAGATGATGGTGGTCCGCCCTGGAGTACATAGCTCTCGAGAGAATGCGTTTGAGAAATATGACTCCTCTAAAAGGATGTACGAGAGTACATAGCTTCACCCCCCTGCCAGCTAGGCACTGGTATGCATCACTGGGGATGCCCAGGGTGTAAGACATCCGGTTAGACTTCTCTCCGCACACATTCACGCCGTAAGGGGACTATCATGAGAGTGGGGGCTCCGTGAAGAGAATAAACCCTAGGTATTATGATGTCTGAAAGGGAAGCGCTTGAGCATTGGTGAGAACTTGGAGGATGTGTTGGGCCCTTAAGCCAGAGCTATCATTAAACACCTAGGAAGGTGTTGGGCTCTGAAGCGGGGCTGATCAAATATTAGTTGAGAGATGCTATAGAGAAAATTATTAGATGACTTGGAAAATACTGGTAGATTATCTGTAATTACACATGCACATAATGATTCAGTTAAGATTTTAAAAATCTTGTTAAGAAATAAATCCTGCGAAAATGAATCTGACATGTGAATTAATCTGTTATGGTTCCTAGAAAGGAAGCACCTGAACATTGGTAAGCACTTGGAGGAGGTGCTAGGCCCTTAAGCCAAGAGCTATCATTAAGCACCCAAGGAGGTGTTAGCCTCTAAAGCGGGGCTGACTAGATCTCGATTGGGAGATTCTACGCAGATAAGTATTTGATTACTTGGCAAATCCTCGTTGATTTATGTGATTATTCATATGCATATGATGTGGTCTGTATTTTTGAAAAATATTGTTAAAGGTTGCATCTTATAGAAATGAATCTGACCAGTGAGTTGATTCATTTTTCTATCTGGAAAGGAAGTCCCTAATCTTAGCAAGCACTGGATCAGGTGCTAGGCTCTTAAGCCGGAGCTTCCATTAATCACCCAAAGAGGTGTTAGGCTCTGGAGCAGAGCTACTCAATCTCGGTCGAGAGATGCTACACAGATAATGCCAGAGCATTGGTAAGCACTGAGAGGAAGTGCTGATCCTTAAGCAAAGCTTCCATTAAGCACCTAGAGAGGTGTTGGGATCTAACGTAGGGCTACCAGATCTCAGTTGAGATATGTTACACAGATAAGTATTTGGTTTACTTATCAAACTCTTGTTGTTGTTGATTCTTGTAAATATACATGAGCATATGATGCAGCCATGGTTTTGAAAAAAATTAATATAGATTGCACCTTATATGAATGAATCTTACATGTGAATTAATTGTTGTGGTGTCCGGAAATGAGGTGTCGAACTTGGTGAGATCCTAGAAGGTGTTTTAGGCTCTGAATCAAAGCTATCAAATCTCAACTAAAAGATATTTTTAGGTGATCCAAGGCTTGTATGAACTTGGCTACCCTTTAAAGCACACCCAGGTGTGAGGTGGGGCAGTGTCGTGAGTGCCATGGTTGTATTAGCCCAGTCAGACACCTGTGGAACCAAAATAAGATACTTATGCAAGATAATTATTTGGTTCACTTGGAAACTTCTTATTGATTTTATGTCGATATACATGTGCATGTGATTCATCCATTATTTTTGAAAACCTTGTAAATCTGACTTGGAATTGACTCATTGCTCGGGGATTGAACATAGGTATTGTTGGATTTCCAAAGACATTGGAGATGTTCCAAGCTATGGAGAAGGATTCTCCAGGACCGGAAAAAGATTCGGTGGTGTGTACTAATGCATGTGATCAAGGACTTGGGGGAGTCCATACGCAAGACAACCACGTAGTGGGACCAAGGAGGAGTTCCATATCGTACCATTGGACAAGTGAAAATGCATAATGAACACCATGATCCCGATGAGGCTACATGGGACCTGGAGGATGCCATACGATTGGCACATCCATTTTTGTTTAATTTTGCAAAGCACTGAGGTAGTGCCAAGGTAGCATTTTTGTTCAGTTTTGATGAGCACTGAGGACAGTGTTGTTGAAGGGGGAGGGGAATGTAAACCCTGGTTTTGACCTCGTTTGCATTAAATATATATGATGTAAATATTGTAATAAATCATGGTGTGGAGCTAAAGGAAAAATCCCCACCATTGATTTATCATTTTATGTTTTGACGATTAAAATTGATGCAGAAGGTATTTTGTGCTAACCGGCACATTATAATTTTGGACATCATGTAAATATGCATTTTAATTAAATACCCACAACTAGCTATGTCAATGAAACATTAAAGAGATGGGGGCATGATTTCCTAAGGATAAGGAGGGGGGGGGGTATTTAACCTTTGGGGCCAATGGGGAAAAGCCAAATATCAATAAAAGAACCCATCAAGCTGTCAACCACATTTTCTTGTCTTATTCAACCAACCATTTAACTCTCCAAGGAGTAGTTGGGCAGTTATTGCCTTGGGGAAAGGGGAGTATGGGCAGCCTTCAGTCCTAGCAGGGCTGTCAGAATTTGACCCCGTGTTTTTCCCAAGGGAGATCTCTCACCTAATTACCCTCACGTGGAGGAAGGGAGGGGCATTCTTCATACACAGAGGTAGCCGCAGCTCACCCTCACGCACTAGAGCTGCATTCCTCATGCATTCATGTAGGAAGCTGTAATTTCTCTCTGGAAGGCAGCTATTTTTCCCTCACGCGGGAGCTGATTACTCTCACTCTCATGCAATTGATTTTTCCTCAACCATTTTTCTCCATTCGCCCAGGCACGTTTTTGTAGTCTGCTTTATTTTCCCAAGCTGGGAAATTCATTTTGGTAATGATCCGTGGGTGGGTTTCTTTCCCCATGATTTTTGCTACATTTCCCCATCATTTTCCAAGATGGAATCATTTTGGTAATGCCCAACAGATTGAGGAAGAGACCACGATTTTCTTGGGTTTTGTTGAGTTCATTTTGGCCACGTTAGGGCCAAAACGTCCTTGGAAATTGAATTGCCTGTTAAGGGGTTGTTTTCACCCATCTTGAAAATTCAATTTGTTTCCGAAACTATTTTGGTTCATACCAATAACCTGCATTTTGCTGTGTAGAGCATCGTGGTGTTGACTTGGCTGAGTAAGTCCAAGAATCCATATGTTAGTGGGTTGACTGTGTTTGGATGTGGTTATTGACTTGTTAGTGGTTGTTTTGCCTTGTTGTAGGAAAGTCTGTGTCCCCTAGTTCCCTGTGGAAATCATGCCCAGATCGAGGGTGGCAGTGATGCTGAGAGAGTAAGGAGCACACTGGCCTATGGTTAGGTGGAACGTTGTAGTGACATAGCTAGTTGCGGGGAAGATTCTTCTCAATATAAGTATTCTTGTATATAACTCCGAAATTGTATTTTCTTCGTAGATTATCATGAACATGTTAAATGCTTAAACATAATGAATGTTGCTTGTTTTATGAGTATGAACAGCATGTATGTGAATGCTTGAATGTGTATGCTTCCGCTTTAGATTGCATATTTTATACATATGTGTATGTTTTTAAGTTTCATGCATTTTATATCATGTTAATGGGGCTAGTTTGCCCGAGTTGATAACAGCATAGTCACGTCCTCTCTCTAGTAGAAGGGTGGGGACGTGACACAGACGAAAATGAAATTTGGGGATTCCGGCCCTCCTTTGAACTTCTTGAATGAGTTTTCTGATTATCATGCAAAGAAATTTAGCTATCTCAGGAAACAAATTCACTAAAACAGGGAAGCTCTTCACTTCTTCTACTTTTCGATCCCTTTAGTCCTACTCCGGACTAGCTTGAATCCAAAAGGATGGCATTACAATACCTTCTCGAGCTGAGGTCCCAAGAGCCAGGGCTGCCTCCACTCCTATTTTTGGCACAAGCATCTGATCTGGTGTTTGCAAGGTTGACTGGTCTAGGGAAATGCAAGGGGACAGAGGGATTGATGTGTTATGAAGGACGAGGGGAACTAGTGACCGCAAAGTCCAGTGCGTGCAGGTGGATTTCCTCTTGATATTTCAAGGGCCTCGAGCTTCCAAAGTCATCTTAGATTGAAGCATCAGACCCCTGGATTGGGCTGAAATCCCTTCTTTCGCCCGCACATATCCATTGCACCCTTGCTACGGGATCAAAGATGGGAGAGCGGCAACCATTACTAGGGTTTCCATCCAAATTTTCACATTTTATTTTATTGTCTTGTGGGTATCACTGGTGTGTATTAGTGTATGTATCCCACAAATATACCCATTAACTTTTTTGTAATTAAAATTAAAATGGTGCACTTTTAAATGAAATTTTTGAGGTATCCCAAATTGTGGGGCATATTAGTATTCCTCTATTGATAGACATTTTAAACTACTTTTTTTTGGGAGGTGCCATCATTAAAACTCAACTAATAGATAGTCCAAATACATCAGGTGATGCACGCTACCCATTTACACGTGCATTGCAACCCTTTGTTAGAATTTTATCATTCAAGCTAGCATTATGTTAGGATCTTTAACTGAGAGAATAACAAGTACAGCAATAAAACACAAGAGACAATGAACACAATGTTTTTCCTCAGGAAAACCATAAATGGAGAAAACCCAACAACTTCCTCAAAGATAGAATCATCACCAAAAGTAAAACCCCAAAACAGTAAGATGATCTCCCGACTGCAGTAGCCTCTTTCTTCCTGGCCCCAGTGTCTTCTTCTTCCTCAGCTATGCGCTACATCCGAGTGTGAGTGAGTGTGTTCTAAATAGAGAGGCTAGCTCTCTATTTATACTAATTCCTTACTTGACAAAACCCTACTAGGGCCGACTTCTCTAGGAGATTCTAATAACCCTAGTGCCCCAAAACTGCGGGGACTTTAACCCTTGATCAATAGGAGGGTTACCCATAATGACTTGACATGACTTGTTTACATTATAGAACATCCCAATAGGAACATCGGGGCATGACATGACTCAATTAAATTACAGATACTTCCCGGAATAAACATCGGGGCATGACATGACTCAATTACATTATAGATACTACATTCCAAAGTTACATATACATCAACACTCCCTCTTAACTAGGAAGGTATTCTCTCGACACAATTTGTCAGCACTGGTCTTCTTCTCTAGATCATCTCATCATCTTCATCTTCAAGTCATCTTCATCTTGGATCTAGATCATCATCACTGGATCTAGATCATCACTCGATTTCGATCATCACGAGGACATCATCACTAGATTTGGAACATCACAGGGACATCATCACTCGTTCTGGATCATCACTGCTAGATCTGGATCATCACTCGATCTGGATCATATCCAAGATATCATAACTGGATCTTATTAATCACTCAATTTGGATAATCACTGGGTCGTCATCATAGGTGCTATCTCATGATTCTTCTCATCACAGGAAGTTCTATAGAGCCAACCCTTTTCATGTTGATTGTAGGCCTAGCCTCCTTGTAGGTCTTCTTTAGCCCTTATATCTGACCCTAAGTCAGAATGGCCAACACTCACATCTGAACATGAGAGGAACACATCCAACATCATGTCAGAAAGGCACAGCCCTTACATTCACCAGCATGACAGTACTCAACTACTATCATCTGTGAAAAGGCTCAACACTCACATCTGACCTTGACTCGTCAGAAAGGCATAGCACTCACATCCACTAGCATGACAATACACAACTACTATCATCTGTGGAAAGGCACAGCACTCACATATGACCTTGACTCGTCAGAAAGGCACTCAGTCCTAGACTAAGGGTTCCTGGTAACTGACCAGGTGCATCCATTCAGAGAATGGCAATAGCCCTTATATCCAACCCTAAGTCAGGATGCCTGGCACTCACATCTTACATGGAAGGAACCAATACTCTCACCATGATAGAATGGCAATAGCCCTTATATCTAATCATGTGGGAACACATCCCTCAATCACATCAGAATGGCCATGCACTCATATTTGATCATGTGAGAACACATCTCTCAGTCATATCAGAATGGCCCTCAGTCCTAGACTAACTTTTCCTAGTAATTGACCAGGTACCTCCATTCAAACAATGGCAATAGCCCTTATATCTGATCATGTAGGAACCAATCCTACAGTCACATCAGAATGGTCAGCACTCATATCTGACATCGAAGGAACCAATCCTCTCACCATGACAGAATGGCTCAGCCCTTACATATGACCATGGAAGGAAACAATCCTCTCACCATGTCAGAATGGCTCACGGACTAATCACTTCCCCTTGGAGGAAATCTCAATCTAGAGAACACCAAGCTTCTCCCTGAAGTACTCAAAATTAACTCTGGCTAATGGCTTCATCAACACATCAGCTATCTGTTCGTCCATCTCAACATACTAGAGCTTCACTGCTCCTCTCTACACCATATCCCTGATATAGTGATACTTGATATAGTGGAACAATGGGTTCTTCGACAACTTCACACAACTTTGGTTGTCACAATATATACAAGTAGCATCCAACTGGAGATCAAATACATTATACAGTAGCTTCCTCAACCACACTACCTCACAACTAACTGAACAAGCTGTGACATACTCTGCTTTAGCTGTACTCAGTGCCACACAGGATTGCTTCCTGCTAAACCAAGAGATCACACCTGATCCCATACTGAAGCAACACCTTGAAGTGCTCCTCCTATTGATGGCACTGTCTACCCAATCTAAATCAACATAACCCTCTAGGTTAATCTTCTGACTCGCCTCATACTTGAGCCCATAATCAACTGTACCCCTCAGGTACCTCAGAATATGCTTTGCAGTAATCAAGTGAACATGTCTTGGATCTGTCAGGAACTGGCTCAAGGTGTTCACAGCAAAGAAAAAATATGGTCTCATGTTCATCACGTACATCAAGGACCTAATCATCTGACGATACATCGTGGCATCAACCGCTTCTGATGAATCATCACTTAATAGCTTCAGGTTCAATGCCATAGGTGTGGTCATGGCCTTGCAGTCCATCATCCCGAATCTCTTCAGGATATCTATCATATATTTCCCTTGTACCAGGGAAATTCCATCTGCACTCTGCCACACCCCCATGCCTAGGAAATAATGCATCATTCCCAATTCCTTCATTTCAAACTCGGCAGAAATCCTCCTCTTTGTATCAGCAATCAACCCACCCATACCTATTACAAAAAGATCATCTACATACAGTAGGAGCATCACTAGGTTTCCATCCTCAACCTTGTAGTAAAGGTTGGAATTTGCTTTACTCTTGGTAAAGCCAAAATTGGATAGAAAGTTGTCAATTCTATCGTACCATGTCCTGGGTGCCTGTTTCAAACTGTACAGGGCTTTCTTCAATCTACACACATGAGACTCCTTGTCATGTGTCTCAAAACCAAGTGGCTGCTCCACATACACTTCCTCTTCCACTACACCATTCAAGAAGGCAGTCTTGACATCCATCTGGTGTATCTTCCATTTCATCACTGCAGCCAGAGCAAGTACTGACCTGATGGAAGTGTATCTGGCTACAGGTGCAAAATTTTATTTGTAATCTATTCCTTCTTTTTGGGAGAAACCACGAGCAACAAATCTTGCTTTATGTTTTTGTATGCTACCATATGTAGCATGCTTGATCTTGTAGACCCATTTGGAAGTTACAATCGACTTCCCTTCTAGTCTTGGGACAACATCCCAAACATCATTCTTCATGATCAATTGATATTCTTTGATCATAGCATCCTTCCATTCTTTTCGTTCTACCGCTTCTTCATAATAGGAAGGTTCTTTATTGATGAAATCACATAATAAGGCTACATAACCAGAGCAGGATCTGGTCCTCTTTCTTTCTCTGTGATTCTCTTCTGGAGCCCCATATCTTTCCGCACCTTGGATAGCTTCCCATACCCAAGCAAGTTTCCTCTTATGAGGATTCTTCTCCTGAGGTGGATCTACAGGTTCTTGAGGTTCTTCAAATTCTCGATCTTCTTCTTGAGTTTCTTCATTCATGGTTGTGTCATGAATTCTGGGTGATTCTGATTCTTCAGGAACTTCAGCAGGTTTCTTTCTAGATTTGTTGTAAGCTGAGTCTTCATCAAATGTTACATCCCTTCTTAGGTCAATCTTCTTGAACCCTGGGAAGTATATTCTGTAAGCCTTCGAGCTTTCAGAGTATCCCACAAATATACCCTTCTTTCCTGAAGGATCTAATTTTGTCCTCTTCTCTTTTGGAATGTGTATGTACACTAGACAGCTGAATATTCTAAGATGGTTGACTTCTAGTTTCTTGCCGAAAAAGACTTCTTCAGGTGTCTTTTTCTCGATTACTCTGTGCAGAGTGTGATTCTGTACATACACCGATGTTCTAGCAGCTTCTACCCATAGATGCATAGGAATATCTTGATCATGAAGCATTGCTCTAGCAGCTTCCATGATAGTTCTATTCTTCCTTTCTGCAATCCCATTCTGTTGTGGATTATATGGAGTGGATAACTCCCTCTTGATCCCTGAGTCTTTGCATAACTCTTTGAATTCATTTGATGTGAATTCTCCATCATTATTTGATCGAAAGGTCTTGATCTTCCTTTCAGTGTGGTTCTCAATCAAGGCTTTGAATTCCTTGAACTTGTTGGATACTTCATCTTTGTTCTTCATGAAGTAAATCCATGTCTTCCTAGAAAATTCGTCAATGAAAGAAACATAGTATACATACCTGCTTAGTGAACTTTATGACATTAGACCATACACATCGTAGTGAATGATTTCCAATATTCCTTTTTCCTTGCTCTCGCTACTTGGAAATGTCTTCTTTGTATTCTTTCCTTTTGCATATCCTTTGCAAACTCCATCATGTTTTCCTTGAATTTATGGAAGACCTTCAACAGCTTTGCTTGCAAGTGGTAGTGCTCTATAATGCACATGTGCAAGCCTTCTATGCCAAAGCGCATTTGGATCTACTATGTCATGGACTAAAGCTTGCTCTGGATGGCCCTTCAATTTGTATAGACCTCCTTCTTGTTCCCCAATCACTACTGCATCATTAATAGTCTTTCCCTTTGGCCACATGATAACTTGTCCATCTATAAATGAAACCCTCATGCCTTTTGCATCTAATGCAGATATGGAGAGAAGGTTCTTCTTTAGTCCTGGTACAAACAATACATCTTACATCTTCATAGAATTTCCAGAGTCTAGCTTATAGGAGGATTCCCCACTACCTTTTATTGGATACTGGTAGTCATCTCCAAGTTTCACCTTGTGAGGTGATTCATGTTTTGAAAGTTTTACAAATGACTCTTTGAATCCTGTCATATGTTTGGAAGCCCCACTGTCTATAATCCAATCATTGCTTCCATGTGTGATGTTTCCCGTGAGAGCAGAAATCAAGACAGATTCTTCATCACTTGAAGAGTCTTCACTTTCATATCTGGTTCTCTTTGTGGAAGGTTCATCATCCTCTGCAGCATGAGCATGATGTATTCTCTTGTTTCCCCTTTTCTTATTTTTTCTTTTAGGACAATCTTTTGCAAAGTGTCCAGGCTTCATCACATGTATAACATCTGCTTCTAGACAAATCTTTTCTAGAGTTAGTTTTATGGAAATGCTTACCTCTGGAGTGATGTGAACTTCTTTTGCTTTTCTTGGAATGAACTGTGAGGGCTTGAACTTCACTTCCCATCTTTTCTTCTTGAGAAACTATCTGAGCTTCTTCTTGAGAGCATTCTTCCCATAGTCTACTAAATTTGACTAGCTTCTTTCTGGCATAGATCCCTTGAATAAAGGAGTCGCATGATCTAGGGAGACCATTCAAGGTGGTCATCACAATCTCTACATTCTCCACTTCTTCATCTACTGCTTCCAGTTGTTCCTTGATCTGAGAGACCCTTTTAAAGTAATACTGGATGGTCTTAGCATTCTAGATCTTTATATTCTTCAATTGGTTTCTCAGAGTCATCTTCCAGTTTATGTTATTTCCTTCAAACAGTTTGGTTAGGGCATCAAACATAGCTTTAAGTGTCTTTAGGGAGGACACCTGTGGTATGAGGTGATCATTGATTGAATCACCAATAATCCTCTTTGCCATAACCAACTTCTTCTTGTGTAAGGCCTTAGCCTCATCTCCCTCTGGAACTGGAACCTCCTCATTGATATAGGAGTCCAACTCATTTTCTTCCAAGACCAGGGAGATCCTATACTTCCAGGATCGAAAGTTATCATCTCCCTCAAGATTTTCATCAAGCTTGGTATGATGAGACATATTAACTGAGAACCTCAAATGGAATTACAAAAGATTTAGATCTTAGCAAGGCCAAGATGTCGGATCTGGATTTGGAGCTGAATTTATGTAGTGCTGGTTCAAGAGCAGATTAGGGTTTGGATTTTCTGGATTTTTGTCCAACCAAATGCTTTGATATTGATCTCTAAAATTCAATTTTGAGGAGGATATCAATCCAATACTAGACTCACTAAAAAATTCCACTTATGTGGAAATCCCTAATTTCCGGCAACAGTGTCGGGTCCAAAACTGAAAAAGCTCAGAATTGGATTCTGCTTGGACAGAAAGATGCGCCCTAGGGAGGAGAGTTAATCCAACCTTCTTTTGCTGAAAATCTATGGAGAGAGATACACAAAGTAGGAAGCCCTAGTTCCCGCAGTTGCATAGTGTCTTCTTCTCAGGTTAGCTTTGATACCATGTTAGAATTTTATCATTCAAGCTAGCATTATGTTAGGATCTTTAACTGAGAGAATAACAAGTACAGCAATCAAACACAAGATATAATGAACACAATGTTTTTCCTCGGGGAAACCATAAATGGAGAAAACCCTACAACTTCCTCAGAGATAGAATCAGCACCAAAAGTAAAACCCTAAAACAGTAAGATGATCTTCCAACAGCAGTAGCCTCTTTCTTCCTAGCCCCAGTGTCTTCTTCTTCCTCAGCTATGCGCTACAACTGAGTGTGAGTGAGTGTGTTCTAAATAAAGAGGCTAGCTCTCTATTTATACTAATTCCCGACTTGACAAAACCCTACTAGGGCTGACTTCTCTAGGAGAGTCTAATAACCCTAGCGCCCCGGAACTGCAGGGACTTTAACCCTTGATCAATAGGAGGGTTACCCATAATGACTTGACATGACTTGTTTACATTATAGAACATCTCGATAGGAATATCGGGGCATGACATGACTCAATTACATTATATATACTTCCTGGAATAAACATCGGGGTACAATACATGAAATATACAAGTGAATACATTCCGAAGTTACATATACATCAACACCCTTGAAAGTGAATTACTAATAAAAATGACTTTCCTATGGCAAAGTTGTATCGACAAGAGGTATTATCCCATCAAAATCATGCATTACTTGCACTAGCATGAACTACTTATATATACCTCCGAGGGTCAATGGATTAACATGTAAGGGTCATCATTATTGAACTATGACCAAATTAGCACATTTTGTTGGTGCATTTGTAATGAATCATCCCATGAATTAGAAAATACTTGTACCTTATGTCAACATCGAGTTAATTAATGTGGAGTTGTGAAACTTAACCAAAATAACATAAATTGTCACTAAAATAATCAATGTTGGAATGTGTAATTTTAATATTACATGTGTAATGACCACTAGTATGATGTAGAAAGATGTCTTATATAGCATTGTAAGTTATAAATAACTCTCATTTTATGTAAAATGAGTTATTTCACAAGCATCATGGAGTAATAAGCTCCTATCATGGTTCATTATATAAAGAGGTGGAAAATCATTTATCGCACATGAATTTTGTGATGTTATTCTTCCATACATTTTAGTATATAATACAGGAGAGGGAGAGCCTTTGGGAATATCTTGTGGAATACATTGTGATGTACTTATTGTAAAATTTTGAAGCATATGTGGGGTGAATCTCTCTTGTAATATTGGATATTTTCTTAAGAATAAAGAAGAGCAAACCTTTTCATGGATGTTTCCACATTTGGGGTTTTACCACATATATCTGATGAATTGTTCTCTCATCTCTTATTTCTTACATGATTATTTTTGTTTGTATGGATACACAGATAGACACGTAGATATGTGTTATTGATTTAGATGTTAGTGTAAATCAAGGATCATTTTAGGGGCAAAATTTATCCCAAGGGAGAATTTATAGGGGTCCCAAAAAAATATTTGGTGAAATTTTAGTATAGGAAGTTTTTTTTTAATTTAATAAACTAGTCCCATATTTACTAAAGGCTTAAAGGTGGGAAATCGATTAGCCAATCCCGCGAGAAAGGGAAAAATGAATTTAGTTGAATTTAGCCACATGAAATAATATTGAAATGGGCAGTTCGCCCCCATCTTTCCAGTAACATAGGGGAAGAGAAGTTGTTCTCCCTGTTTTTTCATTCATGGAGCCGATTAGTAGTTGGTTCGCCTCATTTTTTCGTTAATAGAGGTGGTCAACAGTTAAATCGGCCTCAATTTATGGAACATACGGAAAATTGCAGTTAGATCGCCCTCATACTGAGGTAAATATGTACCATAGGGATTTTGACCTCCATATTTCAAGGTAAAAAACAAATTCAATGATTTCTAACCTCCAGATTTCATGGTGAATAATAAATTCAGTCGTTTCAGCTCCCAAGTGAAGATTTTTCAATTCCAAATCGGTCCACATTTAGAAAAATGTGGAATGATCTAGTCAATGGGGGCATTTTTTTTCTATATAATGTTGCAAGAGTCACCAATTCACCCCGTAAAGAGTTTGTGGAAAGAAATTCGACAATGGTTGAGAGGCTGTGGAAATAAATTCGACAGTGGTTGAGAGGTTGTGGAAAGAAATTTGACAGTGGCTGAGAGGCTGTGGAAAATCTCTGCATTTTTTCAATGCTTCTTGGGATCTCCAATATTTATAGAGGTCATTTTTCCTAACTTGTTTTTTTTGTTGGCTTATCCTCCACATTGAGTCTCAAAAATTGATTAATGACTGTAGATCTAGTTCCTTTTCACTTGCTAAGTTTTTAATTTGCGTTGAGTTACTCTTTAGTTTCATTGATGGTAATTTTTCAATAAGTTGATCCACATCAAGTTATGGTTTGGGCTTAGTAGGGAATTTGTTTTCAAATTGTTTACATTCTTAAGAAGAAGAAAAAATTTAAAAGAGTTGTTTTCATTATCAACATCTTTACATGAAGAACTAGGTGTCGATCTAGTCGAGCAAGTGTTGGTTTAATCAAGGCCACCATTACATATTTTTTCTTATATTTTGTATAATTATTCCTATAAGCATGTGTTATAGTTTTTTGGTCTCCTAATACTTCACTCCAAGAGGTTGAATTCGCCTTTCCTATTGGCCTAAGTAGGATCCTTGAATTCAAATACAATGTTCATCTGAATTAAGATCCTAACTACAAAATTAACTTAACTCGTTCCTAGTCAGTTTTGTTTTGTTGTTGCATATTTGTGTCCATCTGAATGTAGAGATCATACTTAATTTTATTTTCTAGAAGTGTGATGTGCATTGGTCTTTGGAATTCACTCTTTACTGGTTTGAGTGAAAATAAGGATCTATCTATACAATGGAACTAGACTTCCAAATTTGTTGGTGGGAACTTCCTAACAGGTGTTCAATTGCTTGCAACTCTTGAAGGACTCTTTAGTCCCTGTCTATTTGAATGAAATTTTTTGAAATAGAATGTTAAATATATCACATTTTATATCTTATCAGTATCTCTAATTAACTATGTGGGATTAAGTGTCATGCCTGTTCTTTTTTTCCTTTGCTTTTTGAAGACAACTTCCATCTCCCACACCAAGTAATTTGTGAGTTCAACATGATGATGGCCTCTTTCTATTCATATTTTCTATATTAGAACTCCTGATATGATTACTAATTATATGATGATCCCTTACTTTCTCTGGAAAGCATGGTCTATGGTATCCCTCCAAGAATCCCCCTTTTCTATATTAATTCTATGTTGCTAGTTAGTCAACAAAGTTTAGTAAATTGACCCAACTTTGTTAGTCTTTATCGACCATAGAAGGCTATTATCTTTAGAATTTCTACATTGATTACTAGGTGTATGACTATGTATGGTAGGAAATTCAATATGAAGACATTACTGCCCCTTTGTTCCACTATTAAAAATTAATATACCTTCATGGAAACATCTTTGTCTTTTGTTCTTTGAATCTCTCTTTAGGTAGATGTTGGCATATGTTATCTTAAACTTATATTTATGATTGATTTGATGCTTGTTATGTTTCATATTTGTAAGTTTACAATATTCCTTAGATTTTCTTGCACCTTTAGTTGGATATCCCTAATATGTCTGAAAAACTTCTCTGTTTTGCAATTTCGTCCTCTAAAAACTTGGGTTGAGTGTTCTACACGACCATGTCCAATTGTGCTTGAGGTTGGAACCCTTACCTGGAATTCCATTTCACTAAGGATATGTTGGTGACTATGTTGTTATTATGTTGTATGTATGTGAAGTCACACAACTTGTACTTGCATGTAGAATCAATGACATGGAAAAATTGGACACAAAACTTGGCAATATCTTGGCTTTTACAAAAATAATGGAACATATACTAAAATCGAGTCTCACTAATTTTGACTAATAGTTTTGACTTGGGAAACTTATTGACCTAAATCAAGTCTCACTGATTTTGACTAATAGTTTTGACTTGGATTGTGAGCCCAAAGTATTGGTTCAACTAGGTAGTACTCACAAACTTAGACTCTTAGAGTCTTATTTCAATGATATACAATATAATTTTTGTTTATCTAGACACGGGATCAATTCATTGAGTGTTTGAACCCAATATTCAGCCCCTCATCTTATTGGTTTCTCTTAACTTGTTTTTCTGGGACAGATTAGACATCCCTTTTTTTAGGATGATGGCCTCCACCAAATTCCTTTCGAAGTTGGCCTGTTGTATATCACTTCATAGTTCTAGTCAACTATCCTTGTCATCTAATTTGGTAACCCTTTTATTTATTAGTTTTGGAAAATTTTGTCTTCCAATGTTTTCATTTTGTCTCTGGTTGCATTGAAAGGTGATTCTATAGCCCATTATGGTAGACATGTTGTCACATTGTTAACACTCACCTCATCATATGTTAGTCTCAAAAAAATATAATACTTTTGAAAAATGATAGTAGTGTTATTGTATATTAGCCAAATACATAAAATAAAATAAAAATAAAAATAAATTACCATGTATATGAAAGAGAGGGATTTGATATGTATATATAATATACAAACTACTATTTAGAGAAATAAAAAAAAAAGAGATATTGGATTTACACATAAATAGAAATCCTATATATATGCTATTTGTGTACAAGTATTGATATAATGCAAATATTAATATCTTAACAATAATAATAAATTGTATGTTTACATAACCATATCTCTATAATTTGTGAGTTCTGAGTTATATGATTTTAAGTGAGACCCCAACCAACGTATATCCATCTTAAATGATTAAAAATTACAGCTCAAGGGATGATCCCTCTCAACACTTAATAGATCCAAGGTTAAGATGGATCTATGTTGCTAGTTAGTCAACAATGTATAGTAAATTGACCCAAATTTGCTAGTATTTATTGACCATCGAGGGGTATTATATTTAGCATTTCTACATTGATTACTGGGTGTATGACTATGTGTGGCAGAAAATTCAATATGAAGGCATTATTTCCCCTGGAGTATTGAGTCAACTAGGTAGTACTCACAGAGTTAGACTCTTAGAGTCCTATTTCAATGATATACAATAGACTTTTTGTTTATCTAGACACATAGTCAATTCATTGAGTCGTTGAACCCAATATTCAGTCTCTCATCTTATTGGTTTCTCTTTACTCATTTTTTTGGGACAGATCGGGCCTCCCTTTTTTGAGGATGATGGTATCCACCAAATTCTTTTCGGAGTTTGCCTGTTGTATATCACTTCATAGTTCTAGTCAATTGTCCTTGTCATCTAATTTGGCAACCCTTTTATTTATTAGTTTTAGCAAATGTTGTCTTCCAATGTGTTCATTTTTTCTTTGGTTGCATTGAAAGGTGCTTCTATAGCCCATTATGGTAGACATGTTGTCACATTGGTAACACTCACCTCATCATATGCCGGTCTCAAAAAAATATAATACTTCTGAAAAATGATAATATTATTACTGTATATTAGCCAAATACATAAACATATAGAAAAAAATCACCATTTGTATGAAAAAGAGGGTTTTTATATGTATCCATAATATATAAACTACTATTTAGAGAAATAAAAAGAGATGCTAGAATTACACATAAATAGAAATACTATATATATGATATTTGTGTAGAAATATTGTTATAATGCAAATATTAATATCTTACAATAATCAAAATTGTATGTTTACATATCCATATCTCCATAATTTGTATGGAGTTAAGTGAGACTCCAACCAACATCTATCCATCTTAAATGATTAAAAATTACAGCTCAAGGGATGATCCCTCTCAACACTTGATAGATCCAAGGTTAGGATGGATCTATGTTGCTAGTTAGTCAACAATGTCTAGTAAATTGACCCAACTTTGTTAGTCTTTATTGACCATCGAGGGCTATTATCTTTATCATTTCTACATTGATTACTGGGTGTATGACTATGTATGGCAGGAAATTCTATATGAATGCATTACTTCCCCTTTGTTGCACTATTAAAAATGGATCATAGCCTCATGGAATCATATTTGTTTTTTGTCCTTTGAATCTCTCTTTAGGTAGATGTTGGCATATGTTACCTTAAACTTATAGTTATGATTGATTTGATGTGTGTTATGTTTCATATTTGTATGTTTACATAATTCCTTAGAGTTTATTGCACCTTTAGTTGGATATCCCTAATATGTCTGAAAAACTTCTCAGTTGTGCAATTTCTTCCTCTAAAAGCTTGGGCTGAGTGTTATACATGACCATGTCCAATTGTGATTGAGGTTGTAACCCTTAACATGCACAGAATTGCATTTCACTAGGTATATGTTGGTGACTTTGTTGTTACTATGTTTTTTTTTTCCAAAGAAAAAGAACTTGTATTTTATTTATCAATAAAAGTCGGTTACATAGTGAGTATGTCCTGCATACTGTTGGCATGATAAAATCCTACATCTTCATTTACAGTATTCCCAAAAAAGTAAAACATATAGGGCTAAGAACTTCCCTATTTTGGATAAATCACAGAAAAACTGTAATTTCAAGTGGACTGTTTGTTTTTACCACATAACTTAGGCCAAGTGTTGTATTCCCTACTTTTCCAAGGTCCATTTGTAGCATCAAAAAAGAAAAAAGATTGCATGTGTTTCATCATCAAAATCCGGTCATAGTATATGAATATAATGATAAAAAAGCTCCATGTGTCAAAGAGAAGTGGCTTCATATTTATGCATCATTTACCAAAGGTTGAATTTCGATAAACGACCTATGATAGAACTCGTATACTTTTGCATCTCTTGTTTCTAGGAAATTCCAAGTGCCTTGCTCCATTGTCTGTCCATTTTTTGATAGGCGGTCAACATCAACGTTCCTTTCCCTGTAAACATGTCAATAGGTAATGTAGTCAAAATTTGTCATGAGTCTGATAACTTCTTCAAAAAGTTCAATGAGAGAAATGTTTCTGCATCTTTGGACTTTGTTCACCCAGTTTATAATCACAAGAGAATCCCTGAATATCTAGATCCTTTTACTGGTTTTTTTTCAGAGCAAAGCAAAGGAGAATTTTTAGTGCCATAAGATCAACAAAGTTATTAGTTGTTGTTACTATGTTGTATGTATGTGAAGTCACACAACTTGGAATTGCATTTAGAATCAACGACATGGAAAAACTCACCACAAAACTTGGAAATATCTTGGATTTAACAAAAAACATGGAACATACACTAAAATCTAGTCTCACTGATTTTGACTAATAGTTTTAACTTGGGAAACTTATTGACCAAAATCAAGTCTCACTTATTTTGATTAATAGTTTTGACTTAGATTGTGAGCCCATAGTATTGAGTTAACTAGGTAGTACTCACAGATTTATACTTTTAGAGTCTTATTTCAATGATACAATAAAGTTTTTGTTTATTTGGACACGCAGTCAATTCATCGAGTGGTTGAACCCAATATTTAGTCCCTCATCTTATTGGTTTCTCTTTACTTTTTTTCTGGGACAAATCAGGCCTCCCTTTTTTGAGGATGATGGCCTCCGCCAAATTCCTTTCGGATTTGTCCTGTTGTATATCACTTGATAGTTATTGTCAATTGTCCTTGTCATCTAATTTGGTAACCCTTTTATTTATTAGTTTTGGCAAATGTTGTCTTCCAATGTGTTCATTTTGTCTCTGGTTGCATTGAAAGGTGCTTCTATAGCCCATTATGATAGACATGTTGTCACATTGGTAACACTCATCTCATCATGTGTTGGTCTCAAAAAAATATAATACTTTTGAAAAATGATAATAGTATTACTGTATATTAGCCAAATACATAAACAAATAGAAAAAAAAAAACACCATGTATATGTAAGGGAGGGATTTGATATGTATGTACATAATATACAAAATGCTATTTAGATAAATAAAAAGAGAGATACTAGATTTACACATAAATATAAATACTATATATATGATATTTGTGTAGAAATATTGCTATAATGCAAATATTAATATCTTAACAATAATCCAAATTGTATGTTTACATATCCATATCTCCGTAATTTGTGAGTTATGAGTTATATGGAGTTAAGTGAGACTCCAACCAACATATATCCATCTTAAATGATTAAAAATTATAGCTCAAGGGATGATTCCTCTCAACGCTTGATAGATCCAAGGTTAATATGGATCTATGTTGCTAGTTAGTCAACAATGTCTAGTAAATTGACCCAACTTTGATAGTATTTATTTACCATCGAGGGCTATTATGTTTAGCATTTCTACATTTATTACTGGGTGTATGACTATGTATGGTGGGAAATTCAATATGAAGGCAATACTGCCTCTTTGTTCCACTATTAAAAATGGATCATACTTTCATGGAAACATCTTTGTTTTTTGTCCTATGAATCTCTCTTTAGATAGATGCTTCCATATGCTATCTTAAACTTATATTTATGATTTATTTGATGCTTGTTATGTTTCATCTTTTTACATTTACAGTACTCCTTAGAGTTTCTCGTACCTTTAGTTGGATATCCCTAATATGTCTGAAAAACTTCTATGCTGTGCAATTTCTTCCTCTAAAAACCTGAGCTGAGTATTCTACACGGCCATATCAAATTGTGCTTGAGGTTGGAACCCTTAACATGCCCATGATTTTGTTTCACTAGAGATATGTTGGTGACTCTGTTGTTATTAAGTTGTATGTATTTGAAGTCACACAACTTGGACTTGCATGTAAAATCAACAACAAGGAAAAACTCGACAAAAAACTTGGCAATATCTGGGCTTTTACAAAAATCATGGAACATACACTAAAATCAAGTCTCACTAATTTTGATTAATAGTTTTTACTTGGGAAAGTTATTGACCAAAATCAAGTCTCACCTATTTTGACTAATAGTTTTGACTTGGCTTGTGAGCCCAGAGTATTGAGTCAACTAGTAGGTAGTACTCATAGAGTTAGACTCTTAGAATCATATTTCAATGATATACAATAGTTGCTCATCATTTTAGTGTTGACGATTTTGTATTTAAGGAAGTTGCTCCTCTATATTATTTACCACTTTGTCTATATATTATTTTGTGGTGGAAAGGTAGTGGTCTTCTTGAGCTTCATATCCATGAAAATCAACTTGTTCTAGAAATGACTTAAGAAATTGTTTTTTTATATATAATTATGTTAACAAACTTAAATTTTCCCAAACATGTGTGAAGAACAAGTTGTAGTTTGCTTCCTTGCTATGTTATTCCTGTATGGAACTAAAATTGACATCTTGAATATATCAAGAATAACAAATATGTAGGCATTCTACCTAGGGTTGGTTGGGCCTGGAGATAGAGTCTCATAGTTAAGTTCACAGTGTCCACTATCAACAAAGTATACATGGCCAAATTTTTATTATTTTATTTAGCAATGCTATAGAGTGTACAACTACTTACATATTTATTTATATTTACTTATGTTTTAAAATAAATACCTTTGGAAAATTGCCAATGGCTTCTCCATTTCAAAGTAAGACATGATCTTTAGAGTGGTAGACCTCTTGTATCAATTGGAGTTGATGTATCTAGTGTACACAATCTGTTTAGTATGGTTATAATTCATTCTCTTAATTATTGTTATTATATTCCTTTGCACATTTTTCATTCAACCATACAAAAAAATGACCATATTGACAAACTGCTTGTGCATGTCATTGGCTTATAAAAGCATGTACTCAGTGCTTCTATTTGTGATCTTCAAAGGAAGTTGCCCACCTTATTTTGCATCATGTTCTTAAATATAATTATGAATTTAAATTGCTATAGGCACATGACCCATTTCAGGTTTTGACTATCCTGCAACTTAGGCAATGCTTAAAGATATTATAGTGGTATGTGGCTTGGTGTGCCTCACAGTGTCCTTAGTATGTTACGTAGCATATATTGTTTCCATTCTTCACTTCTTACATAATGTGTACAATTTTTATTATATAGGTTAGATACTTGACCATTGCATCAGAGAATATCTTTAAATTAAATGCAACTAGTCTATCTTATTGAATGAGCATAGCCTCCATGGCATATCTTAATGTCTCTTTGATGATCAAAGAATATAATAAAAAATTAGGAGACATTAAAATTCATATTACCATTCATGAATTTAGGGATATGGTTTCAATGTTAAAGTTATAAGTTTTGAGTCTTAGTTTTAGGGTTAGGGTTTGTGTCTTCACTTTTAGGGGCTTTTATTTGTTTTTTCATGTCTAAATATGTTGGAAAATGTAACTTCCGAAGATATTCTTATTGTAATTTTACTGTATTATTGTTATACCTCCTTTGGGGGATGTTATTGATGTATTTGGTCATGTAAAATTCATTGAAAGAGTCAATGTAAACACTCATTGTAAGTTGGGTCAATAGAAATGGATAATGTGTTATTGTGCTAATTTTATATGATTTTTCTCATGTAGGCTTCACTTCTGCTTTCTATATCGATTTGGAATTTCAATTGTGGAATATTAAGTAAGATGACAAACATGGATTGTAGAAAGAAAAATAAAACATCAAGACAAAAGGATGTAATATCATATTTTCAAAAGCTCAATCTAATAATCCACATAATATTCATTCTTCAAGCTCTCTTGAGCGAGTATTAGTGAGAGAGACGTAAACACTTTTGAGAATGCATATACAACCCATACAATGGATGGTAGAATACATTCCTCTAGTGATCAAAGTGAGACAAATGCATTTTCATCTAAAATTGGTAATTCAAATGTTGAATATTTTTCCTTGCAAGGTGATAGTGCATTCATGGAAAAGGAAAAACGACCAATGGTACCTAGGGAGAAAATTCCAATTTGATTGGGTCTCAAGATATCCATTTATTGAAACAATACCTCCAGTAAATGAGAATGAGACCTCACGAGAAGTTAAATGCATCTCATGTAGTTGGAAACTTGGCAAGGTAGTGAAATTGTAGATGAAGTTAGACACAATAGAGAAGCATGTTGGAAAGGTGTATGATAAGAAAGCTGAAAATGATGAGAAGAAATGTACTCCCAGATGGAAATATCTTAGCCAATGTCGAAATCTCCAATATGAAAAGGAATATAATAAATTCATAATAAATAAGAGAAAATCGAGGAAAGTGGAGGAACCGTCGCATCTCAATTTGGAAAGATGATGGAAACAATTTTTTTATTATCAAAGATTATACAATTAATTCACATCCTATGAAAAATTATTAAAAAATGACGAAATATATATCTTTTAATGAAGTGCCAAATTTTCCATCTTCTCATTGGTCTTTATTGAGTGGTTGGGAATGGGGAAAATATCTATCTCAAGTTGAAAAGGATGATATGAAAGAGAAGATTGCAAATGCTACATTTTTGTCCCTATATTTTGATGAAGTTACAACTATTGATGATACTTCATGGATTTGCATGAGCATTTATATGGTCAATGACCATATCAGGCATTCCTATCTATTTGGAATTCATAAAATGAGCAAAATTTCTACGACATAAAATATTTATGAACTTGTTATTGATAGTTTGAAGGAAATTGGTGGTATGGATAATTATATGATTGAAAAAATGTTGGTATGTGTTGGAGCAAATGGAGCATTAGTAATGCAGGGACAAAAGAATGGCCTTTGTGCTAGACTAAAATTCTCAACTTCACTATATATGCTTAGTATTCATTGTATGGATCACAGGATTAATCTTGCATTTAAAATAGTGAGCAAATATTAATTGGTTTCAAAGGTTGAATCTATTGTACGTGAGGTTCATGCATACTTTTGTCGAAGTCCCAAATTTTTATTTTTATTTTATGGTGTTACAAATGGAAAAAAAACTATTAAAAGATATTGATACAAGATGGATCTCACTAAAGGGACCAGCCGAAAGGCCATTCAATGAATATGCATCCTTGTTAGGGGTGATGTATGTACATCGCTCAAGTGTAGAAAAAGCTCAAACTCTTATCTTTCTACTAACTAATACAGAGACATTATTAGCCTTGCATTGGATAATTTGTATATTATGGCATCGTCTTTTACAGGTCTAACATTTACAAATTGGACTAAGTTAATCAATATAGAAAATGATGAGAATGTTTTGAAGTTTGATGAAAGGGGATGTTATGTATGTCATTGCATGGGCATATGGTTCCGTTTTATTATAATGATCAGATAGGAATATCCACCAAAGAGTGCCCCGTGTCAAGAGAATAATTCACAATGTTGTAATTTCAGTGAGACAGGGCTTAAAAGAAATTGCAAAATCACTATCATGAGAGAGAAGAGAACGATTTCCTTGAGATGAATTGTTGGAAGCAATGTATATGGTATAACCTCAATATTGGAACCATTATCAATGTTTAGAGATTTTAAAGGTTGAATTTTTAGAGAAATGCAAGATTTTGCAGAGCCATTTTTGTTGAGAGGCCAAGATACAAGGAGAACATATTCAAGGTATTTTAGATTGAGAAAAATTGATAGATCAAGTTGAATGCTTTGCTACAACAATGTGGGAGCAATTTTTTGAGATGGATAATCCTCTAGAATATGGTGCAATTACAAGATTATGGACTAAAATCAGTGGTTGTGAAATCCTACGACAAAGAATGTCAAAATATTTCAAATTAACATATTTATGTCAAACCATCATTTTGGCATCAGTGGAGGATGAGAGAATGTTTAGTGCACTATCATTATTGAAGTCAAAGTTGATGAACAATCTTGATAAAAATGTGGATACATGCTTAAGATTA
>LPNX010064847.1:5297-31216 GCA_001517045.1 Pseudotsuga menziesii | reverse complement strand
AAAACCCAAAAATAGTAAGTGATCTCCCGACAGCAGTAACCTTCTTTCTATCTAGCCCCAATGTCTTCTCCTTCCTCAACTATGCGCTACACTTGAGTGTGTGTGAGATGTGTTCTAAATAGAGAGTCCAACTCTCTATTTATACTAATCCTGACATGACTAAAACCCTACTAGGGTCGACCTCTCTAGGAGAGTCTAATAACCCTAGTGCCCTGAAACTACGGGGACTTTAACCCTTAGACAATGAGAGGGTTACCCACAATGACTTTACATGACTTATTTACAATATAGATCCTCCCGATAGGAACATCGGGGCATGACATGACACAAGTACATCCCGGAATAAACATCAGGTTACAATAGATAAGAAATACAAGTAAATACATTCCAAAGTTACAATTACATCAACACTCCCTCTTAACTAGGAAGGTATTCTCTCGACACAATTTTCATCTGTGGTCTTCTTCTCTAGATCATCTCATCATATGTATCTTCAAGTCATCTTTGTCTTTAAGTCATCTTCATCTTCAAGACATACTTATCTTTGGATCTAGATCATCACTCGATCTGGATCATCATCACTGGATCTGGATCATCACTCGATCTGGATCATCATCACTTGATCTGGATCATCACTAGACATCGTCACTGGATCTAAATCATCACTGGACATCGTCACTGGATCTGGATCATCACTGGACATCGTCACTGGATCTGGATCTGGATCATCACTAGACATCATCACTGGATCTGGATCATCACTCAATCTGGATCATCACTGTTGGATCATCATTACTGGATTATCACGGGTGCTATCTCATGATTCTTCTCGTCACAGGAAGTTCTACAGAGCCAGCCCTTTTTCATGTTGGTTGTAGGCCTAGCCTCCATGTAGCTCTTCTTCAGCGCTTATATCTGACACCAAGTCAGAATGGCCCGTCCAACACTTACATCTGACCTACTCATCAAAAAGGCACGCCCAGCACTCACATCTGATCATGTAGGAACCAATCCTACAATCACATCAGAAAGGCCCAGCACTCACATTCACCAGCATGATAGGACACCACTACTATCATCTATGAAAAGGCTCAGCAATTAAAACCACTAGCATGATAGGACACAACTATTATCATCTGTGGAAGGGTACAGCACTCACATCCACCAGCATGGTAGGACACACCTACTACCATCTGTGGAAAGGCACAGCACTTACAATCACCAGCATGGTAGGACATACTTACTACCATCTATGAAAAGGTGCAGCACTCACATCCACCAACATGGTAGGACACAACTACTACCATCTGTGGAAAGGCACTGCACTTACATCTGATCATGTGGGAACACATCCCTCAGTCACATCAGAATGGCTCTTAGTCCCAGCCTGAGGGTTCCTGGTACCTCACCAGGTAGCTCCATTCTAAGAATGGCGGTAGCCCTTATATCTAACACCAAGTCAGAATGGCCAGCACTCACATCTGACATAGAAGGAACCTAATCCTTTAGCCATGACAGAATGGCTCAACCCTTACATCTGATCAAGTGGGAACACATCCCTCTATCACATCAGAATGGCCATGCACTCATATCTGATCATGTGAGAACACATCTCACAGTCATATCAGAATGGCCCTTAGTCCTAGACCAAGTATTCCTGGTACCTCACTAGGCACCTCCATTATCCCAAACCTCTTCAGGATCTCTACTATATATTTCCCTTGTCCTAGGGAAATCCCATCTGCATTCTGCCACACCTCCATGCCTAGAAAATAATGTATCATACCCAAGTCCTTCATTTTGAACTCGGCATCAAGCTTCCTCTTCGTATCAGCAATCAACCCATCCATACCTTTTACAAACAGATCATCTACATACAGTAGGAGCATCACTAGGTTGCCATCTTCAACCTTGCAGTAAAGGTTGGAATCTGCTTTACTCTTAGTAACGCCTAAACTGGATAGAAAGCTATCAATTATGTCATACCAAGTCCTGGGTGCCTGTTTCAAACCATACATGGCTTTCTTTAATCTGCATACATGAGACTCTCTATCATGTGTCTCAAAACCGAGTGTTTGCTCCACGTACACTTCCTCTTCCACTACACCATTCAAGAAAGTAGTCTTGACATCCATTTGGTGTATCTTCCATTTCATCACTGCAGCTAGAGCAAGTACCGATCTGATGGAAGTGTATCTGGATACAAGTACAAAGGTTTCTTCATAGTCTATACCTTCTTTCTGGGAGAAACCACGAGCAACAAATCTTGCCTTATATTTATCTATACTACCATCTGCAGCATGCTTGATCTTGTAAATCCATTTGGAAGTTAAAACTGATTTCCCTTCTGGTCTTGGGACAACATCCCAAACATCATTCTTCATGATTGACTGATAGTCTTCAATCATAGCATCCTTCCATTGTTTCCATTCTGTCGCTTCTTCATAATTGGAAGGTTCTTTATCAATGAAATCACATAGTAATGCTACATACCCGGAACAGGATCTGGTCCTCTTTCTTTCTCTGTAATTCTCTTCTGGAGCCCCATATATTTCCGCACCTTGGATAACTTCTTGTACCCAAGTAGGTTTCCTCTTGTGAGGATTCTTTTCCTGAGGTGGATCTACAAGTCTTTGTGGTTCTTCAAATCCTCGATCTTCTTCTTGAGCTTCTTCATTCATGGTTGTGTCATGAATCCTGGGTGCTTCTTCTTCTTTAGATTCTTCAGTAGGTTTCTTTCTGGATTTGTTGTAAGCTATGTCTTCATCAAATGGCACATCCCTACTGATATCAATCTTCTTGAATCCTGGGAAGTATATTCTGTAAGCCTTCGAGTTTTCAAAATGTCCCACAAATATACCCTTCTTACCTGAAGGATCTAATTTTGTTCTCTTCTCTCTTGGAATGTGTATATACACAGGACAGCTGAATATTCTAAGATGGCTGACTTCTAGTCTCTTACCAGAGAAGACTTCTTCGGGAGTCTTGTTCTTGAGTACTCTATGTGGAGTATGGTTCTGTACATACACCGTTGTTCTGGCAGCTTCCACCCAGAGATGCATAGGAAGATCTTGATCATGAAGCATTGCTCTTGCAAATTCCATGATAGTTCTATTCTTCCTTTCTACAACCCTATTCTATTGTGGATTATAAGGAGTGGACAACTCCCTCTTAATCCCTGAGTCTTTGCATAGCTCTTTGAATTCATTTGAAGTGAATTCTCTGCCATTATCTGATCGAAAGGTCTTGATATTCTTTTCAATGTGATTCTCGATCAAGGCTTTGAATTCCTTGAACTCACTGAATACTTCATCTTTGTTCTTCATGAAGTAAACCCATGTCTTCCTAGAAACGTCATCAATAAAATAAACATAATATGCATACCCACTTAGTGAGCTTGATGACATAGGACCGCTATACATCAGAGTGGATGATTTCCAAGATTCCTTTGGCTTTGCTTTTGCTACTTGGAAATGTATTCTTTGTATTCTTTCCTTTCACACATCCTTTGCAAACCCCATCATGTTTTGCTTGGATTTCTAGAAGACCTTAAATAGCTTTGCTTACAATAGGTAGTGCTCTATAATGCACATGTGCAAGCCTTCTATGCCAAAGTTCATTTGGCTCTACTGTGTCATGGACCAATGCTTGTTCTGGATGGCCCTCCTTCTTGTTCTCCAATCACTACTGCATCATCGATGGTCTTTCCTTTTGGCCACATGATGACTTGACATTCTATGAATGCAACCCTCATTTCTTTTGCATCTAATGCAGATATGGAGAGAAGGTTCTTCTTGAGTCTTGACACAAACAATACTTCCTTCATTTTCATAGACTTTCCAGAGTCTAGTTTATAGGAGGATTCCCCACTACCTTTTATGGGATACTGGTAGTCATCTCCTAGCTTCACCTTGTGAGGTGAGTCATGTTCTGATAGTTTCACAAAGGATTCCTTGAATCCTGTCATATGCTTGGAAGCCCCACTATCTATAAGCCAATCAGTGCTTCCATGAGTAATGTTTACCGTAAGAGAAGAAATCAAAACATGTTCATCTTCATTGGAAGAATCTTCACTTTCATATCTGGTTTTCTTCTTGGAAGGTTCATCATCCTTTGCAGCATGAGCATGATGTCTTCTCTTGTTTCCCTTCTTCTTATGAGAGTTAATCTTGTTTCTAGGACAGTCTTTTGCAAAGTGTCCTCTTTC
Organism: Pseudotsuga menziesii; assembly: GCA_001517045.1. Taxonomy (NCBI): domain Eukaryota; kingdom Viridiplantae; phylum Streptophyta; class Pinopsida; order Pinales; family Pinaceae; genus Pseudotsuga; species Pseudotsuga menziesii. The sequence continues at coordinate 27,009 of LPNX010064847.1, read as the reverse complement.
ATCACATGTATAACATCTCAATCTAGATAGGTCCTTTCTAATGTTATCTTTATGGTGAAATTTCTTGCCTTTGGAGTGATGAGAGTTTCTTCTGTCTTTCTTGGAGTGAACTGTGAGGGCTTGATATTCACTTCCCATCTTCTCTTCTCAAGCTGTTATCTGAGCTTCTTCTTGAGAGCATTCTTCCCATAGTTTGTTGAACTTGACTAACTTCTTTCTGGCATAGATTCCTTGGATGAATGAATCCCATGACCTAGGGAGGCCATTCAGTGTTGTCATTACAATTTTTGCATTCTCCACTTCTTCATCTACAGCTTCTAGTTGTTCTTTGATCTGGGAGACCCTTCTAAAGTAAGACTAGATGGTCTCAGCATTCTGGATCTTTACATTCTTCAACTGATTCCTTAGAGTCATCTTCCGATTGATGTTCTTCCCTTCAAATAGTTTGGTTAGGGCATCAAACATAGCTTTAGGTGTCTTGAGAGAGGACACCTACAGGATGAGGTGATCCTTGTTAGAATCAACAATGATTCTCTTTGCCATAACCAACTTCTTCTTATGTAAGGCCTTCGCCTCATCTCCCTTTGGAACTGGAACCTCCTCACTAATATAGGAGTCCAACTCATTTTCTTCCAAGACCAGGGAGATCCTATACTTCCAAGCTCAGAAGTTATCACCTCCCTCAAGCTTTTCATCAAGCTTGGTATGATGAGACATCTTAACTGAGAACCTCAAATGGAAATAAAAAAGATTTAGATCTTACTAGGTCAAGATGTCGGATCTGGATTTGGAGCTGAAAATCCTGCATAGCTGGTTCACGAGCAAATTAGGGTTTTGCTTTTCTGGAGTTCTGTCTAACCAATTGCTTTGAATTTTATCACTAAATTCAATTTTAGGGAGGAGATCAATCCAAGCCTGGGCTCACTGAAAAATTCCTCTTTTGTGAAAAGCCCTAATTTCCAATAGCAGTGTCGGGTCCAAAACTGAAAAACCTCAGAATTGGATTCTGCTTCGACAGAAAGATGCGCCCTAGGGAGGAGAGTTATTCCAACCTTCTTTTGCTGAAAATCTATGGAGATAGATCCATAAAGTAGGAATCCCTAGTTACCGCAGCTGCACAATGTCTTCTTCTCAGGTTAGCTCTGATACCATGTTAGATTTTTAACATTAAGCTTAGCATAACATTAGGATCTTTAACTAAGAGAACAACAAGCACAGCAATCAAACACAAGAGACAATGAACACAGTGCTTTTCCTCGGGGAAACCATAAATGGAGAAAACCCTGCAACTTCCTCAGAGATAGAATCAGCACCAAAGTAAAACCCAAAAACAGTAAGTGATCTCCCGACAACAGTAACCTTCTTTCTATCTAGCCCCAATGTCTTCTCCTTCCTCAACTATGTGCTACACTTGAGTGTGTGTGAGATGTGTTCTAAATAGAGAATCCAACTCTCTATTTATACTAATCCCAACATGACTAAAACCCTATTAGGGCTGACCTCTCTAGGAGAGTCTAATAACCCTAGTGCCCCGGAACTGTGGGGACTTTAACCCTTAGACAATAGGAGGGTTACCCACAATGACTTGACATGACTTGTTTGCAATATAGATCCTCCCGATAGGAACATCGGGGCATGACATGACACAAGTACATCCCATAATAAACATCGGGTTACAATATATAAGGAATACAAGTAAATACATTCCGAAGTTATAACTACATCAACAGATTATATGTAAAAAAGTATGAGGTTGACAATTTTCCATATGAAAGAGCATTATCTCGTTGGCAATAAGAACATGAAAGAAGGGGAGAAAATAGTATAACAAATTTCTCTAATGAACTTGATATGGAACATAATGTTTTGGATGATCATAATGATAATTCATCTGGATAAGGTCGTGTTCAGAATGTCGAAAGTGAGGACTAGGGCCAAAATGTGAATTGGAAAATGGATTTCATCTAAGATTGTATATGATCTAATACACATGAGGGACTCTTGAGTCTTATTTTGGTCTAGGTGTTCCATGTACCCTTGCTGGTGATCACTATATGTGAATTTGAGGTTGTGTTTTAGGTAAAAATATATTCTACATTATACCTTTTTGTTGTAACATTGATGATTTGATATACATTACCTTCATGCAGCTTATTTTAAGATTGATGTTTTGATATTTATCTCTTACATTGTCTCTTTCTTGTATGTGACATGAAATGACGTTGGAATTTGACAAAGCTAGGACTAGGAGCTATCTCTTCACATAGATAGTGTCTAACATTAAAGGATAAATAACTAATTTGACAACACTTTCGATAAGCAAGAATGGGCTCATTTAAGTACATGAAGCCATGTTGGTGTTTAGCACAAATATCTTGACAATTTTTTATGGTTTGTTTATTGCTTTTGTTTAAAGCATTTTGTCGATTTTTGAAGTTTGTGTGTATTTTGGTTAAATATTGTGTTAGTCCCTTGAATGCTTCTAGTTCTCATTTGATGGTTGATTTAACCCTTTGTTGTAGCTTGAATCAAGATTGGTTTTAGTTGATTTCCATTGGTTCATGGTTTGAGAAAAGATGTATTTATTACCTTTTAGTTGCATGAATTAATTGTCTTTGCTTTTTCAATTCTTTTATGTTGATTGTATATTTTCTTTGTAAATACTTATCGTTATTCAGAAAAATAATTGAGCTCTACGCATCTAAGCGAAGAGAAAAATGGTCCATGCACTAATTTCCTATGCATTGATCATATGATGCCTATTGGCACGATACCAAAATTCTTCTAATGCAATAATCAATTGGCATACTTACAACACATAATTGTATTAGCCTCCATGACCACAATTGGCTAGTGGAGGCCAAGATCAAGCATAATGTTTGATTCTATCAGTTTATTGGTTTGTCAAGATTCAGGTCCCCACATGTCCGTTGGACCATTAAGGGACAAGAGAACAAGTGGAGTCACCACTTTCTCTGAATCTATTTAGTGTAGTTGTGTTTCACTAACACCTTCTAGTTGTGACTCGTGAGTATACATGTTCTATTGTTGATTATGTGACTCATGTTATTTGACTAATGTTGTTGTTCCTCTATTTTTGAAGTACGTTGAAACATATTTATGTTAGGGTGATTCCATGAAGATGGGTAACACTTTTTGGCCAAATTTGGCGATGAAAACCTGATTTTTTACTCATGTGCTAGATAGAAGCTCTCAAAACGCATATATGCCATGTGAATTTTGACTTGCAGTAAAAAAACAAATTGTAGAATATTATGTTGGCTTCATAGTGATATTTTTTTAAAAATATTCTGATGTCATTTAATGTGTGAATTTTTGCATTTAAAGAACTGTGTGACCTTAAAAATTTGAAGAAGCTAATAAGTGGCTCGTGTCCACGTAGAGTAATTCAATCTTGCATTAATAATTTAAAAAAAATAAATATATGAGCATGATCTACATAAAATGTAGTGTGATGTGCATATTTTTTTGTTAATTTTTTTTGCATTATACAATTATTTATTACTTTTCGAAAGTGACCACATTCGATTTCAGCATCGTTTTAAACACATATTTGTCCACGTAAAGGAATTTTTTCTATTTTTTGAAAAATTGAAAAACCAAAGATACCCTTTTGAAGAGGACACGTCGATATGTGATGTGTGCATTTTTAAGAATTTTTTGGCTGTGTATTTTTAACTCTGCAGATTTTTCTTTGAGCTGCTTTGAAGTTGCAGTGTGGTTTTCTAAGTATAAGTTTTAGAAGTAATTAAAAAATAAATATCATATGAATGCAAAAATGCGTGTATGATACCTCAATGGATAGAAGATTCGTTGGTGAATTTATCGGTATCAACTCCGCTCAGTTATGTGCTAGGAATGGCAGGGTTTACACCTCTGCAAGGCACAGGAAATTTTCCATTTGTTTGAATGAGGGCTAAGTCTGTTTTTTTAAGCCCTCGACCGAGGTATGAACCTCGACCAAGGTATTTAAATACCTCGGTCGAGGTATTTAAATACCTGGACCGAGGTTTTGTAAAGCCCGCAATACCTCGGTCGAGGTATTTAGATACCTCGGTCGAGGGCTTAACAAGCCCTCGGTCGAGATATTAAGACCTCGGTCGAGGGCTTAACAAGACCTCGACCAAGGTGCGTTTTTCTGTTTTTGCTGAAATTCGCTTGCCAAAAAGTGTTACCCAGGTCCGTGGATTCACCCGTTAGCAAGATCGCTATATGTCATTTTGAGGCTGCATTTACGGTAAAAATAGATTCTATATTTTGTGTTTTTCACTGTAACATTGATTATTAGGAATGCATTTATTAGAGGAAATTTTGGGTGTAAAATGGGCCTTATAAGAAAATGTGCCAACAATAACTTCTTGTGAGTTGGAATTCAAGAACCAATAGAATTCCAATAAAATGAGTCAACCATAATGGTTGAATTGACATATTTGTCATTACCAATGAAAATTTGAGTGTTAAATTTTGGGGGAGGTCTTGTAATATACCTAGGGGGTATTATCAAGATTCAACATTGATTTTTCCCATGAAACTTTGAGTCTTAAATTCAGCACATTTATAAGTACCTTCACTAGAGTGACACATTGTTGTCATTCCTTATTCAGAGTTGTTGTGTATGAGTATGGATATTAGTTCCAAAACTCAACGTATTCAGGGGGTTACCCCTCAAAGTGCGTTGGAATTTTGAGACATCCTTTCAGCATACGAGATTTGAAAATGAACTTTGGAGGAAGATTATACAAAGTACCGAAGGACTAGTGCCTCTGGCATGTCACTTTTTGAAGAATATAATATGCATAGAAAAAAAATATTTATTGATAGAAGCATATTGTTTAGACGCACTTCAATTTCTATAGTATATGTATATGAGCAGTACGAGGTGCCAATGTGGAAGCCTCTAGTTCTTCCTTGAAATTGGAATCCAATACATTTTTTGTGTACAAGGGAGATGTTGAACCAACTTCTAACAATGTTGGTATAAATGATCATTATGTTTTAGGCATGTGCATTAGTGGCCATTATTGTTGTAAACTACAACACACCAACATCAACTCTTGATCCTTATGACCTAATCTTAACCCATAAATATAATTCCAAATATTGACATAGTCACCCCCTCTATGTCCATTTGACTCTATAGTGAATCAACATCCAACATATTAGCGTACACTAAATCAACTTTCCAACCACAACATGCTACTATATGGTGAAGAGAACCTCCACAGACTTGGGCAAGTGCTATCCTCTATGACTTGTCTCAGTTAACTTCAATATGAATTTGAAACTTGAAAGGGTGGGCTCAAGAAACTAAAATTGAACCACAAAATAAACTAAAACTAAATAATGATGCAACATATTTCTATTTACCCTAATCCCCTTGTTTAGAAAGGAGTGGGGTTACTAAGGTCTAAGTACAAATAAGGGTTTCGTATGTGCATCATTCACCCATCCCTTCATAAATTTCCCATCAAGTTATTCTAGTTTTTTTTTTGTGTTTTGTAGTGTTTGAAAAATGTGGAATTCTCCCAACTAATTCTTTCACAACTTCCCTAGGTTTTCTAATAACATGCTAGAATATAGAGCACTATATCCCCCTATGGTAGAAACTTAGTTGATAAACTCATATTTTACAGACAAATATCTCTTATATCTCACCAAAATTGAGCAATTGGTCATTATATCTTCATTTTGTCAAGGATAGGATGGCAACGTATTATTTGCCCAGTAACTCTAGCAGAGTAGTGGCTATAGTAAAGCTTGCATGGGATACATTACAAATTTCTATCTTATATATCAAATCAAGTACATGATATCTTCTCATCTTAAGGGTGCCATTATGTGGTTTTTTTGGGCATATTGATTGATGCAGTTAAACAAGGAAATCACTGCAAAGATGATCAATAAACATGAAAAGAGAATGTTATGTAAGATTTGACCATCATGTTATTAGGTTCCCATGAAGGACTAAGTAACTATTTATAGCAAAATTTCTTGTCACTAACAATAAAACCCTTGCTCTCAATCAGACAATAGGGTAGGCTTCTATGCTTCTCTCCATGATCATAGAATCCTCATTAACTAATGCTACAAGGATTTCCAAGAAAATGTTCAAAATTCATGTACTTGTCAATATATTCCAAAATGCATAACATATATTTTCCTCTATTCCAAGAATTCACTCACAAAGACTTCATATACTTCTATTTTAAATTATTATGTTCATTACTGATGTAAGTTTCCTTTATGGATCTTCTCCCCCTGTGTCATAGATTAGAGTTTTAATAATGGACTTTGATCCCCTTAACATGATTACATTAAATCTATTTAACAACCATTTCAAATTTTATGAATTTCCATATGCCTTTCTGCCCAAGATATGACACGCAAGATGCTTCTCTGGCCATCTACCATAATATGTGAATTCAGTGCATGATAATAGGTCACAAACAATGTTTCAACAATGCTTCACAAACCCTTATTGAATATCTGTCCATTAAGGGAGTATGTCATAAAAAAATTGTTTTCTTGTGAATGTTCTCCACCTCTGCTTTAGTTGATAGATGTTTTACTGTGCACACTCTCCCCCTATGAAATTTGTTGCTGATCCAAGACATTTCAAGACCTTCAAGAGAAACTGATCATATGTAAAACCAATTCCATGTCATATTCCTTACTTTTCAGATGGAACTCTTATTCATGTGAAGAAGACCAAGTAAAATTCAGTAGTGATTGCATGAGCTAGTTCATTCCCAATAGGCAACAAGGTTTCCCTTTTTGTGGTTCAATAACTACTAGAGTTGTTTCACAAGAATAACACTCATTGATAAAGGATGCCTCAACATTTTTTCCCATAGTTGAGAAATGACATATTCTCCCATAGAGTTTGGAAATAAATATGGTCCAACAATGCATACTTGTGATTCACCAATATTCACAACTTTCTCAGTATGTTCCAATGGCTGTAACTTCTATTTGCTCCAACATATTCAATAAATACTTCTAAACAACTTCTTGACCATGTCAATTTGTAACAACGGACCTTTGTTAACAATGTCTAGATTCCATTAGCCATTTTCCTACGAAGGATACTCAACCAATAATGCTTTAAACCTGTTGGAGCTAGACATCAATCAAATGTGGTAATTTATCATCTTCACATACTTGTTTCAGGCAGTGCTTCCATGATTAATATGCTCTGAAACAGGCTTGAAGTAACACATGAGTGATGACCCTTTTGCAATGTTTGATACAAATTTGTGAATAGTTTAATGGTACCATGGCACCCTTTATGTATGCTTGAATGATGCCAGCTAGACCATCCCATCATGATGATTGTATTATTTCTTCCTTTATGCCCAAAATGTATGGGAAGATGACCTCCAAAAATTTGATGTAAAAATATGCCAAAGGTATTCCTTGACCGGTAAATAGTTCATCGTCTAAACCCTGGAAACATCTAATCCATAAAAGTTGCATTACCGAGAAATGCACTGACCATATCGTATCTACCTTATTTGTTCTGCAAAATCATTTCAAACTACATACTCTTTCAGTTTTAGAATCTCAAAATCCAGTGTGTGTCAAAATAGAATGCAAAGGGGAAATGATTTTAACAATTTGATCATGGAACCAATAATATAACCCTCTATTTCTTGCTTCTGAATCCTATCTAGCAGTTTGATATGAAATATTAGCATACTATCCCAATTTTCTACACAGACTTTGGAGGCTTGAATATTCTTGATAGAAGGGTCTTTGGATGCTTCTTATCATTTTTTCGTGAAGGGAATTTATTCCCTAAAATTTATTTAGTACTATCACCAGCAATCACAACATTAAATAGATGTATAGACACTACATAAACTACATAAGGTTCCAACTATGAAGGAGAAATAGAGACTTCATCATTTGTTCACCAATCCTTTCGATATTTATGAAGCTGGGAGTCTACTACTATCCATCTGACCATAAAGAAATTTTACAAGTGATAAACACAATAAGTCATTTCACTTCTTCAGTTGTTTCATAAAATTAATAGAATTCTCATCAACCAGTTGTTCGTGTCAATGATAACACACATACTTGATAGAACTCAACCACATGATTCTTACATATCTTCTGAGAGATTGTTCACACCTTATTTAAGGCCTTTTATGGCAACATCTCAAGACAATTTACAATATTATGCCAATTTTAATAGAATACCTCTTGTTAGGATTATAATCCTCCCTTGTCCAATTTGGTCAATTATGTCTAAATCCGGAGTCCTTTCAGTCTATATTTAGTCACTAGCACCATTGGGTCCACTTGGCCTAATTGGGGCACATGTACCAGTTACTAAATTGTGGGGAACACTAATTGAGGCTAACTTCCACTGACTGCACTTGCATGCATCAGTTTAGGAGCCTCCTAGATCAATCCCTACAAATTAGGAGCCACTGGGAGTGTCGACACCAACCTCGATTAGTTGAGCTCAGTTGCTAACTAGTCAAGCTCAGTTAGTTACATTCAATTCTAGTTTGTTACATTCAGTTCTACTAAGTGAGTGCTAGCTATGCATGGATGCATGTGGGTGAGGCACATTTACTCACCTACCTCAGTCAGTTAGACAAGTTAACTGATAATTAAGACTAAATTAGACACTTGATTAAGGTTTTTGAACTCCGATAGTGATTTAGACAAGTTCAGTTGCCTTGCAGTCAAGTAGAGTCAAACTAGTTCAAATTTCCTCACATGGATTCAAATTGCATGAGGCTATTTAGCCATTGTATTACATTGTAATTAATTATCTAATTACTTTTTATTAATGAAGGCATTCACAGTTGCAAGTCATTTTTGCACTGTTTCATTCTTCAATTTCTGAGTAAAATTGTATGATCTATCTTGTGAGTTGTGTGTTGGTCCGCAGATCTATGTGCTCAATTTAATATGGTATCAAATCCTTGGCAGGACAAGCCACTTCTCCTACTACAGATTCATACTTGGATCAAAAAAAATTCAGCAAAATTGCTCCTTCCAGCACTGCACCAGAAGCGGAGAATTCACCACTTAATATCCCAAGTAAAGGAATTATTGATCAAGCTTGCTTGATCAACTATGCTGGGTGTGAAGAAAATTCCAAAAGTGTAGGCTGTCGACCTTACTTTGTATGTTTGATTGTGTGATTTACAGGTTTTTAGTCTCCTTCACTGCATTCGCTAAATCATCTCAGTCTCCTTCACGACATTCTCTACAAGCAACACAATGGCCCCTCCAATGGAGCTTCTCACTCCTTTCAAATACCACCAGTGGAAGGAGGACATGGAGATGCAGCTTTGCTCCAAAAGACTCTTCAAACTTGGAAATGGAGACAAAGGAAGAGTCGGTTCATTATGTTTACAAAGAAAAATACTAGAATAGGCTTAATGAAGCATATGGATGTTTGTGCCTCTTAATATATAGAGATCTTCTCTTCCACATCAATGGATTGAAGACTCCCAAGGAGGTTTGGGATAAGCTTGCTTCCTTGTTTGATAAGCAAGATGACTTGAGGATCTATCAGCTAGAGAATGAGAAGATTTCTCTTCATCCAACCAACTTCGAAACAATGAATGATTTCTTCACCAAATTCAAGCACCTGGTATTCTAGTTGAAGTTGTGTAAGGTTGAGAAGGAGTATGATCAACTCATCCTTTCCATCGTCTCAAAACTTGGTGTAGAATGCTTGATATTTGTATCAACCTTTCATTCAGGGAAGATCACTGCTCCAAATTGGAGGATTCCCACTCTTAATGCCTTCATTGAATCTCTCACCCATGAGCATGACAAGTTGATCCAAATGGGGATCATTCGCTCTTCCAGAGATCAAGCACTGGTTGTTGGAGGACCTAAGGTTGTGAATGGTAAGGGGAAGCAAAAAGATGAGTCTCCTGTGGAGAAAGAGCAGTCAAATAAGCCTTCAGGTTCGAAGAGAAGAAATAAGAATGGAAAAGGAAAGACCCTTTGTTCTTACTATGGAAGGGGCTTTCATCCAAAAAACTCCTGTATGAGAAGAACAATTGATGAAATGGCTCTTCTTCTGAAGAAACATAATATTACTATACTTGCTAGTGCAAGGAAGGCTGACCATAGAAAAGAAATTGAAGAACATGAAGAGACATGCCATGCACTGAAGGCTAGTTGTTCAACAACACATGCCTTCCTCATTGATTATGGAGCTTCCAATCATATGGTTGCATCCAGAGAATCATTCTCTTCTTTACAGTCTTCTGATGGCCCTAGTACTTATATGGGTAATAACAGTCAAATTTGATCCAAGGGGAAGGGTTCTATCAAGCTTGAAAATTGAAAGTTCAAAGATGTGCTTTATGTGCCCTCCTTAGCTGCAAATCTGTTATCAAATCTATTATTTGTATACCAGACGACTCACGCTGGCCCTCCAAAGCGAGTGATATTTGGTCTTGACTCAGTGGAGATCACATATATCTCTACTAGGAACATCATAGCTAAGGGTATTACAAATCATGCATCCAAGGCATATGAGTTCTCATGCTTCCTGCCGTTTTCAGAACCAGTGCACTCTCAGCTGCCACTTGAAAGGGGAGGTAAAAACATTTCATCTACTTCTTTTTCAGTTTCCACTAGTATTGCAGAACCAACTGTATCAATTTATGAGATTGATATTTGGGGTGATTCAGATCCATATCCAGTCCCTACTCCCAAGCAGGAAGCTAGGAAGATGACTAGAAATCCATCTGACACACAAAAGACAAAGAACCTTGCGCTATGTCATGCAATCTCACCTCCTTTAGAGAGATGCAACAAGCTCCCTATGAGATGCTACATGGAAATTTCTGATCAGTTACACTACCTTCAGAAGAATAAAGTGGATCATACACCTATTCATCCAGAAAGAGGCAAAGGTTACATTCCTCCTTCCTTCCATCATCAATTTGGAAGAAGATGGAGAAGTATACATGCCAGGCCCCAAGATACCTGTGCACAGAACATCATGCATGCTACTTCTCTACATCACAGAGACGAAGGTTGCAGCAACATATTTTCAAGTCTTTAGAACTTGAATCCTGATTCTATTAGCTTAGTTAGAGGGGGGGATTTTTTCCCATGGGTTTTTTCCCTAGCTCCTTGTATTGAGAAGTTACTTTACTTGCTGTAATGGGTGACCTATGGTCTTAGTTACCAGGGCCCACAAGTTGTCCAAGTTAGCATTCAAGGGGGTTGTTAGGATTATAATCCTCCCTTGTCCAATTTGGTCAATTATGTCTAAATCCGGAGTCCTTTCAATCTATATTTAGTCACTAGCACCATTGGGTCAACTTGGACTAATTGGGGCACATGTACCAGTTAGTGCGGGGAACACTAATTGATGCTAACTGGCACTTACTGCACTTGCATGCATCAGTTTAGGAGCCTCCTAGATCAATCCCTACAAATTAGGATCCACTGGAAGTGTCGAAACCAACCTCGATTAGTTGATTTCAGTTGGTGACTAGTCAAGCTCAGTTATGAGTCAGTTACGTTCAGTTCTAGTCTGTTACATTCAATTCTACTTAGTTAGCGCTAGCTATGCATGGTTGCATGTGGGTGAGGCACATTTACTCACATACCTAAGTCATTTAGACTAGTTAACTGATTATTAAGACTGAATTAGACACTTGAGTTGGGTTTTTGAACTCCGATAGTGATTTAGACAAGTTCAGTTGCCTTGCAGTCAAGTAGAGTCAAACCAATTCGAATTTCCTCACATGGATTCGAATTGCATGAGGCTATTTATCCATTGTACTAGATTGTAATTAATTATCTAATTACTTTTGATTAATGAAAGCATTCACAGTTGAAAGCCTTTTTTGCACTGTTTCTTTCTTCAATTTCAGAGTAAAATTGTATGATCCATCTTGTGAGTTGTGTGTTGGTCCACGGATCTATGTGCTCAATTTAATATGGTATCAAAGCCTCAGAAGGACAAGGCACTTCTCCTACTACAAATTCATACTTGGATCAAAAAAAGAAATTGAGCAAAATTGCTCCTTCCAGCACTGCACCAGAAGTGGAGAATTTACCACTTAATATCCCAAGTAAAGGAATTGTTGATCAAGCTTTCTTGATCAACTATGTTGGGTGTGAAGAAAATTCCAAAAGTGCAAGATTTCAACCTTACTTTGTCTGTTTGATTGTGTGATTTACAGGTTTTCAGTCTCCTTCGCTGCATTCACTACATTAGCGCAGTCTCCTTCACTGCATTCACTACAAGCAACACAATGGCCCCTCCAATGGAGCTTCTCACTCCTTTCAACTACCACCAGTGGAAGGAGGACATGGATATGCAGCTTCACTCCAAAATACTCTTCGGACTCACAATGGAGACAGAGGCAGAGCCGGTTCATTATGTTGACAAAGAAAAATACTGGAATAGGCTTGATGAAGCATATGGATGCTTGTGCCTCTCAATATCTAGAGATCTTCTCTTCTACATCAATGGATTGGGAGGATGCCCACTCTTAATGCCTTCATTGAATCTCTTACCCATGAGAATGAAAATTTGATCCAAATGGGGATCATTAGATCTTCCAAAGATCAAGCATGGGTTGTTGGAGGACCTAAGATTGCAAATGGTAAGGGGAAGAAAAAGGATGAGTCTCCTGTGGAGAAAGAGAAGTCAAATGAGCCTTCAGGTTAGATGAGAAGCAAGATGAATGGAAAATGAAAGGCCCTTTGTTCTTACTATGGAACGGGATTTCATCCATAAATCTCATGTATGAGAAGAACAACTGATGAAATGGCTCTTCTTCTGAATAAACATAACATTATTATACCTGCTAGCGCAAGGAAGCCTGACCATAGAGAAGAAACTCAAGAACATGAAGAGACATGCCATGCACTGAAGGCTAGCTGTTCAACAGCACATGCCTTCCTCATTGATTCTAGAGCTTCCAATCATATGGTTGCATCCAAAGAATCATTCTCTTCTTTACAATATTTTGATGGAGGCTAGTATTCATATGGGTAATAACAGTCAAATTCGAGCCAAGGGGAAGAGTTCTATCAAGCTTGAACATGGAAAGTTCAAAGATGTGCTTTATGTGCCATCCTTAGCTGCAAATATGTTATATGTATACTAGATGACTCACACTAGCCCTCCAAAGTGAGTGATATTTGGTCCTGACTCAATGGAGATCACAGATATCTCTAATGGGAACATCATACCGAAGGGTACTGCAAATCATGCCTCCAAGGCATATGAGTTCTCACACATCTCTGCCATTTTTAGAACCAGTGCACTCTCAGCTGCCACTTGAAAGGGGAGGTAAAAACATTTCATATACTTCTTTTCTATTTTCCACTAGTATTGTAGAACCAACTGTATTAGTTTATGAGATTGAGATTCAGGGTGATTCAAATCCATATACAGTCCCTACTCCCAAGTAGGAAGCTAGGAAGATGACTAGAAATCCATCTGACACACAGAAGAAAAAGAACCTTATGCTCTATCATGCAATCTCACCTCCTTCAAAGAAATGCAACAAACTCCCTATGAGATGCTACATGGCAAGGTCTGATCAGTTACACTACCTTCAAAAGAATAGAGTGGATCATACACCTCTTCATCCAAAAAGAGGAAAAGGTTACATTACTCCTTCCTTCCATCATCATTTTGGGAGAAGATGGAGAAGTATACTTGCCAACCCCAGGATACCTGTGCACAGAACATCATGCATGTTGTTTCGCTACATCACAGAGATGAAGGTTGCAACAACATATTTTCAAGTTTTTAAAACTTGAATCCTGATTCTATCTGCTTAGTTAGAGGGGGGGATTTTTTCCCATGTGGGTTTTTCCCCAACTCCATGTATTGAGCAGTTACTTTACTTGCTGTAATGGGTGGCCTGTGGTATTAGTTACCATGGACCATAAATTGTCCAAGTTAGCATTCAGGGGGGGTGTTAGGATTTTAATCCTCCCTTGTCCAATTTGGTCAATTATGTCTAAATCTGGAGTCCTTTCAGTCTATATTTAGTCACTAGCACCATTGGGTCCACTTGGCTTAATTGGGGCACATGTACCAGTTAATAAAGTGTGGGGAACACTAATTGACGATAATTTCCACTGACTGCACTTGCATGCATCAATTTAGGAGGCTCCTAGATCAATCCCTACAAATTAGGAGCCATTGGGAGTGCCGACATCAACCTCCATTAGTTGTGTTCATTTGGTGACTAGTCGAGCTCAATTAGGAGTCAGTTACATTCAATTCTAGTCGGTTACATTCAGTTCTACTCAGTTAGTGCTAGCTATGCATGGTTGTATGTGGGAAAGGAGCATTTACTCACCTACCTCAGTCAGTTAGACTAGTTAACTGATAATTAAGACTGAATTAGACACCTGAGTTGGTTTTTTGAACTCCGATAGTGATTTAGACAAGTTCAGTTGCCTTGCAGTCAAGTAGAGTCAAACTAATTCAAATTTCCTCACATGGATTTGAATTGCATGAGGCTATTTAGCCATTGTACTACATTGTAACTAATTATCTAATTACTTTTGATTAATGAAAGCATTCACATTTGCAAGCCATTTTTGCACTGTTTCATTCTTCAATTTCAGAGTAAAATTGTATGGTCTATCTTGTGAGTTGTGTGTTGGTCCATAGATCTATGTGCTCAATTAATACCTCTTTCAATCAAATGTTAGCTTGTTCATCACTTGTTCGTCCATTATTCTATTTATATTTTCTATTTATAAGGAACTTTTGCAATCAAAGGTAGATTTGAACTCTTCCAAAATCTTCATCACTCATCTCTACTCACAATTCTTTACTTATAGTAGATTCCTTTTCACAAATTTCTCTAGGAGATTCTTCCAGCAATCTTCTTTTAGATATTTTACCAGATTGGACAACTTCATGAATGGTAATCTCTATCTCTTTTGGTTCTTGTTATTGGAATCTTAACTTTTTGTTCAACATCTTTGGAGACTCCAAACTTTCTTGCATGATAAGAACACTCTTTTGAGTGCAAAGACCTGACTGAGCATTTCTTCATTTTATTTTCTCTTCCATATTTATTTGGACTCCTTCTTAGCCATATATGGGACACTTCCTTTAATTGAGTGATTTCTTGGCTTCCTGTATTCTTGAGCTTTGTGACCAAATACATCACAACTGTAGCATTTTATAGTGTAACAGAATCTTGCAATATGTCCAATATGATTGCATCTCCAATATCTTAACAAGTTCTTGGCATTTCTAAGACATTAGCTTGCATAGAATTTACAGTCCAAAGCTTTGTGTTAGTCCCTTGAATGCTTCTAGTTCTCATTTGATGCTTGATTTAACCCTTTGTTGTAGCTTGAATCAAGATTGGTTTTAGTTGATTTCCATTGATTCAGGGTTTGAGAAAATATGTTTTTATTACCTTTTAGTTGCATGAATTAATTGTCTTCACTTTTTCAATTCTTTTATGCCGTTTGTATATTTTCTTTGTAAATACTTATCATTATTCTGAAAAATAAATGAGCTCTATGTAGATAAGCAAAGATAAAAATGGTCTATGCACTAGGTTCCTGCGCATTGATTATAGGATACCTATTGGCACAATACCAACATTCATCTCATGAAATAATCAATTGGCATAATTACAATGCATAATTGTATTAGCCTCCAAGACCACAATTGGCTAGTGGAGGCCAAGATCGGGCATAATGTCTGATTCTATCAGTTTATCATTTTTCCAAGATTCAGGTCCCCACATGTCCGTTGCACCATTACGGGATGAGATAACAAGTGGAGTCCGCACTTTCCCTGATTCTAGACAGTGCACTCATGTTTCACTGACACCTTCCAGTTGTGACTCATGAGTCTACGTGTTATGTTGGTGGTGATGTGATTCATGTTATTTGACTAATGTTGTTGTTCCTCTATTTTTGAAGTAGGTTGAAAAGTATTTATGATAGAAAGATAACTATATGTCAATTTGAGGTTGCATTTAAGGTAAAAACAGATTCCATATTTTGTGTTTTTCGTTCTAACATTGATGATTGGGACTGAATTTTCTTGATGTTAGTTATTTAAGATTGATGTTTTAATATTTAACTATTACATTGTCTTTCTTGTTTGTGATAGAAAATGAAGATGGAATTTGACGTGATTTTTCTTGGCCTCCTCCTACATGGACATGACTATATTTGAAATTCTTTAGCAAGTCATGACTGTTTTGGGAGCCCCTATGGGTTGGGAGTGACTTTGTTGGCCTCCTCCTCCTACCATTCCTAGTTGGTCATGACTATGTTTGACATCCTCATAGCAGGTCATGACTATTTTGCAGCCCTCTAGGGCTAGGACATGGACTGTAACAATCCTTTCAGCTAGGTCATGGACTGTATAATCCCTATAGGGCCAACCTTGGGAATATGGTGCCCCTTCCTAGTTGGTTTGTGACTGTTTGCATCCTCTACGGCTATTCTATAATTTTTGATGACTATTTTTATCCCTCCTGGATAACTCGTGACTGTTGGTGACTGTGTCATTTCTCTCTTGTGTTGGTTTGTGATTGTGTATGGTATTCCTCAGATGGGTCATGGATTGTTTGAACCCTTAAGGTCTAGGCATGACCTCTTTAGCATGTCATGAATATTTGTGTTCCCTCTATGGTTGAACTGTGACTGTGTTTACCCCTCTTGTACAGCCTACGGTTGTTTGGAACCCTCTTGTGCAGGCTGTGATTGTTGGTGACTGTGTTTAACCTCCCTCTAGCTGGACGTGAATGTTCTTGGCCTCCTCCTATCTGGTCATGAATTTATTTGACCTTCACTAGCAATACATGATTTTTTTGGGAGTCCCTATGGGTTGGGAGTTACTATGTTGGCCTCATCTTAGCTGATTGTGACTGTGATATACCCTTCCTAGCTGGTCGTGACTATGTTTGCCATCCTCTTAGTAGGACACAGCTATTTTATAGCCCTCTAGGGCTAAGCCATGGACTGTAACAATCCTTTCATCTAATTCATGCACTATATAAGCCCTCTAGGGCCGACATTGGGAATGTGGCATCTCTTCCTAGTTGGGTTGTTTCTATTTGTAGCCTCTAGGGATGATCTATGACTGTGTTAATTTTGCTAGAGGGTTCCTAACTGTGTTTGGGACTAAATATATCTACTGATAGGGTCTTTACTCTTGGTGATTGGGATATCTTGTTATTACTGTATGTCCTGACCTAAGCCAAGTGCACTCTAACCCTCTCTCTCTTAAGGTATGTCTTTTGGCAGCTTGTCCTTACAGTGATAAGAGTCAATTCCAAAGATGTCTGAGTTTAAGGCTGATCCAAACCATATCTAAACTAGTAATGTTAATTTTTATAAATTATTGTTCATTAGTTTATTGTACTATTGCTATTGTTTATGTTCTGTACATTTCATTTGTTAAATCATCTCAAGGACCAACTTTAACATAGTGACCATTGGAGTGTTAAAGTTGAAAGAGATTAAAATTATGTTTTGAATTTATTACAGCAGTACTATTCTATGAATGGATATGAATGGCAGTCTGAGCTATGAATGGCAATCTTCACCCCAAGAACCCCTCTAATAATGTTCTTCCCTACCATGTCCATGTTGACCATACCCTAAAATAATTGCATTCCATGAGACCGTATTTCACTCTGGCACTTGGTCAAACACTTTACATGCGTCCTCCAAACACCCACATTTAGAATACATGTTTGCAAGATCCACTTGGTGTTGCTTGGATATGAAGGAATCATTAAGGCCACTGACATCTGGTATTGAGACCAAAACTTGAAATACAACAAATGAACTCAACATTTGAAGAAGCCTTGAACTCAGAATTAACAAGAAGAGTGCCATTCAATGTGTTTTATAAATCAATGAAAGATTCGCCATATTTTTACAAAAAATTATAATTTAGTAAAATATTTGCCAAGTTTTTGCAATATTTTATAATTAAATGAAATATTCTCCAATATTTTACAATATCTTATAATTTAGTGAAAGTTTCTCCAAGATTTTACAACATCATATAATAATATGAAATATTATCCAAAATGTTTTATATACATATTATATTATTGATAAAATCACCTTCAAATTTTCCTATATATCTAGAAGATTCACACATTTTTTACACACACACACACATATTGGGTGGGGAGGGAAGATTCACACATTTTTTACACACACACACAAATATATTTGGGGGGGAGGGGGGGGGGGGGGGGGGTGGTTCTTAAAATCATTCACGGTGTAAATGTGTTGTTGCATGTTTATGCATATTTTCAATATTTTAACATGGTATCAGAGCTTGTTGCTACGCTCTACCTTATTTAGTAATTCTTTCAATTTGTTTTACAAGAAAAGATTCTTCATACTTTAAGAGTTGGGTCCTACATATTTTGTAGATTTGGCACCTGATATGTCATCATACCCAAGTAGAGATTTTTTAGATATAGTCATTTTTCTACAAGTTTAAGATTTTTTTTCAAACCCTAACCCTCACCATTAATTTTGAGAAAATTTGCATATTTTCTTCAATTTCTCTTGATTTTTTTATAGATTTGAATTTAAATCTATTGTATACTAATCTAGAATCAATAATCTATCTTGTGGATTACAGATATAGTAATTTGTATGTTTATGGTTCAATGTTTTGCAGGTTCCCATCCAAGTTATCTTCAACTCCCATTTCGACAATTTTTCTGCAGGTTTTGGGTCGTGACAGACACATATGCGCCCTATACCCAACAAAAGTGTGTATGAACTAGCTTCATATGCACCCTATAATGTATGAAGGCATTTATTCCCTTTTTTGTCGGATTTTTTTGTTGTTCGATATTTTTTTCATTGTTTTCTGCAGTAGTATTACAGATCCATTGATTAGTTACAAAAAGGTTTCTGATTTTGTGAGAAATTTATGGTTTTAGTATTTTTTTTTTCTTTTTGCAACAAATCAATTATTTCATTTAAGATTTGTATTTTTACCACTATGACTTTAGAAGTTGTTTCTATTCCTGCACTAGTTGGATCTAACTATCTATTTGGAAGAGAAATACTATTGATGTGCTTAGGAGTAAGAACTTGAGGATATTAGTTAAAGGTGAACAATCCAATCCCACCGATGCACGAGATTTGGAAATATGAGAAGATATATGTGATCAAGCAAGAGGAATCATTATACAAGCTATTTTGGATAACTTACAGGTTCACATTGAGGTTGTGAATAGTTCTATTGAGGTATAGAAATCCCTAGATTCTTTATTTGATAAAAATGATGATGTTTATGCTTAATACCTTGAAAATAAAAGCTTGAGTTAGACCATAAATATTTTGATAGAATAGAGTCATTTCTTTCTAAAGTTAAAATATTTAATGAAAAGTTAAATAATTGTGGTACTTATTACAAGAAGAATGGCAATGCTCTTAGAATTCTTGTTGAGTAAAAGTTACCTCCATGTTTTGATATGTTCATCCAAACTAGGAATAAATATATTGAAATGTCTAAAAGAACTTTGAAACCTAGTTTTGAAGATTTTGTAAAGGTTTGATAAATGAGAAAGATAGATTAATTTCTAGCGGTCAATTATCTAACAATAAAGATCTAATGACACATAGTAAAAATAATCGTAATATCAATTTTAAAAATTCTCAACCGCATAATCAAGGATCTACTTCTTCTTCTGATGATGCTTCTAACATGGTGTATAACAAAAATAAATAGTATAATCCTTGTAAACATTATGGAAAAACCAACCACCCTAAGAATATTTGCTTTAAATGAAGACGTGAAGTTGCGAAAGAAAAGAAGAATTCTTCCTATGAACAACATGTATCCCTATGTGCCTATTATATTCAACGTAGTAAATTGTCATCTAATGTGGAATGGATAATGGATTTTGGTGCATATATCCATATGTCTAGTACAACTTCTCTATTTAATACTTATGACACTAAAAAGCACACACAAAATAAATATCTATAAGTGATGGTGATCATCTTTTAGTTTTAGGATCCTGTAGTGTTAATGTTCCTAATTGTACTTTGGAATTTATGTTTCATGTTCAAGGAATTCAAATCAAATTGATTTCTATTTATTGTGTATGTCAAAAAGGTTATAAATTTGAAGTTTGACATGATAAGTATGTGTTAAAAAGATATCAAACATAACTTCAAAATTGTTTCTTTTGGTTCGGTTAATCATAATGTTGGATTATATAAGTTTACTAGTTTTGATTCAAACAAAAATAAACATTTGTATTCCTATGTTGCTTACGTTAATGATCAAGGTATATTATATCATGAAATATTAGGTGACATAAATTATAGTAAAATGAAAATGATTTTTAACATGGTACTTAGATTATCTTCATTTTTTTCCACTAAAGGTGTCTGTGAAGGTTGTGTTCTTGGTAAACATCATAAGGAAATGTTTGATAAAGGTAAAGCTTGACGTACTAAAGAACCATTGCACCTAATTATATAGTGATATTTGTAGCCCTCTTGAAACTCCTTATTTGTCTCATGCATTCTATTTTCTTACCTTTATTAATGGACTTTAGTCGTAAATATTGGGTTTTTTTTTTAAGCAGAAAAGTGAAACCTTTGGTGTATTTCAAGAATTTAAATCCATGTTTGAAAAAGAATTTGATAAAAATATTAAGACTTTGAGAGTTGGTAATGGGAGGGAATTCATTAAAAGGGAATTAAATGTATATTTATCTAAGCATGGTATTCAACATCAAAAAATTGTTCCTTATACACCTTAACAAAATGGGGTAGCTGAAAGAAAGAATAGAACTTTGGTTGAAATGGATTGATGTATGCATGAGACAAATAAGGAGTTTCACGTGGGCAGAAATGACTCCCTCAATCCCAAAATTCGTGGATTTTTCCTCCATTGGCTATGCAACGCTAAAAACATGAAATTCCCAACCGTGGGAACGTAGAAACAACACAAAAACGCCCATCAGAGATCCCAGCCACTGAATGTCAACAAAACCACTTCCCAACCATGGGAAAAATGAAGAACACTGCAAAACAATACATGGAGAATGACCAGGAGCTCCAAAAACATGGGGAAGACAACAACGTGAATGCCTAAGGGAATGGGAAGCCGTTTTTCAGCAATAACTTGCCCCATAAGTCAAAAATCATTTTCCCAAAAATGGGTACTTCCCCAAATTCAAATTTATGACTCTCATACCTTGCCCATTATCATGCAATAACTAACCCAACCAATTTCTTACAGAATTAAATGATTGGGCACAAGAGACAAAATGGGTAGTTGACAGTATGATGGGTTCTCCCTTTGACATTTGGCTTTTCCCCACTGGCCCAAAGGTTTGAATACCCCCCCTTCCCCTTATCCTTAGGAAATCATGCCCCCATCTCATTAATTGTTGCATTGACATAGCTGGTTGTGGGTATTTTAATTAAATTGTATTTACATGATGTCCATAATTATAATGTGCTTCGCTGGCACGAAATACCATCAACAACAATTTTAATCATCGAAACGTAAAAAACTAAATCGATGGTGGGGATTTTGCCTTTAGCTCCACACCATGATTAATTACAATATTTACATCATATACATTTTTAATGCAAATGGGGTCAAAACTGGGGTGTTACAGAAATATGTCTTGAAAAGATTAGCTTTATTAGCCAAATGGACTCCTTCAAATGGATCATT
>LPNX010064819.1:375048-405630 GCA_001517045.1 Pseudotsuga menziesii | reverse complement strand
TTGTCACCTTTTGTCTCATCCAACCTTGTTAACCTCTTTAATGCTCAGCTGGTGGTTGAGGCAGTTATTGCCTTTGGTGGTGGGTGTGGCAGGACTGTCAATCCTTTGCCCACATGCCCACTCCACCCACGTCTGCCCATTCTTCTCTCCCTCACGCACTCATCCCTGGTCAGTTCACACTCACCACGATTTTGGTCTGTTGGCTCCTCACGCACAGGCTCTGGACGATTTTGGTCTCACGCAGGCATTTTCTTCCTCTTCACGAGTTTGCTAAGCACCCACGCACTGTAATTTCGCGTCCTCTCGACTGCTGTGCATTCTCACGCAGAGGGATTCACTCCCGTTTTTCATTTCCGCGCACAGGAATTTCTGGGTTTTACCCACGTGATTTTCTTCTGCGGATCTGTGCATAGTGTGGCCGTATCCCTCACTCACGGGACGATTGTGGGTTTTGCATTGTTGCTCACGCTCACCCACAGGCTGGGAGACTGTGATTTCTTCCCCAACTCGGTCTGTATATGTTTTCTTGGTGATTTCATTGCCCAGGACGAGGTGTGTTTTCCCACGTTGTTGGCTGTGGTTGTTGTGGTCTTCCTTACATGCTAGGGACTGTTGTAAATTCGCCTGAGAGTCATTTTGGCCATGATAGGGCCAATAATGACTCAGAAGTCGTTTTCCTGTTTAAGCTGTGACAGCTAAGTAATTGCTTGAGTGCAATGGTTAGTCTTCGGACTGTGATGGCTTGGCTTGTCTGTTGAAAGCCTGTGAAATCCAGCTGTGTTGGTTTGCTGTTTGTGCCCCTTGGCTATGTATAAGCCTGCAATTGACCCTTATTCCAAAGGAATCATGCCCAGCTCGGGGGTGGCAGCATGGCTGAGAGATTGATGAGCAAGATGGCCTATGGTTGGGTGGAACGTTGCAGCGACGTAGCTGGTTGCGGGTGAATTATTCATCAAAAGATAAGTACTGCTGGTTTCTTCATCTCTGTAACTTATACTGATGTTAAATGCTGGAAATGTGTTTGTGTTGCTTCCGCTGTATGATTGAAGAGTTTTGCATCTGTGTATGCTTGTAAGTTTTAATTTCAGCATTTGATTTCTATTTATGTTCATGGGCTATTTTCCCGGCTATGTTTGATGTGTTCGTCGCGTCCTCTTCACCGGTCGGAGGCATGGGGACGTGACAATCCTTATTTGGAATGTTAAATATTTTAAAGAGATATCAACATTGTCGTGTTCATTGTGCATCTATTTAACAACTAGATAATAATTAATATAAACCAATAGACTATAAGTGTTTCGATGCAAATCCATCCTCAACATATCTCAGAGTGCTCAAAATTTAGCACAATTGTTTGTTGTTCAACCCATGTTGGTAGATACAGTTCACTTATTTGCAAGTTCCATAATTAAAAACCAGGGTAAATAATTATCTACAATAAGCTCTTCAACCACTCTAGTGTTTGATGGTTTTCCCTATGGTTTATAGAAATGTGGAATAACACAAATCAAAAAATATATATGAAAATTCAGGAGTATTTTATCGTCAAAAATATTGGAGTTGAATGCCAACCAAATGCTCTAGATGGTGATAAAAGAGAAAACTCAAAAAAACTTTATCTATCATCATTGAAACCAAAGCCTTAGACCTTATTCCACTAAATGTCCCTACCAATCATTATTAATTCCAATCCAACTACCAATATCCTTCCACACTTTTAAAGAATATGGGCAATGAGAAAAAATATGTGATACATTGTCATCCTCACTTCTACATAGGTAACAAATGCTCAAACACTGATTCTACCTTTTTTGTAGAAAATCCTAGGTTGGGACCCTATTCATAAGTGCAAGACACATAAAAACCTTTGTCTTTTTGGGTGCTTTAATCCTCCAAGTATGAGATCACCACTAGTAATGTGCTTGACTCTCTGAAACCATCAAATATTTATATCCAAATTTTCCAATGTGAAAACCCTCATCGTATTCTTGTTCCAGGGTATCTCATCCAAATTTTCTCTTAATATTATGTGATCATTCCTCAATTCAATAATATATATTTCCAAAGTATCAACATGATCTCCTACTAAACCTGATTGTTAAGCACTTAACCACTCCTATTACCAAATATTAGTCCTCTCATATCAAAAAAAAAGATTTAATAGTTGAACCAAATCATCAGAAGAATTAAATTATTATTGGTGCATCTCAGTATATCATCCACCCTAAATTTCACTTGAGATTCATCTCCAACGTGCCAAGCTAAACGATTTCCAATGATAAATAAATCAAATGCCAAGGTTTTCCAGCGATTTGAATCTTCTTTAAAAATATTAATAGGATTTTCAATCTAACCTAAGAGAGTAGCAAGAGCCAAATACTTTTGACCTAGAAAATTATTTTCTATAACCCATATTTGGAAATCAAATTCTTCCACAAAATTTGTGTTTCCTGATACTTACTAAAAGAAAATATTTATTTCAGATCCCAACCAACCTCATGTTTCAGTTTATCCAAAAATTGCGAATTTGCTAGATGCAACTTAGCCAATTATATTATTTTTACCTCCCCAAAGAAAATCCTAACAAATACTCCTTATTTTCTCTAGCCCTTCTTTGGGAAAGTGAGATGATAAGAACCAATATATAGGAGTTGGTTCAAGAACTTATTTGACTAGAGTCAACCTACCACCCCTAGACAGCCATTTGTGGCACCATAAATGTATCCTTCTCTCGATTTTACTAATTAACCAACCCATTTTTTTAATTTCATAGCTTGTAGGATTTAACACAAACCCCAAATATTTCATCACTTTTTGTAATTTCACTATCCTAAACTAAAAAAATTGGTTAATTCTTTGAATCATCACTTCATTGGTACAATATAAACTAATAGTAGAGTTTGTATGATTAAACTCCATGCCTATTTCCTTGCAATAAAGTAGAAGAATTTATTTTAAAGGTCCTTGCATCATCTATTCAACCATGATCAAAGAGAAAAACATCATTGACAAAAAGAAAATGAGTTAAAAACTCCAAGCCCCCTACATTAATACCTTATATTTTCCTTTCTCTTTTTTTTAAAATCTCTACTCAACCCTTTTTACATTAAAAGAAATAAATATGGAAAGTGAACAACCTTGGCATGATTATCTTAGAAATTATTTTGTATACATTATTACACAAAGAAATTTGGCCAAAAGTCCCTAGTTGATACAACTATGTCCACCTAGGGAATAAGAGAAATGAAGAATGTGTTCAAATAACCAAGTACTTTACTAGATTATCTCACCTCTTTGACAACTCTAAGAATATCATCTCACAGAAGGTTAGAAAACCCAAAATAAAATCCGATGGCCCAAACATCTATCCCAAAACTATTGTCCTTTTGAAAATTGGACATCACCAATAGAAGTTCAACTTTGGAGATCTCTTAAAAAACTATAAATCTTCCTCTACTACCAGCTGAGGGGGAAACTTTGAAACTTTTAAAATCTCAACAATATTTTCTCTATCAATTTATTTATAGATTTTATTAAAGTTATTAACCCCTAATGCGACCAAACGACTAAAACCCCTTACAATTTTTCCTTCCTTGTCCTATAAATCCCAAATTGTATCAACAATTTTTTATATAATTTTCAAAATGATGAAAAACTGTGTGTTTCATCCCCTAGTTCAAGCCAAGTTGCTCGGCTCTTCAGACACCATTGCACTTCTATTTCATGTAGCAATCTCTTATTTCTACTCTCTATATCCTTAAGTATAGACAATTCCTCCTCATTAAACATACTAAGGCTCGTTGCAATGAAAAATCTTATGTAAGTCTTCCTTGACCTCTACCAACAACTGGTCCTTTCTCTTTCATCTTTATGTTTCCAATTCCACCGCCTTTTCCTTGACCATTTTTAGGGAGTAGGAAAATTGTTCATTATCATAGCAATTAATACTTCCATCAAAATCCTTCCAAGTTTCTTTGACAACACTCTCAAAATATTCTTCCCCTTTTGAACTACTAGGTTTATTGTCTTAAAGTTTCAATTGAAGAAAGATTGGGCAAGGATTAGATAACCCAGTAGGATCCACCCAATACCTGTACTTATCCACTAATTGTATAATAATCAAGTACAAGAAAATGATCAAGCCTCTTAGATACACTTTCCCTACCTTATCTATTATTCCTCCATGTAGGGCATAAGGAAAATGAGATTGTTCAAAATGATGAAGAAGAAAATATGCAAGATGATCAACTATGATTGTCTCCCCTTATACCTCCTTTCTATTAACAGTAAATTTAAGGTCTCCACTGACGAGGATCTTCCCCTCTCAAACCACTTAAGTGCAAATAATCTCTCCCAAAATAACTTCCTCTCCCCATGTGGACCATATAGATTCAACACCTTAAGTGGTCAACCCAAACTTTTACTCTAGAATTTGGTACAAAGGTATGAACATATAGAAAAGGAATTTGTCAATAATATACAAGAATTCAAACCTTTAATTAGACCACCATAAATACCCATGGAGTCCACGGTAGTGAACTCTCGATGTTTCAGCACCTTCTTAGTAATTAATATGTAATGCCCCATATTTTTACAGTTGGTATTTAAACTCTAATATGAATTAACTCAACATTTTATTTGCTAGTATTTGTAGGACTTAGTTCAACTGAGTAAACTATAATTAAGACATGATAAACCAAATTATATGTTGTTACTATGTTATGATGTTACTATGTTTATGCGGGTACGATGTTGAGATTATCATGGGATTCTTGTATTTTACAATGATAGTATATGTTTAAATGTTTTCATTTATAAAATGTGAAAAATATGACACGGTATGTGGATAGCATATGGTGATGTGATTGATTGAATTATTATATCTCATGTGTATTTGTGATGAACTAAAGTTGTTATGTGAAAGGAAATAATGATGATAACATGGATCGATTGATGATCAAGTGGAAATGCTTGTTATGAATGTCTATTTTTCAATACTAACCCACAGGGCATAAGGGATGAGTGATATCCAAGTACTAAATATGATGTGTGTATTAGCACGTACTTATGCAAAGAACCTTATTGACCAAACTGATGATACGATGACACACTCCAATAATCTTGATAGCAGCAGAGAACGATTGGATAGGGTATAGACCCAGTATGTTGAGAGGGATGGATGTATTTCCCACCCTATGCGACTATGATACCCGAGGTCGTGGGAGGGTCGTGATGAGACACGCACCCCAAGTTGTTGTGATGACGATGGTCGAATTCCTGCTAGGAGAGGATAGGTCAGTTGTTCAGCCGACGCTATCGCTCTCAGGTTCTTACGTGGTTAGGTCGGTGAAGGCGACATCCACTTCTATACTAGCAAAGGAAGGATAGGGAGGATGCGGACGTAGGTTAGGATGGGAGGATGTGTTAGTTACTACTGTTGAAGGTTTGGCATTCCTTGATACTGAATTAGTGGTACTAGGTACTCTTCCTTGCACTTTATTAATTAAACTAATGGAAACCTACATGAGGTTAATAATAAAAAATATTAAAGGATTAACTAAATAACTTGGGATGCTAAAATAATTATGTTATATTTATGTGTGTTCTACTTACATGAATGATTATTATTATTATTATTATTAGTTAGCACATATGCATAAGAAGGATGGTGTTTGTTATAGTGCATATATGATATGTGCATACGTCGGCCATGCATGCACACGTCGTACATGTATGATAGTATTAATACAGACCATACTCGTCACGCTTAAATAATTGTATAAATGTCATATATAACTAGTTAATGATGTATTAATCAACCTAGGTAATGAAGGGTTACGTTGTTAATGTGTAAATAAGTGAATTAGTCATTGTATGTAAACACTGCAATAAACGGTTAAGATAGGTATCACTAATGTGAATCATCATAGACAAAACATTAAGAGTGCAAAACTTTATTGTTTAACTATCAATCAAGATTAATTAACCATTAAGGGTACATTGTTCATTAATATAAAGATACGATGTTTATAAAAATTTACTTATCTATTAAACAAATAAATGTTACTATTATTATTCACCATTAATAAAAAGAATTATTATTATTATTAAGTGTATTATTGATTATTAGTTTAATAATAATATTAACAATGGTATAACTATTGTTACACGTGTCCATTGAATATAATTAAAAGGATTATTTAACTCTCCAAATTGTTTTACATGATTTATAAAATATATATTATCATGTTTATTGTTAGAGGTTTAACCAAATGAAAAGCGATATTGTAACTTAATATTATTATATTATCCACTTTAAATGATTATTTAAATTTTATTTTGAAAATAATAAAACATTATGATTGAATTAGAATGGATTGAGTAACAAGAACGTAAATATCCTCTCCATGTAAGTCAAGGTAATTATTATGTCATCTACCACATTTAATTAATGAAGCGGTGCATTGAGTCACTGTTAAATGAAAGGTTTCGTAAACAAGCAAGTGATAATAATAATTCTACGAATAAATAAACATAAGTCAACTCAAAGTGTACCCACTTAATTAAGCATTAAAGTATTTAACTGCTCAAGACAACCATGAATCGGATAACAATATTGAATCATTATTCAAAAATCTTGAAATGTGTAAGGGTATTAATGATTTATAGTCCCAAAACATTATAGGGAAGAGGTGGAGTATGAATGAAGGAAGGAGGAGAAAAATGAATATTAAAGGAAGGTCTCATGGAGGAGAAGGGGGGTTGGTTTTCTTTGGGAAGAATTAGACTTAGTATTTTTGGGGGGAGAAAATGAGGAAGACCGAGGAGGGGGTTAAGTCGAGGATATGAGGAGGTGGGAAACTCAAAGGAAGGGGGTGAAACTGGACTATCGATTGAGAGATTTTGAATTAAGGAAACCTGCTATGGGGATTATTAGACTGTGGGCTCGGGGGTTAGGAAACTTGTTGGTTTCCTAAGGCCAGCAGGATAACCTGGTCAGCAGGGTGGTTTGTTGGTCTAGTCAATAAGGTTGGCGAATGGAAGCTACCAGAGGAGGACACGAGAGCTGGAGATACGAAACGGCGGTATATAAATTATTGCATCCAGGTATTTGCAAGAATTATCTTTGACTATTTCAATTCTTGTATGAAATGGAAATGTGCCTAATAAATTTTGATTTATCCCATAGTTATGTTGCACAATTATTTTGTTATAGAAATATGTTGCACATTTATTTTGTTAAAATGCAAATAGAAATATGTGAACAAGGGATGTTGTAAATATTCCATTATATTATAACAGCATAAAAATCTTAGAATTGATCAATTTAGTGGATCTAGTTAACAAAGCGGCACTTCAGAATGGTATCAGAGCCATTGGTTCAAACATCGCGACCTTAATGGCCTATTCACATCTAAAACTATCATTAAATTGACTACCATAAGCTAATATATATATACAAAAATGTAGTAGTTACAACCTGCATAAACTGAAACATGAAAGGGGATCTATTACCCACTTTTATGCACGTTTTAAACTAGACAAGTGCCCTCTGTAAGAGTGGGATCGTTTTGACACTAGGTCTCTTTGTAGGAAAGTTTGAATGTGTTAATAATTACTTATGATAACACGGTTGCTTACCAACGACGTCCTGCTAAAGAATGGATTAAGTCGTAACTTGCAGAGAACTCTGGCTCAATCTAATTGATGTTTTGTTGTAATATTCCATGGGCCTTGAACTGTAACTGTAACTATTTAAAGGACTTAGCTCTCTGTTTAACTTGAATCTGGCCGATTATATAATATATACTAGCATTAAAAGGAATACTTCTATTTTTTTTTTATCCATACGTTTATGTATTGTTTAGATTCCAAAATAACTCTTGTGGTATCTAGTTTCTTTGTTGAAAAAATAAAAACTGTCAACCCGGTTGTTAATTTAATTTACACTTTGTTTTACTATTGTAAATGGGTTAACTTTAGCTTAGGCGTCGATTTTTGGCTTATTGTAGTTTCTTGTGTACTGTACTGTATCTTTATGTCACATGCCCCAATTTTGCAAAAACAATTTTATATTAGTTGAGGAACATTATGTTAAATTTTATGCTAAGTTGTAATTGATGACCAGTGGGGTCAAGAATATTTAATGTAAATTCAGAATATTTTATTTATAAATAAATAAATGAGGAGACAACAGCTTAGGAGAGTTGTTAAAAGAGTGTTTACAGGTCAAATTGGTGGAGGAGACTGGGTGGAGAGCAAACTGACATGTGGCAGCATCCTCAAACCACTTCCAACTATTGCAGGTGGAAACCTCCCTATATTTGTGGTCATGATTCCCCAAGAAAGTGGAATCAGAGCAAGTGGCTCAATTAATGAAAACTAACCCAGAAGACCTAGGCATCTCTATAAAATTTCCCATTGAAAAGAGTTGATGCTGCTCATTCTAGAGAAGTGATCATTCAGGGTGAATGCATGTACTTCAGATAAATTCAATGGAGGGGAATCTGGAAAGTGTTTAAGGGGATAACTGCTGAGAATGATCTAGTTGCAGCTTTTAAGCTAAAGACCATACTGCTGAGAGCAGATTGTTTTAATGAGGTATTGAACTAATCAGGTGACAGAGGGTTCTGGAATTGCATTCTCCACCCAGTTCTCAGCCAAGAAGACCAGGAACAGGCTCGGGGGTCCTGAGGAAGTGTTGTTTGAGCGCCCTCCAGGAGATTGGTAGGGAGGAACTGCCTCCTCAAGCTGTTGTCATCTTGTCCTCAACAGGTTCTATGTTATTTTATTTTACTGTCTGAGTTAAATAAATCTTAGTTTATCTGCTACATGAATGTTAAAGTTCAAAATTTATGAAATGTTAGATTTAGTATTCTTATTTAATTATTTATAGCAATGAAAATGGTTTAGGTAAGTAATGAAATAGAAAGAAATTAAATTTCTAGGCTGTGTTTTTCCACACCTGGAAACCAGGTCGTACTCTAGCACAATTAGAATGCTTTAAGTAAATGAAAGAATTCTTAAGAGAATGAAAATAGTAGATATGATTTTGTATCTATAGATAGCAGAGTAAATTTTATTTCAATGTTTAAAATGCAATGAAAAAGCAGTGTTATGGTTTGTTTGTATTTATTGTTTTACTTAGTTTAACTAAATGAAAATGTAAGTAAAAGAAATAGTAAATTACACTAGTATTACAATAATATTATACTGATAGGAAATAAAAGTTTATAGGAGATAATAACTAATCTTCAAGAAAGTATATAAACAAGTTAATAACTAAACCGTTTTTCTTTTAAAATATTAACTTAATCTTAAACTATTACTTAATAAAAACTAGATTAGGGTTTCGTTTATAAACCCTTTATTTATCTAAAATAAACAGAGTTCTAGAGTTAACATTCTATTCTCTATAGAGCTCCAAATAATTATAAAATTACAGAGTAGTAAATAAGAATAAATGTATTATAAATATCAAACAAAATAACTAAGAATTATATATAATTGTGTATTTTAAAATTTAAAAACCAAACAGGTTTATACCTATGAAAACCTAAGGGTTGAAACCCCTTCAACTAATCTATTCAAATACAAATTAACCTGTAATAATTTATAATCAGTTACATTGTTAACTGTGTAACAAACTTAACAAGAAGGCTACAATCTATGCATTAGACTGACCACAGTCTTTTCCTGAAAATAAATTACATTTTATAAATCTTTTAAACAGAAAAATAAACACATTATTTATAGGATAACGAAACCACAATTCACATTTAAGAGTAAAACGAGACAGAGCTCAAGATTAACTAATTCTTTCTTTATAAAAACCAACTGTATTATATTATGGAGCCGCAAGGATAAGTCTTAACAAAAAAAAAAAATTACATATCACGGCTCAAGGGCCGGTATTACCCAGCGTAAACAGCAAGGGTTTTAAAGTAAAACTGGGTAACAACATACTAAAACATTTTAACTAACGAAGCAACTGAAAAAGGCTTCCAAGCACTCTAGTTTTTTTCCTTCCAGTAACCCTCATCGCAAGTAGGGAAAACCCACATCGAAACCAGGGCTTACCGGTTGGAAGCCATGAGTTCACTGAAAGCCGAAAAAAGTATTTCTTTTCCACTGAAGTTTGAGCCGTCTTAGGTTCCTGTAAAGAGAACAATTACGATCTTTAGAATAAGACTCAGCTTCTAAGCATAAACCCTAGCTTAATTAATAACTTAACAAAAAATATTTCTTAACAAAGAATGACGATAATTACCTGCAAGTAAGAAGAGAAGTCGAGCAGCGAAGGAGCTGTCACCGGCTTAAGCGAAATACACAGAGGAGTATTCAAACCCCTACGTCGAACCTGGAGTGGAGACAGTATCAAACCAACTTAAAAACTCCACAAAGCCGTGACGAGCAACAAGTAAGACAGAGCTAAAAACATGTACAGGATATGAGCCAAAATTTTAAACAATCAACCACTCGCACAGTAAAGCTTACAACGAAGAAGATTCGAGACCTTAAGACTGAGTAATGAGAATACACAGTAACAAGCACAAGCTACGTAGCAAGCAAAGTAGAGGAACAGCCTCTCATGGTCGCCAAGAAAACTAAATAGAGCAGCCTGCAGGCTAACGAAACCCTCGGAGTCAAATGACAAAGGGATAGGGTTTCCTGTCTTTTAAGTCACCAATGCATGGATGAGAGCAGACCACGTGCCCTTTAAATTATTTAACAATGCGAGGGTCTTGTCTATATTCAACCTGCACTTTCAATTATCAATTTATCATTTCCTTGATCAATAACAAAACTATGCAATCGACTATAGAATAATTACATATTATTTTGAAGCACAAAACTATATCATTTGCAATCGATGGTATTAAGGCTTGATATATTTTGTCAATAACGAATCTATGTCATTGACTATAGAATAAAAATGTGTAAACCTTTCCAATAAAACAATTACGAGGCTCGGCCATAATATAAACATTTACAAATAATGATTTGCATGCTTACCTTGCGAACAAAAGTTTTGATGGTTCTTATTATTATTTACAAAGTCAAATATATGAATGTTGGTGCTTGCTGAGTTCTAGCATAGTATAGGAATTTTTAATTATATTGTTGCACTTTGATGTCGACCGTAGGTTAGAAGTTCTAGGTAGTAAAGTCTACCATAGTAGTTATTATAAACTACAAATTATTATAGTGAGGCAACATTATAATAGTAATCTTACTATTGTGTAAACTATGCACAAGATTTATAAACTACAGAAATAACACTGATAGTGTATTTGCCTTTGAATCCACTTTAAAGAAGTGGTGGTTAGGTAGTATTCCATCTTAAGATAATGTATCTAGTTACAAAGAACCAAACTTAAAATATGGCATGGAAATGTCCAGGTAGTAAGACTACCATAGGATGTAAGTAACAATTATATTTGATACATTATAAAAGTGATGTGATATTTTATACTTTTACAATAATACTTGCAGTAAGGTAATAACTTAGGAATCAAAGTTTATAACTTGATGTTTAACAGCACAAAAGGATTGCACATTTACATACAAACAACAAGTTAATAATTTCCATAGCTAAAAAGGAAGAGACAAAATAGAAATATGTAATCTATTGGAAATCCTTACCTTTGAGATTTATAGGAGTACATTCATGAATAAAAGACAGTGCATTTGAGCATATCATTAGCAGTATGAGCAGGTTACAATAAAATTAATTGTATGTCAAAGAACTGGAGCTCTAAGCTCACAGTAGGATCATTTTGTTTAACTAAGTATGTCAAGGATAACAATCTTTATGGCTAAACATTGAATATTGTCTTAGAAAACAAAAACTATGGAAGAAAATTACTTTACTTAATCAGAGATTTGCTTTTAAATAATTAGTTTATTTACTAGCATATTAACATGCAACAGAAATATTTCTTGCTACCTTACAAATTAAACTCCTACTTGATCGTTCGTTACCTGTTGAACCTGTAAGAACCAGCAGTCCATCTGCGTTAGCATAATGCTAAGTAAGCCTTGAGTTTTCAAAGATAGATTTTCACCTACTTGCCAAAAAGTAAAATTATTAGTAAAGCTAAAAGCAATATGGATGCAAGTCATTCTTATATAACTTATGAAAATGAAAGTTGTATTAGTTATTGTATTTTGAAACTAATTAATACTAATTGATAAACTGTTTCATTTTCCTCTAACCGCTAGCAGTTAGTGAACTGCGTATTCAGAGATTTTATGTTATCTATAAAAAAAATTAAATTTTAATGAAATTTTGGGGTTTTGACATGTGGTATCAGAGCCAGGTTCAAACACTAGGCCTTGATGAAGCTCAACTTGCTTATATGAAACAGTGAATTTAAATTATTTTGTTGATGTTGTTTTTTTTAATGTTATCAACAAATAAATTTGTTTCTGATTTTAACAACAGGTATGGAAAGACTGTAGAAATATGCGGAAGAGGAATCTCCCTATACTGAACAAGAAAATTTACAAAGAGAACCTATACAAGAAGACATAACCACTAATTCCTCAGAACTTTTACAAACAGTAAAAGAGTTAAAATCTAAAATCGAATCTGTTAAAAAAGAAAATGAGAGGATTCTGAGAGCTCAGGAGGCGCTAAATCAGATCCTAATAGAAAGATTTCAAACTCAGGGTAAGGGGAAAAGAGTTGATTCAAAATATATAAGTTACCAACATAAGTATAAGAAAACTAAACAAACTAAAAAAAAACAGCTCATCTTCCTAAGTATTTGGTGATCAACGTAATTCTCATTCTACTAGTGATAGTAGTGAGGATAACCACCATACTAGAAAAAGAAAATATAAACCTTATGAAGAAATTTCTGGAGAGTTTAAGAAGATCAAACAGCCAACATTTAATGGAGAAACTGAAAAGGGGGAGGAAGCAGAATCCTGGTTATCCAGGATGAAGAAGTACTTCCAGATTTATAACTATTCTAACCAATTAAAGGCTAGAATGGCTATCTATAATCTTTCAGGGAAAGCTGATATATGGTGGCAAGATTTGAAGAGAGTGAAAGGAATAAGAGAGAAGAACATAAATTGGAGTACCTTCAAGAAGTACTTTAAAAAGAAATTTTTATTTGAACAGTACTATGAAGAAAGGGCTAAAGAATTCTATGAGCTAAAACTAGGTACAATGACTATGAAAGATTTGAACAGTAAGTTTTTAATTCTGCTTAGGTATGTGTCATACCTTGTGGATGAAAAACTGAAGGTGCAACGGTTTCTCAGCTATTTACCTTATCACATAAAGGATAGGATTGAATATGAAAATCCAAAAACTCTGGAAGAAGCTATGAGGAAAGCCAGTTTCTGTTATGAACATAATCAGAAAAATGGGAGTATGGCCAACTGGAAGGCCAAAAAGAATAATAATTATGATCAAAACAAGAAAAATTTTGTGCCCAATTGAAATTCTAAAAATAATAAGGTCAGAAATTTTTCTAATAAGAATTTCCAAGGAAATAAGAATAATTCACAGAACAATCAGAACAATGAAAAGAGTAAAGAGTCTGCTAATAAGCACAGTAATTACACAAAGAAATTTGAACGAAAAGAACCCATAAAGTGTTGGGAGTGCAATGGTCCACATTATGCCTCAACCTGTCCTAATTGGAAAAAGACTGTCAGTAATGTCCATACAATACAGGAGGAGATGATTGTTTGAGATTTAGCGAGGACTATGCCCAGGATTAATGCAGCTTTGGAAAATCGGCAAGCAGACTATCAAACTTCCATGGTGGAAGTAGAAGGTAAGATAAACCAAACACCCATAGCTATTTTAATTGATCCAGGAGCTAGTTTAAGTTATATTTCACCTAATTTGGTAGAAAAATGTAAACTGTCTCTTGAAAAGTTTTTAAGTTCTTGGTTGGTTTAGTTAGCTACTAGTGCAAAGAGGAAGGTAACTAGTTTTGTAAAGAATTGTGCAGTAATTATGGATCAACTTGAAACTTTTGTAAAGCTTAATGTACTACCTCTCGGTTCATACGACATACTAATCGGTATGGATTGGTTAGAGCAGCATAGGGTGATCTTAAACTACTATGACAAAACCTTTACTTGTATAAATAATGATGAAAAACCAATAAGTGTAAAGGGAATCCTTAGAAAAACAACCGTAAGGCAGATTTCTGTTCTGCAGCTTAAGAGAGCTGTTAGGAAAGGTTGTAAGGCTTATGTAGTAAGAGTAACCAATGAGGAAAATCTAAATAAAATAGATAAATTAAAATTGGAGGATATACCAATTTTAAAGGAGTATGCGGATGTATTTCCGGAAGAAATTCCAGGACTACCTCTAAAAAGGGAACTAGATTTTACCATTGAGCTGGTACCTGGTGCAGTACCCAGCTCAAAGGCCCCTTATCGGATGAACATACTTGAACTTAATGAACTTAAGTCACAATTAAAAGAACTTATTGACAAGAAATATATTCAACCCACTGTGTCTCCCTGGGGGGAAACTGTCATCTTCGTTAAGAAAAAGGACGAAACTCTATGACTTTGCATAGATTACCGTCAGTTGAATAAGAAGACTATTAAAAATAGATACCCGTTACCTCGCATAGATGATCTGTTTGATCAACTACGTGGAGCTACGGTGTTTTCAAAAATTGATTTACGGTCTGGATATCACCAAGTTAGAATTAAATATGAAGACATCTTTAAAACAGATTTTAGGACTCGACATGGCCATTACGAGTTTGTCGTCATGCAATTCAGGCTTACTAACGCTCCAGCTATTTTTATGTGTCTAATGAATAATGTAATGCATAAATATCTGGATAAGTTTGTGGTCGTGTTTATCGATGACATATTAATCTATTCGAAATATGAAGAAGAGCATAAAGAACATTTAAAAATTGTCTTGCAAGAGTTGTGAGATCATCAACTCTTTGCACAGTTTAGTAAATGCAACTTTTTTAAAGATAAAATCCAGTACTTAGGTCATGTGGTGACTAAATAAGGAATTTCGGTGGATCTCGAAAATAAAAAGGCAATTGAAGATTGGCCAGTTCCTAAAGACATAACTGATGTTTGATCCTTCATGCGAATTACTGGTTATTATCGGCGGTTCATCGAAGGGTTTTCGAGAATCGCAAACCCGATAACCTCTTTGCAGAAAAAGGGAAAGAAATTTGATTGGAATCAAAAGTGTGAGGATAGTTTAAAAAAATTAAAAACCTTATTAACCAGTGCACCTATTTTAAGAATAGCTGATCCAAATAAATATTTTATATTGTGTACTGACACCTGCAATGATGGTTTAGGCAGAGTATTGACTCAAGAAGGGCATGTTATTGCTTATGAGTCTAGGAAATTAAAAATTCATGAAAATAATTATGCAACTTATGACTTGGAACTAGCTGCTGTCATACATGCTCTAAAGATGTGGCGTCATCATTTAACTGGAAAAAAAATTATTCTAATGACAGATAATAAAGGACTAAAATATTTGTTAGATCAACCTAACCTGAATGCTAGACAAACTAGGTGGCTAGCTTTTCTAAGTGAGTATGATTTCGAAATTCGACACATTAAAGGGAAAGAAAATAAAGTTGCTGATGCATTAAGTAGAAATGCAAAGCTAAACTTTATAGCAGTTATCAGCACTTATACAACAGATCTGGAAGAATAGCTTAAAGCAGGGTTAGAACAAGATGAAATTTACCAAAAATTACAAGCAAAAGCAAAAGAAAATCCAATAGAAAGTCTAAGTATAGGGTACATATTGAATGAAAAAGGATTTTTACTGTATAAAGATAGAATGTATGTACCTGATGTACCTAAAGTTAAGTCATTAATTTTAGACGAATTCCATAAAACTCCTTACTCAGGCCATCCGGGTTATCAGAAGACTATAACTATGTTAAGAAAAGAATATTTTTGGCCAAACATGAAGACTGAACTGGTAGAATATATCGCTAGATGCTTTGAATGTCAGCAAGTAAAAACTGAACATCAACATCCAGCTGGACTACTTCAACCATTGCCCATTCCTAGCTGAAAATGGGAGATAATTAGTCTTGATTTTGTTACTGGACTGCCTCAAAATCAGAACTTAAATAATTCTATAATGGTAGTAGTTGACCAATTGAGTAAAGCAACCCATTTTATACCTGTAAAAACTACTTATAAAGCTGCAAACATAGCTGATATCTTTTTAAAACAAATTTTCCGACTACATGGGATACTGAAAGTTATAATCTCAGATCGAGACCCTAAATTTACAGGTAACTTTTGGAGATCTCTATTTAAAGGATTAAATACTACACTAAATTTTAGTACCTTGTTCCATCCTCAAACTGATGGATAGACTGAAAGAGTAAATCAAGTACTGGAATATTTACTAATAATGTATGTAAAGGATCAGCCAGGTAAATGGGAAGATTATTTACACCTGGTAGAATTTGCTTACAATAATAATTATCAAGCTTCAGCCAGATTTAGTCCTTTCAAAATTTTATATGGAAGGAAATGTAACACTCCTATCTCTTGGAGTAATCCAATGGACATGTTAGTATTAGGTCCTGAATTATTGAAAGAAATGGAAGAAATTGTAAAGCATGTACAAGGTAATCTAAAAATTGCGAAAGATCGACAGAAAATTCAAGCAAACCTTAAAAGAACTCCAAAAGAGTTTCAGGTAGGTGAACATGTGTTCATCAAGGTGAGACCGAAAAAGAGCTCTCTGAGGTTGGGTAGTTGTGCCAAACTAGCACCTCGTTATTATGGTCCTTTTGAAATACTGTC
Organism: Pseudotsuga menziesii; assembly: GCA_001517045.1. Lineage (NCBI taxonomy): Eukaryota > Viridiplantae > Streptophyta > Pinopsida > Pinales > Pinaceae > Pseudotsuga > Pseudotsuga menziesii. Next base: position 388,830 of record LPNX010064819.1, on the reverse strand, counting down.
CAGGATTGGACAGGTAACCTATCAGTTAGCCTTACCACCGAATTTAAGAGTTCACAATATTTTTCACATTTCTGTATTAAAGAAATATGTTCATGATGCTACTCATGTTGTTAACTGGAATGATGTATAGGTGAAACCTGAAGGAGATTTTTTGTTGGAACCGGACTATATCCTCGAACGGAGGGAGATCACACTTCGGAACCACACCATTGGTCAAGTGAAGGTGCAATGGAAGCACCTTAGTCCAGAAGAAGCCACCTGGGAATTGGAAAGTCATATGCGGGATGCATATCCAATTTTGTTCCAAGGGATTTTTGAGGATGAGGAATAAATAACATCGAGGACGATGTTATAATTTAAGGGGGTGTGTATGTCACATGCCCCAATTTTGCAAAAACAATTTTATATTATTTGAGGAACATTATGTTAAATTTTATGCTAAGTTGTAATTGATGACCAGTGGGGTCAAGAATAATTAATGTAAATTCAGAATATTTTATTTATAAATAAATAAATTAGGAGACAACAGCTTAGGAGAGCTGTTAAAAGAGTGTTTACTAGTCAAATTGGTGGAGGAGACTGGGTGGAGAGAAAACTGACATGTGGCAGCATCTGTAAACCACTTCCAACTGTTGCAGGTGGCAACCTCCCTATATTTGTGGTCGTTATTCCCCAAGAAAGTGGAATCAAAGCAGGTGTCTCAATTAATGAAAACTGGCCCAGAAGACCTAGGCATCTCTATAAAATTTCCCATTGAAGAGAGCTGAGGCTGCTCATTCTAGAGAAGTGATCATTTAGGGTGAATGAATGTACTTCAGAGAAATTCAATGGAGGGGAATCTGGAAAGTGTTTGAGGGGATAACTACTGAGAATAATCTAGTTGTAGCTTTTAAGTTGAAGATCATACTGCTGAGAGCAGATTGTTTTACTGAGGTATTGAACTAGTCAGGTGACAGAGGGTTCTACAGTTGCATTCTCCACCCAGTTTTCAGCCAAGAAGACAAGGAATAGGCTCCCAGGTCCTTAGTGTGGAGAACCTCCTGCAATAAACAATGAGAATGCAAAAATATTGGAGCACAAAAGATATTTTATTGATCGCGGGCCACTTCGAGGGGGCAAGCTCAATACAAAATAACTCTTTGGTGCTTTCAATATCCTCAACACATACTTATATACTAAGTCTAATCTAAACAACTATTACTCCACATGAATGTGGGATAATGCAACCTATTAACTGGACGACTTAACAACTATTACTTACTCCCCATGAATGTGGGATAATACATCATATTAATTGGACGACTTACAAAGCATATGCGTCCGGAAAAATATACCAACAAAATAAAGAGGGGGGTTGACACGGGTTCTTAACATCCCCTCCCTCTTAGAAAAATATTTGTCCTCAAAGCTTTAGATGTGGAAACAGCTGTTGAATCTGAAGGAGCGATTCCCATGTAGCATCCTCTGGTTGCATGTTGGGCCACTAAATTGAATACCTTTGTGATGGATCGAGAGAGAAGCTAACAAGTGCGCTTATTGAGGATGGCCTCCGACTTCGAAATGATGGATCCTTCATTATCCCATTCTGGTAAAACAATTTGTGCACTGATGTTGGCGCTGAACACTTGCTGAATGCGAGAAGGAGGAAGTGTCAATTTATAAGCAACATACCCAATCTTTTGAAGAACTAGATATGGGTCAGAGATCTTTGGAGCGAGTGTTTGATTCCCTTTGTCTTTCACAGAGGATTGCTTGTAATGCTACAGACGAAGAAAAACCATATCACCAACTTAAAAAGTGCGCCCAGAACGGTGTTGATCAGCCTATTGTTTCATGCGGGCTCTTGTCAGGTGAAGATTGTCCTGTAGGAGGTGAAGAATCTGATGTTGGTTTCGAAGAACCATGTCAATTGCCTAGACTGGTGAACTACTGGGGGTCAATGGGAGGAGTACTAGAGGTGCGTGACCATAAACTACTTCATATGGAGTCATTTTAGATGCAGTATGGTAGGAATTATTGTACCACCATTCAGCGAGAGGGAGCCACTTTTCCCACTGATGTTGTTCTTCAGAGGTGAAACAACGAAGATAAATTTCCCAATATTTGTTGACGACTATAGTTGGACCCTCTATGGGTGGGTGATAAACTGAACTCATATGCAGTTTGGTGTCAGGGACGCGAAAATGACTTGTGAAAGTTGTGTTGCGGTCTAAGACAATGGAATAAGGGATTCCATGAAGAAGGAATATCTGGGTCATGAAAATTTGTGCGATTGAAGAGGTGATATATGGATGGAGTGTAGTTTCACCCTTGTGGTGCTGACAAGGAACACATTCGGAAACCATATGTTGAATTTCATATTGCACCCCCTTCCAAAGAAGTTACGGCGCATCAACTAATATGTTTTGATGAACCCAGAGTGCGCTGCCGATGGAGAAGCATGGAGTTCATAAAAGACCGCATGTTTAAGGTCTATGCTCTGGGGAAGCACCAGACAACCCTTGTATCTTAGAGAAAATCCATCCCAAGAGGAATACGGTACCACAGAAGGGTTACTGGCCAACTGTTGGATGACTTCAGATAATGAGGATTCATTGACATAACGTCACTGAAGAGAGTGTAACCAAGTTGGAAGAGGCATAGAAATAACTGAAAGAGAAACATGGGCATCAAATGTGTGGAAAAGAGCATCCACCGCAAGATTGTCTTGAGCCTTCTTATAGTCATAATTCCTGAGTTTGATAACCCATTTATGTTGTGTTGGGGATGAGACCCATTGTTCCAGGAAATATTTCAAACTCTGGTTATTAGTCTTGATGTTGAAAGGATTCTCTAAGAGGGATGGCCACCACTTCTATACTGTGTGCAAAATAGTCATCATTTCCTTCTCATATGTAGAGGTGGATAAATTATTTCCAGAATTGCATTTTCAGTGAAGGCAATGGGATGTTCATCTTGAAAGAGGACAACCCCAAGTCCATTGTCGTAAGCATCACTCTCAAGAGTGAAAAGCTTGGAAAAATAAGGCATCTGAAAGGTGCATCGGAATGAAATATCCAAGGGAGTAGTTGAGACTGTTGAAGGTTGCATCTGAATGAAATGGAGCTGAGCAATGACACCATGTGAATTCGTCTTAAGGATATTTTCCATGCGATGGGAACTGATGATGCTGAGAGAACCTGGTTGTAAGCCATTGAATTTGTGTTTGTTCCCATTGACTGAAAATTGCATCCATAGTTCAGCAAAATCCCATAAGATGGATCCAAGTGTGCGTAACCATTGAGTTCCCAAAATCACATCACATCCTCCTAGAGGCATGGCAAACATGTTAGAGCGCAAGTTATAATCTCCAACAGAGATACACACATTGCGGCACTTTCCTTTGCAAGGTAAGCTGCTCCCATTAGCAACCATCACTTTAAAGATGGAGCAAGAATGGACAAAACTATCAACTTGTTTGGCAATCTGAGGATCAATGAAGTTATGGGTGCTACCATAATCAATGAGTATTGTAAGAGGAATCTTCTTGAAGAAACCCTTGACCTGCATGGTTTGTGGGGCGATGACTCCGACTAATGCGTGGAGAGATATTGTGGGGTGTTCATCATGAGAAGGAGGGTCAACAGGTGGTTGCTAAATGTCGACCTGAGCGTCTACTAGATCCTGAGCAGCTTCACAAATATCAAGTGCAGGTGGAGAATCCACATCCAAGAGATAGAGCTTTTGCTCAACACATCTATGTCCTCGGGTGAATTTATTGTCACAATTATAACAAAGCCCTTTTTCCCGACGTTCCCGCATCTCTGCTTCAAACAAATGCTTGAGAGGAGTGGTTCTAGGAGCTGGCAGATTTTGGGTTCTTTGAGGAACCATAGGTCTGAATGGAACAAGAGTGGATTTGGAGCGTTGTTGAGCCCGGATCTTGTCCTCTGGTAGCTTAGCCAACCCGAGCGCTTCCATCATTGTTTGGAGGAAGAACATTTTAACCTCAAAGCGTATTGCATCCTTCAGACCACTGATAAAACAACTAAGGTAGAATGCATCAGGCAATCCCTCGGTGTGATTGGCGAGTTTCTCAAATTTTGTCTGATACTCCCGCACAGTGCCAGTTTGGTGAAGTTTGGTGAGTGCTCCTATGAAGTCATCAAAAGCACTAGGACCAAATTGCTGCAAGAGGAGATGGGAAAAATCTGTCTAGTTTGGCTCGGCATGAGCCTTTATGTACCAACGGAACCATTGAAGTGCTTCATGTTCCAAATGAAAGGATGCAAGGGGGACTTTATTGAAATCAAAAGTGTTATGCATACTGAAATATTGTTCTACCCTATAAATCCATCCAGTCGGATCATCAACATTGAAGTGAGGAAAATCTAGCTTAAGCCCACGGTAGTGGCTAAACAATGAGAACCCAATGTCTACAGAAGACTCAGGCTGGCAGCGGTTGTCCATGGGTGAATGCTGACGATTGAGGTCGAGAAATTTTTGATCTAGATCCTCAAGTTTGGACCTGGTGGCGGCAAGTTCTTCTTCCATTTGTTTATTTGCTCCGGCGCGGGTAACAACCATAAGCAGTTTTAGTTTTTTTGTTTTGTTTTTTTTTCCTTCCTTCCTAAGGTAATGGGTAGAAAAACAAAAATGGAGAGGGTTTTATAAAAGGATATTTTTTATTTGGGAAAAATTTAGAGGGGTAATTAGGGTTTTACGGGGTTTTTGACACTTTTTTAGGGACAAGAAGCAGAAAATGAGAATTTCAGAGGTGGGATGAAGGAATTGGAAAATGTGGCAAAGAGGAACAATGAAGCAGAAATTGAAAATGAACACCGTGGAAACATTTGAAGGTGATTGGGTGAGAATCAGAGAAGTTATGACAAATTCTAAAAATTGACAAGTGTGGGATTTTGGCCTTGAGGAAGCGAAATTGGGATAAGGGCCTCAATGAAGGAATATGCAGAATGGTAGCACGGGGGTGACAGTGAAATTTCAAGGAAAATGGAGCTAAATCAAGGAAGATATGGCTAAAAAACAAAAATTGATACTTTTTTTTCTCTCTGAAGAACTGATCTGTGGCGGTGCTAGAAGCTGTGTTTTATCAACAAGAAATGGAGTAAATGATCTATGACAATTCTGAAATTCTACACGTTATCAATTGTAAATAGAGATGGACCCCAGGTATAATCGGCTTCATATTGGTTCAAAGGTAGTCACTCGGCCACCAAGGTTGTCTCAAGCGAGTATTGGGGCAGTACCCCTCACTTCACGGCGCAGGTAAAACTGCTAACCGCTTGGCAAAAAACGACAACTCTTTGGTTTTCCTCATGGATGGGAATCTAGTCAATCTGGTGGGGGTCGTTGCCCTTTTCACTTGGCAGGTCCTCTCAATGGCTAGCTACTTCGAGGTTCCTATGGTACTTCTCACAATAAGTTTTAGGGCTATGCCCAAGTACTTCCCACAGTTAAGCGGATAGGTTTTATTCCCTAATCTGAATGAAAAATACTGCTGCAAGAAGAAGAACTACTGCAACAATCATAGTGCCAGAAAAAATGTGGTAGAAATTCCACCCAGTGCTCAAAAACCTGTAATTAGAGCTAGGGTTTTGAGATGAAAACTTTTAAAATGAGCATAACCCGATCTATATTGCTTATAATTGCTATTATAGCATGTTTCCGGAACTAGAACAACCACTCTGCTTCTACCCACGTAATCAGAATAGAAATCTGGGCACCCGGTCAAAAGATTTTTGCTCTGCAATTTCCACGACCGTCACCGAAATTCTGAAAAATTGCTAATTTTAAATCCGCGATATCTCCACTTTTAGAACTCCAAATGAGATGATTTTTTTTGAATCTGCATATTTTTGAAAGAGGAATTCAAATATGCAACCTGTTTCTTCTGATTCTATGCAGAAGTTTCAAAAATTGATCTGAAAGTCGCCACCAAATTTTGCCCTCTCTTTTTTTGAAAAGAATAAAAAAAAATTCCCACTTGTGCCAAGGAAAGTGCTCTGATACCAGATGTGGAGAACCTCCTGCAATAAACAATGAGAATGCAAAAATATTGGAGCACAAAATATATTTTATTGATCGCGGGCCACTTCGAGAGGGCAACCTCCTTTGAGCAAGCTCAATACAAAATAACTCTTTGGTGCTTTCAATAGCCTCAACACATACTTATATACTAAGTCTAATCTAAACAACTATTACTCCACATGAATGTGGGATAATGCAACCTATTAACTGGATGACTTAACAACTATTACTTACTCCCCATGAATGTGGGATAATACATCATACTAATTGGACGACTTACAAAGCATATGCGCCCGGCAAAATATAACAACAAAATAAAGAGGGGGGTTGACACGGGTTCTTAACACTGAGGAAGCGTTGTTTGAGCGCTCTCCAGGAGATTGGTAGGGAGGAACTGCCTCCTCAAGCCGTTGTTGTCTTGTCCTCAACAAGTTCTATGTTATTTTATTTTACTGTCTAAGTTAAATAAATCTTAGTTTATCTGCTACATGAATGTTAAAGTTCAAAATTTATGAAATGTTAGATTTAGTATTCTTATTTAATTATTTATAGCAATGAAAATGGTTTAGGGAAGTAATGAAATAAAAAGAAATTAAATTTCTAGGCTATGTTTTTCCACACCTGGAAACCAGGTCGTACTCTAGCACAGTTAGAATGCTTTAAGTAAATGAAAGAATTCTTAAGAGAATGAAAATAGTAGATATGATTTTGTATCTATAGATAGCAAAGTAGATTTTATTTCAATGTTTAAAATGCAATGAGAAAGCAGTGTTATGGTTTGTTTGTATTTACTGTTTTACTTAGTTTAACTAAATGAAAATGCAGGTAAAAGAATAGTAAATTACACTAGTATTACAGTCATATTATACTGATAGGAAATAAAAGTTTACAGAGATAATAACTAATCTTCAACAAAATATATAAACAAGTTAATAACTAAACAGTATTTTCTTTTAAAATATTAACTTAATCTTAAACTATTACTTAATAAAAACCAGATTAGGGTTTCGTTTATAAACCCTTTATTTATGTAAAATAAACAGAGTTCTAGAGTTAACATTCTATTCTCTATAGAGCTCCAAATAATTATAAAATTACAGAGTAGTAAATAAGAATAAATGTATTATAAATAACAAACAAAATAACTAAGAATTATATATAATTGTGCATTTTAAAATTTAAAAACCAAACAGGTTTATACCTATGAAAACCTAAGGGTTGAAACCCCTTCGACTAATCTATTCAAATACAAATTAACCTGTAATAAGTTATAATCAGTTACATTGTTAAATGTGTAACAAACTTAACAAGAAGGCTACAATCTATGCATTAGACTGACCACAGTCTTTTCCTGAAAATAAATTACATTTTATAAATCTTTTAAACAGAAAAATAAACACATTATTTACAGGATAACGAAACCACAATTCACATTTAAGAGTAAAACGAGACAGAGCTCAAGACTAACGAATTCTTTCTTTATAAAAACCAACTGTAATATATTATCGAGCCACAAGGCTAAGTCTTAACCAAAAAAAAACAAAATACATATCACGGCTCAAGGACCGGTATTACCCAGCGTAAACAACAAGGGTTTTAAAGTAAAAATGGGTAACAACATACTAAAACATTTTAACTAACGAAGCAACCAAAAACATGCTTCCAAGCACTGTATTTTTTTCCTTCCAACAACCCTCATCGCAAGTAGGGAAACCCCACATTGAAACCAGGGCTTATCGGTTGGAAGCCACGAGTTCACTGAATGCCGGAAATCGTATTTCTTTTCCACTGAAGTTTGAGCCGTCGCAGGTTCCTTTAAAGAGCACAATTATGAGCTTTAGAAAAAGACTCGGCTTCTAAGCATAAACCCTAGCTTAATTAATAACTTAATAAAAGAGATTTCTTAACAAAGAATGAAGATAATTACCTGCGAGTAAGAAGAGAAGACAAGCAGTGAAGGAGCTGTCACCGGCTTAAGAGAAATACACAGAGGAGTATTCAAACCCCTATGTCGAACCTGGAGTGGAGATAGTATCAAACCAACTTAAAAACTCCACAAAGTCATGACGAGAAACAAGTAAGACATAGCTGAAAACATGTACAGGCCGCGAGCCAAACTTTTAAACAATTAACCACTCGCATAGTAAATATTACAACCAAGAAGATTCGAGACCTTAAAACTAAGTAATGAGACCACACAGTAATAAGCACCTACGGAGCAAGCAAAGCAGAGGAACAACCTCTCATGGCTGCCAGGAAAACTACACAGAGCAGCTCGCAGGCCAACGAAATCCTCGGAGTCAAATGACAAAGGGATAGGGTTTCCTATATTTTAAGTCGCCAATGCATGGACGAGAGTAGACCATGTGCCCTCTAAATTATTTAACCATGCGAGGGTCTTGTCTATAGTCAACCTACGCTTTCAATTATCAATTTATCATTGTCTTGATCAATAACAAAACTATGCAATCGACTATAAAATAATTACATATTATTTTGAAGCACAAAACTATATCATTTGCAATCGATGGTATTAAGGCTTGATATATTTTGTCAATAACGAATCTATGTCATTGACTATAGAATAAAAAAGTGTAAACCTTTCCAATAAAATAATTACGAGGCTCGACCATAATATAAACATTTACAAATAATGATTTGCATGCTTACCTTGCCAACAAAAGTTTTGATGGTTCTTATTATTATTTACAAAGTCAAATATATGAATGTTGTTGCTTGCTGAGTTCTAGCATAGTATAGGAATTTTTAATTATATTTTTGCACTTTGATGTCGACCTTAGGTTAGAAGTTCTAGGTAGTAAAGTCTACCATAGTAGTTATTATAAACTACAAATTATTATAGTGAGGCAACATTATAATAGTAATCTTACTATTGTGTAAACTATGCACAAGATTTATAAACTACAGAAATAACACTGAAAGTGTACTTGCCTTTGAATTGACTTTATAGAAGTGGTGGTTAGGTAGTATTCCATCTTAAGATAATGTATCTAGTTACAAAGAACCAAACTTATAATATGTCATGGAAATGTCCAGGTAGTAAGATTACCATAGGATGTAAGTAACAATTATATTTGATACATTATAAAAGTGATGTGATATTTTATACTTTTACAATAATACTTGCAGTAAGGTAATAACTTAGGAATTGAAGTTTATAACTTGATGTTTAACAGCGCAAAATGATTGCACATTTACATACAAACAACAGGTTAATAATTTTCATAACTAATAAGGAAGAGACAAAATAGAAATATGTAATCTATTGGAAATCCTTACCTTTGAGATTTATAGGAGTACATTCATGAATAAAAGACAGTACATTTGAGCATATCATTAGCAGTATGAGCATGTTACAATAAAAGTAATTGTATGTCAAAGAACTGGAGCTCTAAGCTCACAGTAGGATCATTTTGTTTAACTAAGTATGTTAAGGATAACAATCTTTATGGCTAAACATTGAATATTGTCTTAGAAAACAAAAGCTATGGAATAAAATTACTTTACCTCATTAGAGCTTTGCTTTTAAATAATCGGTTTATTTACTAGCATATTAACATGCAACAGAAATACTTCTTGCTACCTTACGAATTAAACTCCTACTTGATCGTTCGTTACTTGTTGAACCTGTAAGAACCAGCAGTCCATCTGCGTTTAAATAATGACAACATTAATTTGAAATCTTTAAAAACAAAGCTTAAGAAATGGTCTGGAATAAAACAAGGTTAGGGTTCTGAATGACAGAGATATGATCTCTAAACCTCTTCAGCGTGTAAACTAGTCATTTGTTGGTCAGTAATTTTCTCTGTTATTTATTGACCTTCTGATATTTATATAGATACAACAAATAGTTTGCTTTAATAATTCCTTAGAGATCACATCAAATAAAATTCCCTCAACCTCACTTGAGAATGGAGATTGGAAATGGAAAATTTAATGTTAATTTCCGAATCAATTGCATCAATCCATGTCGAGCTGCCACCTTACGAATCCATTGCATCAATCTATGTCAACCATTTAATATTTTAGAAAGTTGGCTTACTTACCAATTCTTTGGGTTGGTATCAATGATATTGATTCCCATATGTTTCTTAAAATTCTTATAGATTGTGATAATGATATTATTAAGACTTCTGTCATTGAAAATTACACTCAATTCTTTTTTGTACACGGACTACTTTGACGAGAGTAGCCAGACCTGCCTATCCCGAGATCATAATAACTTCTTATTGATTGTGATAATGATATTATTAAGACTTGTTTCATTGAAAGTTACACTCAATTCTTTTTTGGGAAAGGACTACTTTGAGGAGAGTAGGCCAAACTTGCGTATCCCAAGATCATAATAACTCCTCGGTTATGGCATCACTCATAAATGAGATAGCTGATCTACTCAATTTTTGGGGGGGATAAGGATTACTTGGGTGTGGGTCATTTAAGTTTGATTTTGGGAAATACAAGTGGATGTATGAAGTTGGTAGTAAATACAAGTTTGAGGTTTTTTTTCACAAAATCTATATTCATGGGTTTTATGTCTTAAGTTTTAGAAAGAGTAATTAATTGTTTAATGTTATTTTTAACAAAATGATAATATAAACTTGAGTGGATTTTAACTTAATTTTATGAGAAAATGATAATATATTTTGAGTGGATTTTAACTTAATTTTCTAGAAAGAGAAGTTTGAAGAAGATAATAATAAATAAGTTAATTCATCAAGTGAAACTTAGAGATCAAAAATACAATAAAATATGAAAACAATTATAATAATTATAGTATACACTTTTTTTTCCATATAAAATAAAATCCAAGTGGATCTAGTTGACATTGCGAAGTGATACAGGCATCCCTACGAACGGATTCATGTGGGACAATTCGTAATAAGTATTGTGTTATCACGGTAATTACTGATAAGTAATTAGTAATTCGTAATAAGTGGTTGGAGTTAAACAAAAAATTTAAATTCGGGAGTTGATGTACAACATTGCATGTATGGGTGGTGAATCGGTGATATGCCATAATTTTACTATGGCTCAATAATTATCAATAAAACCCTCACACTGTGACTGCAATTTACTGATGGCTTACAGGCAAAGCATTATATATTGATTGAATGCAGAATGCAGTTGGCAGTTTATTTTATTGGGCTATGATAAATGACCCTGGGTGGTATTGATTGAATGACTTTATGAAGGTGCGTATAACATGTTCAAATAGAACTTGTGAGAAATTACAAAACTAAGCACTTCTGAGGTTAGAAACTTAAAAATAGAAAATTATTTGCACTTGTGAGGTTGAAACTTAAAAATAGAAAATTATTTATTTAATAGTGTATGTGTTAGTAAAATTAAAATAATTTGGGAATATGTGGCTTCATCGGAAGCCTTAGCATACTTGATGATAAACTATCAAAAAAATAATGAAAAACAGTTTGCATTTGATTTAATTATTAATTTAATAGAGAAATTATTTTTAAAAAAATTACATGATATTATAAACAAGTAACAAAATCATTTCCACAATTAATGAAAATGGAAATGTATTTGACTTTACATATTTACTTTTGTTTTTGTTAACTAATGTTTATATATATTACAATACTCATCCAAAAATAAATAAATAAAATATAAGAATAAAACAGAATTTACATATGATTTATGTAATTTGTATAACATATATAAATATATGAGAAAGAAAAAGATAAAAAAGGCATAGTAAAATGAGCTTTTAGTTTCAAGATAGAAGCATTCAATGAAGGTAAGAAGAGCTTCATTAATAATTTTCGTAATGGGTTAATAATTTTGGTAAAAGATGTTTTAAAAAAAAACACAAATTTTGAGAAGCTATGCTAATAAATTGTGTAAGAGGAGTTGTTTTAAATAATTTTTGTAACAAGAGTTGCCTTAATAATTTTTGTAAGAGCTGCAAATATAGGCAAGTGTTTAAGGTTTTATGAGACTTCGGCAATTCAACACAATATTATGTTTGTGGAAATTAAGAGGTCAGTTTTAAAATAAATTTGCATTTTGTACTTGTTGGTTGAGATTTAAAGCAAATTATAAAATAGATTTACATTTTATATTTACTAGCTCTTTATGAATTGTGTTTTAATTATTATAATTGAGAATTAAATTATATTTAGTAAAATGATTAGCTATGTAATATATATATATAATAAAAAAATAAAAATAAAAATAAAAAGTCTATGTTTAATTTTGACTGTAAATAGGGTTGATAGTTAACTACGGATTTTTGGTTAATTGGTTTTGATTGTTGACTTTTCAAAAATTATTAATTTTATTGAATATTTATAAATTAATCATGTATTTTAAGATATATTCATGTTTTATTTTTAATTTATTAATATTATTTAGATGATATTAATAGTTAATCATATTAATATTTTATTTATAACTTTGAAGTAGTTCAATTAGTTGGAGATTTCTGGAAATGATAACAATAAGTTTAAAAGGAAATTATAACATCAAGCATTTGCAAGTAGGGTTAATGTGTCATTAAAGGATGAAATGATTAAAAATCACATATATAAAATGGCAATTATGATTAAATAGAAATAAGGGTATGAGATTCACTTAGGAAGTTTGAGTAAATGAAATTATATATATATATATAGAGAGAGAGAGAGAGAGAGGGGTGTGTTTTGTATTTCTTTTAACTTGTGTGTCTATTGACTTGGGCCTTGATAATGAAGTTAAAATGTTAAAATATGTGATAAATTGTAGTATTAAAAGGTAATACTTAGATAATGTACTTTGTGAAAAGTAAATATATTGTACCATACACTAGTAATCATGTTTAGTAAAAATACACCCATCACATTGTGAAAATAGACTAAGGTATGATTGATGATTAAGGAGGCTAGTCATATAGATAATTGTGCCAAGTACTTATAGAGATGTTGTAGGGAAAGATCAATGATGTACACGTCAATGATTGCACTATTGGAAAATTAAGTCATTACTTTAAATATTTAAGTCATCTTATTTTGTGTAGGTCAATGATTGCACTATTGGAAAATTAAGTCATTACTTTAAATATTTAAGTCATCTTATTTTGTGTATAACATGAGACCAACAATATGTACTTGGTTGGTGTACTAGCCAATTTATTGTATACTACACCATTCAAGATAGTGTTGGTAATTGAGTCTAATTAAATTTACTAATTATGGCAGTCATAGAAATGAAATGAATAATGCAAGTAGTAGATCCAAAGGATGCCATAAATTTGGTAGCATTGATTGATATGCTTTCAATATCATGCAAATAAGAGAATTTTAACAATAAATAAACCTTTAAAGTGATAGGAATTACATGGGATCATTAGAAATATACAATTGCAAGTTTATGATTTACCTAAACCTACTATTGGTTGTCTTTTCTTAAATTTATTATACACTAAATGATATGATATAAGGGCGGTGGGCCTTTTTAATATTATGTTAGTGTATATGATTCACTAGGGTGTTAGGTTCATTTGTGCTTTACCTAAAATCTCAATCTAGTTAACATATGGGTTTTATTAAGTCACTTTAACTTTGGAATTATTAGGTATCTATTATGTGCATCTTTAAAAGGGTGGACTAGTTTTTGATTGCTCAAGAAAAGTAAAAGTTGTAAGACAGTTTATTAGACTCCAAACTTAGGCTTGGAGAAACCACTCATCCTCCTAAAGGCGCATATGCTAGAACTAATTAAGTTCATGAAATTAAGTGC
>LPNX010064819.1:265315-374734 GCA_001517045.1 Pseudotsuga menziesii | reverse complement strand
TATATATATATATATATATATGATATATACTTTTTAATTAAACTCTAGATATATTTTTTCATGTTGTGAATGTTTTAACTTAACTGTATTGAGTGTATTTAGTTATTTGTGAGAAATGAATTTGGTTGATAAAAGAGATCAAATGTTAATCTTATGAAAATTGTATAAAAAAAATGTATATATATAGGTGGCATGTTTCACAGTGGTTATGGTCATTAAATAGAGTCTAAACTATATTGTTTTGAAATCAAGCTAAACTTGTATTGAGAAACTAGAGTAGGATTATAAGACCAATAATGGGAGAGTAGATTACATTGATTTCCTAGATAATTGAGTTGGTTTGCAATAAGTATGTTGGGACATGTAACAATACTAATTTAAGAAAATAAATTAATTAATTAACCTAATTTTGTTGAAGAGTGAAGATCAAAACTGAACACTACTTCAAGTATATGAAAATACTCTAAAGTGTAAACCATGTTTTAATAATAGACATACAATGACTGTTTACTTGAAAGGAAAATTTTCACATGCTACAAAGAGGAATATGAGGATCTCTCCTATGTAGAAAGGCATCTAAGACTCTTAAAAGTATTGCTCCATTGTTTACATTATCATTCCATTTTCAAGAGGGGTAAACAAAAGGATTGATTCAATTATGAATAAAAAGTCAATTCCCTTACTTGGATGTCAATTGAGGAAAACACCTCTAAACATGAAAGGGGAGTCATGAGTAAAATTTTTATTTAAACAAATAGATGGACTTAAATCTTATAGATCATTGAGTATTTAATGGCACTAGAAAATATAATAGAAATTAAGGTTGAAAAGTATGGACTAAATAAGATTTTATAATATATAAAAATAAAAAAATCACGTGAGAACTAGAGTATTTACTATGCAAGGGAAGAGTGAGTAAGGAATAATATAAAGTTAAATATATAAGGATGACAAGGATAAATAAAATAAATAGGAGTGAGTACATAAGTAGTATAAAATAAATTAGAAATAATTAAATAAATAAATAGGATTAAGAACGTATAAGTATCTAGTAAGAGGTATAGATTGCATTAATGGACCCTTATACTCAAGTTATTTTGACCTAGAGGTGCTAGATAAGTTGGATGTGACAACCTGGTGTTCCTTGTGTAGATGACTGTTTTGTAGTTTTTTTTTTTTTTATAGGAAGCATGAGTTGCCTAGTCTATGGAAGAAGGATACTCTACTCAACATTTAACTTATTAAGATTTAATATTTATGACCTAGAGAAGAAAATGGTATTAATAACAATGACCAACGAAACTTTTAAGTGACTACATTATAATATGTAGGTAAGTAGTATTGTTATAAAAGAGTCAATGGAGCTAAGAACCTATATATGAGTCATAATAAGACATTTACAACCTAATGAGATGTAATGTGAAGTGACAAGGTCTTCCTGTGAATCATGATATATAAAATAATTGAAAAGCATGTTAGAATGTTAAGTATTTGGGGTAACATGTATTTGATGAGGCATGATGAAATCAAACCCATAACATGTAGTATGTAATATGACAACACATCCCTTGTTATGAAATAAGTAAACTTATATTGATCATGGGACTCGCAAGGATAAGATCTTCTAGTGGTAAGGCATAAATATAGTCCATCCAAAATTTTCCCTTAAGATTGTGATGGCCATAAATTTAGGACGAAGTTTCTTGAAGGGTGGATGTATGTAATGCCCCATATTTTTACAGTTGGTATTTAAACTCTAATACGAATTAACTCAAAATTTTATTTTCTAGTATCTGTATGACGTAGTTCGATTGAGTAAACTATAATTAAGACATGATAAAACAAATTATATGTTGTTACTATGTTATGATGTCACCATGAATATGATGTTACTATGTTTATGCGGGTACGATGTTGAGATTATCATGGGATTCTTGTATTTTACGATGATAGTATATGTTTAAATGTTTTCATATATAAGATGTGAAACATATGACACGGTATGTGGATAGCATATGGTGATGTGATTGATTGAATTATTATATCTCATGTGTAGTTGTGATGAACTAAAGTTGTTACGTCAAAGGAAATAATGATGATAGCATGGATCGATTGATGATCAAGTGGAAATGCTTGTTATGAATGTCTATTTTTCAATGCTAACCCACAGTGCATAAGGGATAAGTGATAGCCAAGTACTGAATATGATGTGTGGATTAGCATGTATTTATGCAAACAACCTTATTGACCAAACCGATGATACGATGACACACTCTGATAATCTTGATAGCAATAGAGAATGATTGGATAGGGTATAGACCCAGTATGTTGAGAGGGATGGATGTATTTCCCACCCTATGTTACTATGATACCCGGGGTCGTGGGAGGGCCGTGATGAGACACGCTCCCCAAGTTGTTGTGATGACGATGGTCGGATGCCTGCTAGGAGAGGATAGGTCCATTGTTCAGCTGATGCTATCGCTCTCAAGTTCTTACATGGTTAGGTCGGTGAAGCCGACATCCACTTCTATACTAGCAGAGGAAGGATAGGGAGGATGCAGACGTAGGTTAGGATGGGAGGATGTGTTAGTTACTAATGTTGAGGATTTGGCATTCCTTGATACTGAATTAGTGGTAGTAGGTACTCTTCCTTGCACTTTATTAATTAAACTAATGGAAACCTACATGAGGTTAATAATAAGAAATATTAAAGGATTAACTAAATAACTTGGGATGCTAAAATAATTATGTTATATTTATGTGTGCTCTACTTTCATGAATCATTATTATTATTATTATTAGTTAGCATGTATGCATAAGAAGGATGGTGTTTGTTATAGTACATATATGATCTGTGCATACGCTGGCCACGCATGCACACCTCATACATGTACAATAGTATTAGTACAAACCATACTCGTCACACTTAAATAATTGTAGAAATGTCATATATAACTAGTTAATTATGTATTAATCAACCTAGGTAATGAAGGGTTGCGTTGTTAATGTGTAAATAAGTGAATTAGTCATTGTATGTAAACACTGCAATAAACAGTTAAGATAGGTATCACTAATGTGAATCATCATAGACAAAACATTAAGAGTGCAAAATTTTATTGTTTAACTATCAATCAAGATTAATTAACCATTAAGGGTACCTTGTTCATTAATATAAAGATACTATGTTTATACAAATTTACTTATCTATTAAACAAATAAATGTTACTATTATTATTCACCATTAATAAAAAGAATTATTATTATTATTAAGTGTATTATTGATTATTAGTTTAATAATAATATTAACAATGGTATAACTATTGTTACACAGGTTCATTGAATATAATTAAAAGGATTATTTAACTCTCCAAATTGTTTTACATGATTTATAAAATACATATTATTATCATTTTTATTGTTAGAGGTTTAACCAAATGAAAAGCGATATTGTAACTTAATATTATTATATTATCCACTTTAAATGATTATTTAAATTTTATTTTGAAAATAATAAAACATTATGATTGAATTAGAATGGATTGAGTAACAAGAACGTAAATATCCTCCAAGGTAATTTTACGTAAATTTAAATGATTATTTAAATTTTATTTTGAAAATAATAAAACATTATGATTGAATTAGAATGGATTGAGTAACAAGAACGTAAATATCCTCCAAGGTAATTATTATGTCATCTACCACATTTAATTAATGAAGCGGTGCATTGAGTCACTGTTAAATGAAAGGTTTCATAAACAAGCAAGTAATAATAATAATTATACGAATAAATAAACATAAGTCAACTCAAAGAGTACCCACTTAATTAAGCATTAAAGTATTTAACTGCTCAAAATAACCATGAATCGGATAACGATATTGAATCATTATTCAAAAATCTTGAATTATGTAAGGGTATTAATGATTTATAGTCCCAAAACATTATAGGGAAGAGGTGGAGTATGAATGAAGGAAGGAGGAGGAAAATGGATATTAAAGGAAGGTCTCACGGAGGAGAAGGGGGGTTAGTATTCTTTGGGAAGAATTAGACTTAGTATTTTTTGAGGGGGGGGGAATAAGGAAGACCGAGGAGGGGAGGGGGTTACCTCAGGGATATGAGGAGGTGGGAAACTCAAAGGAAGGGGGTGAAACTGCACTATCGATTGAGAGATTTTGAATTAAGGAAATATGCTATGGGGATTATCAGACTGTGAGCTTGGGGGTTAGGAAACCTATTGATTTCCTAAGGCCAACACGATAAGCTGGTCGGTAGGGTGGTTTGTTCGTCTGGTCAATAAGCTTGGCGAAGGGAAGCTACCAGAGGAGGACGCGGGAGCTGGAGCTACGAAAACGGTATATAAACTATTGAATCCAGGTATTTGCAAGCATTATCTTAGACTATTTCAATTCTTGTATGAAATGGAAATGTGCCTTATACAATTTTATTTACCTCATAGCTATGTTGCACAATTATTTGTTATAGAAATATGCTGCACATTTATTTTGTTAAAATGAAAATAGAAATATGTGAACAAGGGATGTTGTAAATATTCCATCATATTAGAACAGCATAAAAGTCTTAGAATTGATCAATTTAGTGGATCTAGTTGACAAAGGGGCACTTCATAATACCTCCCCCACCCCCATTATCTCATATAATAAAGTAGTGTCAATTTTTTCCTTGTCAACTAATCTACATAAGAAAAGCCTCTTATCTTGGTTTCCCAACCCCCTATGTTTAACAAGAGTAATTACATCAAGACACATCATAAGGGATTGTAATTTTCTAAGAACCCCAAATATGAAGTCATGTTTCCCCTTTTGGACTTCAAGTGCAACTCTATCCGAGGAATGATGAATATAAGACTTTATCCCCAAAACCCCATAATTAACCACCTTGGGATTTTATACCCCTGACACATATGAAACCAAAAATTACAAACTTCGTAGATTTTGACCTCAAAACATCCCATCATATTAGAACAGCATAAAAGTCTTAGAATTGATCAATTTAGTGGATCTAGTTCACAAAGGGGCACTTCATAATACCTCCCCCACCCCCATTATCTCATATAATAAAGTAGTGTCAATTTTTTCCTTCTCAACTAATCTACATAAGAAAAGCCTCTTATCTTGGTTTCCCAACCCCCTATGTTTAACAAGAGTAATTACATCAAGACACATCATAAGGGATTGTAATTTTCTAAGAACCCCAAATATGAAGTCGTGTTTCCCCTTTTGGACTTCAAGTGCAACTCTATTCAAGGAATGATGAATATAAGACTTTCTCCCAAAAACCCCATAATTAACCACCTTGGGATTTTATACCCCTGACACATATGAAACCAAAAATTACAAACTTCGTAGATTTTGACCTCAAAACATTCCACCCCTCTCTCCTACAATTCAAGGACTCGGAAGAAGAATTAGTCACCTACCATTTGACTTCTACAAAAGTAATGGTATCAAAATTTTAGTAGAAAGAACTAAAGTGGATTCGAGAACAAAAGAACCAGGATGAGGTCTAATTCCCTTCTTCTTCCCCCTTTGGTATTTTTCTTACTGTGTAATACCTCGACAAGAGTTGTCCAAACAACTTTCCCACCTAAAATTTGAAATAAATATAGTCAGTAATGATAGAAGGATTACCCAAATAAATATTGAGTGGGTGCTCATGCTCGCCATCCTCTAAAGTTGTTTTTTGAGTGTGTCCTCCTCTAGATAAGAAATTTGGTAACATACTTGGAGGATTCATGAACAGGTGTCTACCTTCCAAAGGCTTTGAAGACCCTCCAAATTTTTGTTTACAAAATATCTCAGGATAACATGCTCCAAATTACACGTACACTTTGCAACTGGAATAGGAACAACCCCATCCTACAATTGTTTTAGCGACGTGGTTTTGGAACAAAAAGGGGTCTGCATCACATCTTCCAGTATGTGATCATCTCCACTAGAAGGATTGGGGGAATTTTCACTTCTAAACCTGATGGGAAAAGGGGCGCAAGCAATCAACCACTAATTGACTAGGTTAGTGGCACTTCAAATAATAGAAAGATATATTTTGGAAATCTAGAGTCTAAACATGGACTGATCTCCCTACCTCAATATCCAAGCTATCTAATAAACCATCACTAGTGTTGATATCAATTAGTAACCTTGCAATTGAGTGTTTATGATTATTCTTGAAGGCAGCATCCACTCGGATGGTTTCCCCCAAAAGATTTCCAAAATTTGTTAGAAGATGAATTGACCAAAACTCTAGTGGTAAACCCAATACTTTTCTCCAAATGTGGGATTTGGAAGTCTTCTTAAATCATAGATAAAAAAAATTGGGTGCCAAGGTTTCAAGGAAAGATAGGTGGATCCCCATAAAAAGCATCCTACAATAATTAAATTTGTATCGTTTTCATAATGAAAGGAAAACCTCATCCATCATTTTGTTAATAGTTTAAAATAAGGTCCATATCCAATAATTGGACATCACCATCTCTATAGCTAGTCATTCAATGCGTCCACTGTAAATCTTCTTCTAAATTACCAACCCATAAGAATTTTCTCAAGAAAAAACAAAATCGAACCAACCCCAATGTCCTCCCCAACTACTACTTTCACTTTGTCCTCCTTCCTCTTGAGAACCTTGTGATCCCTTTTCCTCTTTTTTATACCGATGTTAGAAACCGTCTTCTATGCATCAAACCTAATTCATGAATTATGGGCCAAGGATGGAAGATAAATTTTCTTAGACATTGGGGGTGTGGAGTTAAACCCTGGTAAAGTACCATGATGACAAATATTTCCTTTGGAGATTGAAAATGGATTTGAACCCTCATGATCTGATGCCACTGGACAATCCCCACCTCCAATTCTAAGAGCACAAGACACATCCTCCTCAAAGTGCATAGGGCCTAAATACTCAAATATATGTTGTCCCTTTGTAGGATATACACTATAGTCTACAAGTTAACCTTCCCAACTCCTTGACATATTGGGATTATATGTGTATAATCACCTCTCATCCAATTGAACCAAACTTCGAAGTATATTGAATACAACATATGTCAGTCTATGAAAATAATTGGGGACAACTATAGAATTCAATACAAATGTATAAGTGAACGGATGTGGACAGCCTTGTATGTGATTTGATCTAAGTGAATCTATGTGATTTGATTCTACATGCCTACAACCAATGTTGATTGTGTAGGTGTTGATATTGTAAATCCTTAACTCTTGGATCCTATTGCAATCTATATAATTGATCAAGCTTAGTGTATGTGCCTCCATCATGTAAAATGACAAACTCATAATCGGGCCACTTGTAATGTGTTATTTCTCCAAAGTTCATTGGAAAATAATGGAATTGAATTGTTAACTTTGGAGAAGTTTTTTTAAAGGGACACCAAAGGAAATAGATGAAGTCTCCAATCACAATATCAAGTTCCCCGCAAGCTCATAAATTGTTGGTCTAATATAGTGGAAAAATGAAGCACCCAAAAGACTACATAGTTGAAGAGTTGTATTTATCAATGGTAGTCATGATGTGATTTAGCTACATATGATTCAAAAACCCATATACCAAAATACTAAATCCATGGATGGTGTTTAGTGTAGTGTTCGCCATACTATTTTCTATGCTATGGTAGTAGTGATCAAGTGTAGCGACTTCATATGATGGCTAGTGAGGTGGATAACACCCACTAAATACATAGTGAGGAACTAGTCCCACTATTTTGATTTGTACATGCTCAATGAGGCCCAACCAACTAGAGGAGAGACAAATGAGAAGTGGTGGTCCATGCCACACTTATTCACATGTTGTGTTAGTATCAATAATGCTCAATCTAACTAATCTCATTATGAACATTGTATGTTCATTCACAGTTTTGAATATTAGATAATGTGTTGTCCCTATCCACTTTTGTTGTAATATCATGGATAATGTCCATGCTCCTATCATTGATCTAAGATGTACTAGTGAGGCCATTCTCTTTCTAGATGTATTGTGTATGAACTCAATGTAGGTCGTAGTTCATACTACCCTTGATAGATTGGAGACATGTTCCCATATATCAATTATCACTTTGAATTGGAGTATGTCCTAGTTCTTTTGCAGTGTCATTCCTTTCACTTGTAACTATGTATGTAGTAAGGTGGGGAATGTTGAAAATAATAAGTTAATACATCATAGTTCAATGTGGAATTAGTATTATGTTTGTCATAATATATTATTGAGTGTGTGTATGTGAGTTGTGATAACATCTCGCCTAAGATTAGTATTATTTGAGTAAGAGTAGGATCAAGTTGAGTAAGAATAGGCAGAGAGAACCACATTCTTCTATATGATAGGAGAAGGCAAATTGTATATATAGTTCTTCATGGATGAATAAAAAAAATATGGACTTTGTATGCACATCTCTCCTTTTATATTGTTGTTGTTGCATCTACTATTTTTCATACGAGGGTTACCTTCTCTTCACTGCTATTTGAATATGATGGTTGGGCTATGTCCATAGTGGCCTTCCTTTTTTTCCCTTTTCCCTTTCAATTTTTTAACCTCTTCCGACAAATTTTTACTTAGACAAATACCATAACGAATGCAACTTCAAACAATATATTAAATTTTTTCTCTATCTCAATTATAAAGACATGCATGAAAATATAGGAGAGTTTGGTTATCTCTCCCTATTCTTACTCGACTTGATCCTACTCTTAATCAATTAATTTTAATATAAGAATCCTACTCTTAGGTGAGTTGTTATCACAAATCATGTACACACACTCAATACTATATTATAACAAACATAATATTAATATATCATTTTTCTATGTTGTACTAAACTATTGTTTCCAACATATCCCCCATGTATAAACATACAAACATAGTCCAAAAGGAAAGGAGCGACACAGCAAGAGAATTAGGACATACTCCAATTGGAAGTGATCATTGACATATGGGAATATATCATCAATCCAACAAGGGTAGTATCATATAGAACATGCATTGAATTCATACATAATACATATATATTGGGAATGGCCTCACTACACCTGAGATCAAGGATAGGAAGACACATTATCCAAGATCTTACAATAAAAGTGGAGAAGGACAAACACATTAATATTCTATCTCCAAAATTGTGAATGGACATACGATGTTCCCAATGTGATTAGTCATATTGAGTCTTATTGATCTTTACAACATATGAATAGGGACATACACTCTAATCAATATAATTTTGGCATGGACCTCCACTTCTCCTTTGTTTCGATCCTTTGGTTGGTAGGGACGCACTAAGCATGTACAAATCAAAATAGTGGGATTGGATCCTCATTATGTCTTTAGTGGGTGTTGTCCTCCTCATTGGCCATCGTATGTAGTCTCTACACTTGATCATTGCCACTAGATCAGGAACAATAGTGTGGTGAAAACTACAATTAACACCATCCATAGATTTAGTCTTTTTGGTACATCGGTTTTTTAATAGTACGTAGCTAGTGTACACCACTACTACCATTGATGAATACAACTCTTCAATTGTGTAGTCTTTTGGTGCTTCATTTTTCCACTATAATAGACTATAAATCTATGAGTTGATGGTGAACTCAATATTTTGATTAGCCTCCTTCATCCATTTCCTCCAACGTCTCTTTAGAGAAAAACTTTACCAAATTTGAAAATTGAATCCCATTATCTTCCAATGAACTTTGGAGAAATAACAAATTACAAGTTTGTCATTTTACACATATGCCTCCCCTTGAAATCAAGGATTCAAAGTTTAAGAGTTCTCTCATTTAATATTTTGAGAAATATTTTCTTATACCTCCATTTTCTCACTCCAAACATCAATTTCCCTTATATATAAATAGAGAGAGAGAGTTATCTCACTTAATATTTTGAGAAATATTTTCTTATACCTCCATTTTCTCACTCCAAACATCAATTTCCCTTATATATAAATAGAGAGAGAGAGTTATCTCACTTAATATTTTGAGAAATATTTTCTTATACCTCCATTTTCTCACTCCAAACATCAATTTCCCTTATATATAAATAGAGAGAGAGAGTTATCTCACTTAATATTTTGAGAAATATTTTCTTATACCTCCATTTTCTCACTCCAAACATCAATTTCCCTTATATATAAATAGAGAGAGAGAGTTATCTCACTTAATATTTTGAGAAATATTTTCTTATACCTCCATTTTCTCACTCCAAACATCAATTTCCCTTATATATAAATAGAGAGAGAGAGTTATCTCACTTAATATTTTGAGAAATATTTTCTTATACCTCCATTTTCTCACTCCAAACATCAATTTCCCTTATATATAAATAGAGAGAGAGAGTTATCTCACTTAATATTTTGAGAAATATTTTCTTATACCTCCATTTTCTCACTCCAAACATCAATTTCCCTTATATATAAATAGAGAGAGAGAGTTATCTCACTTAATATTTTGAGAAATATTTTCTTATACCTCCATTTTCTCACTCCAAACATCAATTTCCCTTATATATAAATAGAGAGAGAGAGTTATCTCACTTAATATTTTGAGAAATATTTTCTTATACCTCCATTTTCTCACTCCAAACATCAATTTCCCTTATATATAAATAGAGAGAGAGAGTTATCTCACTTAATATTTTGAGAAATATTTTCTTATACCTCCATTTTCTCACTCCAAACATCAATTTCCCTTATATATAAATAGAGAGAGAGAGTTATCTCACTTAATATTTTGAGAAATATTTTCTTATACCTCCATTTTCTCACTCCAAACATCAATTTCCCTTATATATAAATAGAGAGAGAGAGTTATCTCACTTAATATTTTGAGAAATATTTTCTTATACCTTCATTTTCTCATTCCCCCCTCCCCCCCACACACATATATATATATATATATATAAATAGTATTAAGTTTACATGGGAAACGTTATAAGAATGAACGCCTATATAGAATGAAATGAGTGTGGCTTGTGTTATTTTCTATGTATTCATTGTGTGCTAGCACAACCTACAATAAATACTCTATTGTTTTAGGAATTGTTGAAGCAAAACCTAGATCATAGGGTGGGTAGATCATTTCGCATATCATGTTGGCTAATCGCTTGTGTTAGATCTTTGTGACAAATATCCATTGCTTCAGGAGACCAATGGCTTATAAATAATCCAATTAAAGAGAAATCCTCTTACTCGATGAATATAGTACAAGGATTTAAATTATGTTTCCTTATTGGTTGCAAGCTAATAATATATTAGAAGGGGCATTCATACAAAATAAAATTGACTATTGCACTCCCTTATTACACTTACTTGATGGTTTCTCCCATCGTGGTTTTACTAGGCATTGGGAACTTTGTATTAATAAATATCTTCCTCTATATTTAAAGTGCTGAACTCTAAACCATGAGGGTTAGAGCAATTGGTAATGAGTAATTGAGATGAGAAGTTGTAAATGGAAGGTCACGAGTTCAAATCCCCCATGGGTACTTACAAACAAACAAACAAAAAGTGTTGCACTCACCTATAAATGTCGTGTTCTTACATGTTTAAAATGAAGTGTACCTCAAGAAATGATGACATCCTTGAATCACACTTGTTGTATCCTTTTCAATCTTCAAATAAGTTAAAAAGAGAGTTGAGCTTCTAAAAGTTTGAAGAGAAAGTGAAATACCATTCTAGAATCATATGAGTTAACCTAATTAATGCCCACCAATGCAAACAATGGCTTGCTTGCTTCTACTTAATTGAGGCTATTATTTGGATGAGTATTTTAATCTATGGAGTATGTTTTCTACATGAATGTTCTTTGTTGTATTTGAAGACTCTCAATCATACTAGCAGTGTTAAGAGTTCTCTTTCTAATAAACAATGGTTCTCTCTCTTGACCACATACATAGTACGCTTTAGTGCAACAACCACACCTCCCTTCTACTCAATGATTGAATCTTCTTCTTTACCAAAAGGTCTTCTCCTACTCTTGTTGCAAACTAAGACAAAGAAAAATAGCTCTGTGTTATGCATATAGCTATCTATGTTATGCTATCCTCTAAAACTATGGAGGATAGCATTCTCAAAATCTCACCTCCTTGGGATCTCCCATGAAGGATCTAAGCCTAATATTTCTTTGATACCAAGTGAAAAATAATAGATGTAACAATACAAAAAGAGATACATCCACACAAACCCTTTTTTATTCGTCTATGATGAGATACTTATACAATTTGCTTGCTCCTATGATATAGGATAACACGGTTGTCTCTCCCTATTTTTACTCAACTTGACCATACTCTTACTCAACTAATCCTAATCTAATGTTCCTAATATTAGGTGAGTTGTTATCACAACTCATGTACACACGCTTAAGAATATATTGTGACAAGCATAAGACAAATATATCATTGGACTATGATGTACTAACCTATTATTCCCAACATCTCAACCCTTTGAAATCGTGTTAAAATATCCTTCATCTATGTTGCATTAGTAGAATAAAGGTGTTTTGACATCTCATGAGCATGTTTCCAAACCTCACTTAGTATCCCTATTTTTCTTAACCCATTTTTTTTTCCCTTTTGAATTTAGGACTACCCTCAATTGTCCTCATTCCAACAATTGTTTGGCTAGGAATTGCCACAACCAGCGTGACATTTTGTCTTATTACAAAATGAGACTACAACTAGATTTCCTAATTTGTCTTTTATGGTAACATGAATTACCTTAGCTCCTTAATTTGTTTTCTTCCCTCTACTATTTTTTGGTGGGTAGCTGGTGGTTAAATTCCATTAGCCTACCTATTGTGGTTGCACCCTAAAATTGTCCAAAGTAACCCCAATTTGTTGGAAATTCAAGAAATACTGAGAGGAGGGGTGAATCAGTATTGATCTATATTATTCAATTTTTATCACTATTAAAATAAATAAACAATTGAAACAGATGACACAATATTATCATGGAAGGTCAATTGGGAAAACCACCAATACTTTCTATTACTGCAAAAATATATTTACAAATAGTTTGCAAGCACCAACTTGCTAGATGCACCAACACCAAAAAATTTCAGTTACAACCAAAGGATGCACACACCCTATTTTACTAGAAGGAGGCTATGACCCCCTACATGCATGTAGCATGTCCTTGTGCCTCCCAACCACCCTTATATGACAATTTGATTTATGACTTATGTACACCTATGGATCTTTCAATGTATTTACAGAGACACTTGTTTGAAGGTTTAAATCTTTGCTTATATACCCTCAACTGTGCCATTTCATCTAACAGTCATGTATCTTCATTGTGACCCTCCACAAATCAACAAATCGTAAAATAGCCTCTTCCTTACAAGAAACTGTGAATTAATAGTGCGATAATGCATCACTTGGTATCTGCAATCCCCGCTCCAACATACCGATTCCAACTAACAACTACACTTAATATTTTGATATTTTTCAATGATCCCGACTCTGAGTTGCCAACTCTGTCCTTCTGACTTTTCAACTTTCTGGCTTTCCAACTTTCAGGCTTTCAAAATTGAAAACTCCAAAATCTTAGCATTGGAAACTAACTCCTTTGACTTCGATTTTTTGACTTTCTGACTTTACAGATTTATGACTTTCTAACTTTTGAAATCAGAAACTCCAAAACTTAGCATTGGAAACTAACGCTTCTGACTTCGACTTACCTACTTTCTGACTTTACGGATTACTAACTTTCTAACTTTCTAACTTTCGAAATCGAAAACTCCAAAAAAATAGTGTTGGAAACTAACGCTTCCAACTCTGAATTTCTGACTTTCGGAGTCAAAATATCCAAAACCTTAAATTGCCTCGTCGACTTTCCCACTTTCGATTTTCGGAGTCGAAACCTCCAAAATCTTAAAATTGGAAACTAACGCTTCTGACTCCAACTTTGATTTTCCGACTGTGATATTTTGTTAAGGTTTTTTAACATTTTGGCTCAATATTTTTGGCTTTTTCAATCTATTCCTATTTCATCAATTTTTCCTTATGATCTTAGGTTGACAACAATTCCAATTTAGTCAACATTGAAAAGGAAATTTTTCTCCCCTTTTGACAACAATGACAAATTTTCGAGAAAAAACTCCCCCTATAACGTTGCTCCATATTTTTGCATACCTTCATAATTATCGACCTTTACAATGCTAAATTATGTGTTTCGTGGTCTTTTACTAATGGACCACAATTTGTTTTAAATCACTCCCCCTGTTAACATTTATCATTTTCCTGTGACATTGTTTTCATCCTTTTAGTTAATTTTTATGATGAGGGATAATCCCCAATTTCTGCCTAAGATAGGAAAATGATTCTCTAGTTGATGGTTTAGTAAAAATTTCTGCCATTTGTTCCTTTGTATCAATATACTCCAATTTGACCAATTTTTAAGAAACTTTCTCTCTCAAAAGACGATATTTGATTGGAATATGTTTTGTCTTAGAGTGCATATTGAAGATTTTTGGATATGTTTATAGCACTTGTGTTGTCACAGTGTACCAAAATTGGATCCTCATACTTGACAAATAGATATTCTAATTTTTGTTCCATCCAAATGAATTGATTACAACATGATGTAGTCGCAATATACTCAGCTTCTGGTGTAGAAAGTGAAATGGAGGACTGTTTTTTGCTTAACCATGACACCAAGCAATCTCCTAAGTAGAATGTTGCTCCACTAGTGCTTTTTATATCATCAATACTTCCTGCCCAATATGCATCAATGAATGCCCTCAAAGTGAAGTAATTTCTTTTTGGATACCATAATCCATAATTCATAATACCTTTTAGATGTCTAAGAATTATTTTTAATGCAATCACATATGTTTCTTTTGGGGCTAATTGGAGTATGGCAACCAAACCTACAGCCTACATTACATCTGGTCTTGTAGTTGTTACATATTATAAACTACCAATCATTGAGCTATACATAGTATGATATACTTATTTATATTCATCATCCTTGCTCAATTTACAACCAGTGACCATACAAGTACTAACAGGTTTGGAGTCTTCCATTTTTTAACTTTTTCAACATCTCTTTGATATACTTAGTTTGAGAGATGAAGATCCCTTTTTCTGATTGAGATACTTGTAAACCTAGAATGAATGTTAGTTCTCCTAACATTGACATTTCAAATTCCTTCTTCATTTCTAAAGCAAAGTTTACACTCAAAATTTGTAGATCACTTCCAAATATGATATCATCTATGTAGACAACAACAATGATCATATTTTTTTCAAACTTTATGTATAGGTTACTGTCAGTGGCCCCTCTTCTATATCCTTGTTGCTTCAAATATATGTCAAGTCTTAAGAACCATGATCTTGGATCTTGTTTGATACCATAGAGTTCCTTTTCTAGTTTGCAGACATATTCTCTTTTTTTATGATAGAAGAAAACCTTCAGGTTGTTCAATGTAGACTTCATCTTGAAGTAATCCATTAAGGAATGTAGATCTTGCATCCATTTGGTATACTTTGGAATTTTTGTAGCATGCAAATGCTAAAAATATTATAATGGCTTCAAGTCTTGCCACATGTGCAAAATTTTCTTCAAATTCAACACCTTGTACTTGAGCATATCCCTTGCATACTAGTCTGGCCTTTTTTATTATGACTTGACTAGCCTCGTTGAACTTGTTCTTGAAAACCCTTTTGGTCCCAATAACATTTATTCCTTTAGGTCTTGGAACAAGTTCCCAAGTTTGGTTTTTCTCTATTTGATACAACTCAACATTCATAACACTGATCCAATCATCATCTTTGCTAGCTTTTGCAAATTTCTTTCGCTCAACTAATGAGAGTAATGCTTGTTCTTCAAATATTAATTGTCTTCTTGTTTGGACTTATGCATCCTTGTCACCTATGATTAAGGTTTCAGGATGATTCGTTTGGATTCTTCTAGATGGAGTTCTTGTATTAAATCTAGGAGAGTCTTCATATTTACTTTCATGTGATTCTTCATCTTCCTTTTCTTTTTGTTCTAAAGTCTCATGCTTTTGAGAATATTCATATGTCTCTTCATCATCAGTTTCTTCATCATCCACACTTTCTTGGATTTGTATTCTTCTTGGATTAGTGTCATCAATAGTTACAATTTCACTTTCTATGATCTTGTTGTTACGGAGTGAAACTTCCTATGGCTTGGGGTATACCACAACAGACTGAATGAGACCAGAAATCAATCCATTCCAATATGTAAGAGAAATAAATACATCTAACACTAAGGGATATGAACTGTACCTTATTACAGATGGTTGATGTAGATCCCCGTTGAGCTTTTACAGCACGCTTGCATTCAGAATTCACTCTCAACAACAAAAAACAACATAAGCATGCTATATATCAAAGTGTTAGGCCTACTCTAGCATATATAAACCATCATGTATAAGCAAATAACTACATTCATGGAAACAATATTCATAGTTATGCACATGTATTGGACAGGAAATGGATATTTCTATTAATAAAAGAAAAAATTGAGAACAGTGGCAAACTCTGTCGGCATTTCTTTGAATTCGAGAAACCGACTCCTCCACCTGGGACTCCACCACTTCAATCCTCTGTATCAATGGAAATATTACAAAGCAAAGGCAAGCTTGGGAAGAGCAGCACTGTGTGCTCCAAAGGGACAAAGGGATGTAGACTCAAGCATAAATAAGTGAGGCAACAATGAACTATAGTTTCCTTGCTCTCCAAATTCTCCTCCTTCAATGTGTCCAAGAGGCTCAATATATAGCCCTCCAATAGCCAATGGAGGGCCAAGTCCAAGCGTTCTCAAGGCATATGGAATCCCAAGAGTCAATTTATTCGAGACTATATGAGGAAAATTCCAAAAACTTTTGACTCCATGAACATTTCCCGATGTACGTGGGTATTGGCTCAAAAGCTGCATGTACACACGAATATTGGTTTAAAAGTCATGTATACACATAAACAAGTGTTTTTTGGGGACTTTATTGGGACATCAAAGTATAATTTGAGCAAAGGGGTTCCATGGAGTCTGTAGAGGGACATGGAAGGCCATAAAGGAATGATCTACCAAGTGTGGTAAAATCAGCTATAACATTTGTGTAACCTTAGACTGTAACATCTGCATACCCTTTTGTTGGAAGAATATCCAAGAAATATGCATTTATCTATTCTAGAGTCAAACTTTCCTAGATTATATTCCTCTCTTTTTATGTAGCATTTACTTCCAAAAATTCTAAAATACTTAACTGAAGCTGGTCTTCCAAACCATACCTCATAAGGAGTTTTGTCACTATTTACTCTAAGTTGTCCTTTGTTTTGTACACAGACAGTTGTAAATACTGCTTCTCTCCAATATCCATCATGAATTTTTTCTTCATTACGCATGTAGTTCTATATGCTTCTTGGACAGTCATGTTTTTCCTCTCAACAACTCCATTTTGTTGAGGTGTTTTTGGGGCTAAAAATTTCCTCTTAATTCCATGAATTTCACAAAACTCATTGAATTCATTTGAGGTGAACTCACCACCATTATCTAATCTTAAACATTTAATCTTGAGATTTGCTTCATTTTCAACAA
This sequence comes from Pseudotsuga menziesii, assembly GCA_001517045.1. Lineage (NCBI taxonomy): Eukaryota > Viridiplantae > Streptophyta > Pinopsida > Pinales > Pinaceae > Pseudotsuga > Pseudotsuga menziesii. Next base: position 357,164 of record LPNX010064819.1, on the reverse strand, counting down.
GTGCTTTGAAGGCTTTGAACTTCATAAAGGCTTCTAATTTTTCTTTATGAAATTCCACCCAAGTCATCCTTGTATAATCATCGATTAATAGCATGAAGTAATGCTCACTCTGAAATATTTTAGTCCTTGTAGGTCCACAAAGGTTAGTGTGAATTATTTCTAAAGGTAGATAGGTTGTATGTTCTTTGACCTTTAATCTTTTTCTTGTTTTCTTCCCATGAAGACAATGTCTACAAACATGGTTTGGTGGTTTTATGTTCTTTGGGAAATTCCTTACAACTCCCTTCTTATTGAATTTTATAAGATTATCGAATTTCAAGTGCCCCATCCTTCTATGCCATAGAAAACATTCCTCAATTTGACTCATATAGCATTGTTCTTCATTTTATAGAATATACACATTGCTTGGAGTTCTCGCAGCAGTCCCAACAAGTTTTCCTGAATCTTTTCTTTTGATTTCACACTTCTTGGAATCAAATATACATATGTGTCCTTTATCAAATGTTTGTCTCACACTTTAGAGATTATGTTTTAAGTTATTTACATGCAAAACATTTTTAGCTTTCATTTTGTCTCTAAGAACCATTATACCATTCCCAATTATTTTAGAGGATAAATTATCTCCAAAAGTGACTTTTCCTTTTTTATTTCTTTTTAGGCTTATAAACTTGTTTGGATCTCCTGTCATGTGTTTTGAGGATCCACTATCCACGTGCCATATATTTTGTTTGTCGTTTGCACATAGAGATATTGAACATTCCACGCCTTCCTTCTTCTTCCAAACCTTCCTCTCCTCATTGCCTTCAGATTTTGCGGTGACATTCTCTATAGGAATCACTAGTTTACAATTTCTAGCTATGTGTCCTTGGCTGCCACATTTGTAACATTCTATATTATAACTCTATAGAGGAGCAAAGGATTTATAGTTTCTTCCTTTTGGATTGCTTCTAGTAACATTATTCTTATAGAAAAGAGATTGTGATGTAATGCCTTTCCCAATAGGAATCACTAGTTTACAATTTCTATCTATATGTCCTTGGTTACCACACTTGTAACATTTTATGTCATACCTCAGTAAGGGTGTAAAATAATTCTGATTTCCTTTTTGAAAAACACTAGAATTTCCATTCTTGTAGAGATATTTATGATTATGCTTTTGGTACGCTTTACATTCCATTGCTTTATGTCCAAAATTGTTACAGGCATAACAATTTCCCAAAAAGAGTTGTTGATGTCTTCTTGGCACATTATATGTTCTGCTTTCATTTTGAGAAGGAGCAATTTTTTGACTATATTCCTTTACAACTAGTCTCATAAGTGAACTAGCATAACTTCTTTTATTTCCTTCTTCATTTATCAAAGAGGATCGTTCTGACATCTTTCCTTTGTCATAACCTAGTCCAATTTTATTACTGGATGATATTTGAAGACTTAGGATGTCATCTGGAGTTTGTGTTCCGCTCTTAAACTTTGATTGAAAGGATTCTTCATCAATATTCCTTCTAAGCAAGATCATTTCAGTTTCAAACTTTTATAATTCTTGCTCTCTTTTCTTGAGCTGGCATTCTAGATTATTTTCAACCTTTTTGAATTATTGAAGATGATTTTTTAAGTCATCAATAATTCTTTTTGCATCATTGTTTTTCTCCTCAAATTATGTCACGTGAATTTTTAGTTTTTTGTACATCTTCTTATACTTCCCTAATTCTTCAATAGAACTTATAAGTTCTACTTCAAGATCTACCACACCTTCTACTTCTTCTTCAGATATTTTGTTCTTCATTCCCATGAATAGTACTTATGCTTCTTCATCTTCACTAAACGCATTTGAGCATCTATCATCCATGGAATAAAAGTTTTTCTTGTTTTTCTTAAGTTACTTCTTGTATATGGTTTTACTCTTTTTATGACTGCAAGGTTCTTCATCATCACTATCCTCTTGTTTTGGGTAAGGACACTTTGAGGAATAATGACCAATATTTCCACAGTTAAAACATTTCAGGTGTAGCTTTCCTTTGTACTTTCCAGTACCTCTCTCAACATTCTTGATAAAAAGAGATTCTTCATCATCCGAGTTTCTGAGTGATTCTTGGATAACGCTTCAAACTTATTTGTCCCTTTTGAGGCTTTAAAAGTTGCCTCTTTTCTTGATGGTCGATCTAGTCTTGTTCTCATCTCATAGGCAGTAAATATCCCATGCAGTTTGTCTACTGTCATAATTTCAAGACCATCTTGTTCTTATAAAGTAGACACCTTTGATTCATACCTCATTGGTAGGGTTCTTAGTACCTTTTCAACAACATATTTCTCCTTTATTTCTCTTCCAATGATTCTAATAGCATTGACACTTTCTTCTACTCTTAGAAAATATTCTGCAATGTTTTCATCTTCTTTCATTTTTAGACTTTCAAACTGCCCTTTGTATGTTTGAAGTTTGGATTGTTTGACTTTAGAAGCTCCTTCATAAACAGTTTTTAATTTTTCCCAAGCATGTTTGCTTGTCTTACATTGCATGACTTTAACAAGCACTAAATTTTTTAATCCATTTAATATTGCAATCAAAGCTTTTGCATTTGATTCATATTGATCTGGTTCATCTCTATATGTAGGCAGAATGTTTGGTACTTTATACTCTTCTTCAACAGAACTCCAAACCTTGCATCCAAGAGACATTAGATAGAATCTCATTCTTACACTCCACAATGCATAATTTCTTCCTATAAATAATGGAGGTTTGTTGGTAGCTAACCCTTCTTGTTGATCCATAGTGATTTTTAATAGGATCTTCCTTCCTATGATTTAAACTATAGTGAAGGATCCTGCTCTGATACCAATTGTTGGAAATTCAAGCAATAATTAGAGGGGGGTTGAATCGGTATTGATCTAAATTATTCATTTTTTGTCATTTTTAAAATAAAATCAACAATAGAAACAGAACACACAATACTATTGTGGAAGCCCAATTGGGAAAACCACCAACACTTTATATTACTGCAAAATTATATTTACAAATAGTTTGCAAGCACCGACTTGTTGGATGCACCAACACCTAAGTTTTTCAACTACAACCAAAGGATGCACCAACACCATGTTTACTAGAAACAGCTAGAAGGAGGCTACGACCCCCTACAGGATTGCAGTCTTTCCTTACGCCTCCCAACCACCCTTATATGATAAATCAATCTCTAAATTTTGTACACATATGGATCTTTCAATGTATGTACAGAGACACTTTTTGAAGGTTTAAATATTTTCATATATACCCTCAACTGTGCATATTCATCTGACAGTCATGTGTCTTCATTGTGACCCTAGACAAATCAATAAATCGTAAAATAACCTCTTCGTTACAAGAAGCTGTGAATTAACAGTGCAATAATGCATCACTCGGACTCCGCAATCCTGACTCTGACATACCGATTCTGACTAACAACTACACTTAATATTTTGATATTTGCCAATGATCTCGACTCCAACTTGTCGATTCTGCCGTTCCAAATTTTTGAATTTCCAACTTTCGAAATCTAAAACTCCCAAAACGTAGCATTGGAAACTAAAGCTTTCGACCTCAACTTTTCAACTTTCTGTCTTTATGGATTTCTGACTTTTCAACTTTTGGAATCAAAAAATCCAAAAACTTAGCATTGGAAACTAATGCTTTCGACTCCAACTTTCCTACTTTCCGACTTTATGGATTTCCGACTTTTCGACTTTCAAAATCAGAAACTCCAAAAGCTTAGTGTTGGAAACTAACGCTCCCAACTTTGACTTTCCAACTTTTGGAGTCAGAAACTCCAAAACCATAAATCAGCTCGTTGACTTTCTGACTTCCGACTTTCGTAGTCAGAACCTCCAAAATATTAAAATTGGAAACTAACACTTCCAACTTCGACTCTGATTTTTTTACTGTGATATTTTGTTAGGGATTTTTAACATTTTGGCTCAATCTTATTGGCTTTTTCAATATATTCTTATTTCATCAATGTTTCTTTATGATCTTAGGTTGAAAACAATGCCAATTTAGTCAACAAAATTATCCTACCTTGGACTGTTTGTCATTAGTATATCTACCTCTAGCTCTATCTCTATGAACTTGAAAAACTTTGAAAAACTTGAAATATATCTACCGAATTTTGAATTCAAAGCTAGATTTAACACATGAATTCAAACTCAAAAATGGGGGGAAACTTGAATTGCATCATATTGAATCAAAGAAAAAGAGAATGCTTACAACCTTGATGTGTAGGTGAATCCCTTCTCCTTTTCTTTGAGCCATCCTTCTGCATCCATGCCTTTGATCACCAAAAACTTCATGTATAAAGAAGATTTCTAGCCTACAATTCCTCCAACATGCCTTTACTCTCACTTTATGTCCCTTATTTCACGCCAAATGTCTTTCTTATAAACATTGGGATTTGTGCACTTAATTGCCAAACATGAATGTGGGATTAAACTTTTTCATGAATTTTGATTATTTTCATCAAAAAACCCCACTTTACTTAGTTTTTCAGGAATTTGACTTGGGTTTTTAGGATGTTAGGACAATTAATACACATGTCATGTATTCTTTCCACTTTAGGAATATGGAAACTTGGTTTTGGCCCTTAAGTGGTCTTGGAGTATGCCTCTTTAGAGAAACCTTTGTCTTCACATATCTCTTCCTTTACGAAAGCAGTAGTCAAATGAGAGATTGAAGCTCTCAATTGCTCCAAATTCTTGGTCTTCATGTTGCAGGAAAAATAAAAATATGCTTCAATCCTTCACAACTTAAGGGTGTTAAATTGATTGTTAACACATGTAGTCATCCTTAACCCATAAATTGAATCACAACAATGATATAAAACCCTTAAACTTCAAAAATAACCAAAATACATCCACCACAAGAATAACACCAAATATATAGAGATAACCCTTAAGGTAGGGTAACACTATCAATTACTCCTTATGGAAGGAATTAATATGGAAGACATGCTTACTACAAAACAATACATCCAACATATCTCATATGTGTACATTTATACTTTCTCATGAATATTCCTAAGGGATCTTTTTCTTTTTCTTTTTCTTGAAACAAAATCATTGTATTTGATCTTTCAAGAGGAAATAAAAATACACATTTACTAGCCTTTCGACTCAATTTCATACCACTAGATTGTCATCGCATTAGACTTAAGACATATACAATATTCTTCTTGAAAAGATCCAAACTAGATTCTTAACGTCCCCAAACAAATAGATTATAAACTAACTTATATAGAATTGACTGTGACTCCAAAACAGAGATCAAAACATTTAAAAGACCAATAAAACCACATTAGAAAATATACTTATGAACAACTGCCAAAGGGATATTATTCCTAATTTCTTGTTTAATTAGATGACCTTCTTGCAAAGCAAGAGTTTCTTTCGAAAGTTAATCTACTTTGTGATTAAATTCATGTATATGAGTGCAATTTAATCTTCTTCATAATGACTTTTCTCTCCAAAACTCTTTCCATTATAGGCCCCTGAACCAAAATTGTAATTTGGATTTTTCTATTTTCCCAATCCTTCAATAGCTTAGAATCCCCTAAAACCTTCAACTTGCTAGCATTTTTTTCAACAACTTTTATTAGAATCCAAATATCATAGAATTATCCTCTATTGTTGGTACCAAGAATAACTCCATACTTTGGGGAATAAAAATGAGGGCTATCAATAAAGAGAATGGCCCCAAGGCCTTATGCAGTCAATACTATGTTCCTAAATTCTCCTAGGGATTTTTGGCTAAGAGACTTTCTTTCTTTGCCAAACGAAAGTCTAATTCAAAGAATTTGCCTATCTTAATGGGCATCCTTTCCATAAAATATCATCTTGTTCCTAGTTAACCATATTTCCCATAATACATAACATGGGATTGTTTTATGAGAAGAAACAAATCTATTTGATATCCAATATTTAAAGCATTCCAACCACCCAACCTTAGTAAATGAGCAATTTTCAAATAGATGAACCACAATCTCACTTGAGATATTACACAGAAAACACCAATTGGGACCTATCTGGTTCCTTTTTTAACCATTATCCTAGGTTAGTATCTTATTTGTTAATGCAAGTAAAAGGAAGATTATAGTTTTTAGAGGGTCATCTAACTTTCAAACCACTCTCCGCTACCATAACCTCTCTTCTCCAAAATATTAACCTATTTTAGTTTCATAACCTAACTTAGTATTAAGAACCCCTGAAGCTTTATTTCTTGCACATTTTAACTCATCATTATGGTCCTTAAGACGAATGGATTTTTATTTTAATAGGTTTGTATATTGAGTTCACTATGTTTCTTGTTTATCCTATAAATCTGAATCCTATGTTATTTTCCAACTTTGTATCCTCACTTCTTGAACCGCGTTCCCTGCAAAATCTTCTAACAATGCATTACCTTTTTCATGAAGATATATCATAAGTGGATATGATAGCCTATTTTTCCATAATAGACAGTCCAACGACCCTCATCCATTTTCATCTTGTTTCTCTCCCAATTTTCCAATCAACCCAATTACCTAAAATATCAAAAGCTTTAACCAAACCTTTCCATACAATTGATGTTCCTCTAAAAGACTTTCTCTATTGTCTAATCCACTCACCTGGGTCTCTGGACTCTAAATACTTATCCTTCAACACTTTTCCCGACAACCCTTAAATAAACATAAGTCTCTAGAGGTTTTTTTCTTCTAAATCTTGACTAAACACATATGTATTTTTTAGACCTCATCCACATGAATCCTTGGGTTTTGCGATATTTGATCATTTGACAAGAGGAATACCCTCCACTTATCTATTACCTATCCAGAGAAAATTGAAACACTTTTGTAAGATCTTATTTAAATTTCCCGATGGTATATGAGCAATAGATAATCAATAGACATGTATACTTTCTAAAATTGACTTAACCATCACTAACCTACCTCCCCAATATAACCACTTGTGACTCCAACAAGAGATTATGTCTTCAATTGTTTTTATTAACTAGAGCCAATCGTCATATTTGTAGTCAATATGTTTTGAATGAAAATCTAAATTCTTAATTCCTTTTTCAAAAGGTTTTATTTTCACAATAAATAGCTATGTCAATCTCACTTCCAACCCTTCCCTTAGCCCATTAGATACAATGGAAGATTTATTCATGTTGATTTCCATCCCCATTGCTTTGAAGTGAGAGTCCAAAATAATTTTGAGGCAGTTTTGTCACCTCAAATTACCTCTCCCAAACATTAATATATTGTGTACAAATAACAAGTTCATAGCAATAATGGATCGTACAATATTAATCCCTCTCTTTAAATCTTCTCTTATGGCTTGCTACTAATATAAACAAGAAAGGTGGCATGGGGAACCCCTGCCTAAGACCCTTAGTAGCCTTGAAAAAACCTAAAGGATAACCATTTATCAAGACTACAAATTTGGTTGATTCTAAATTACCCATAATCCAATTAATATATTGATTAATATTGTTTACATAAGAACCAATCTTAGAAATAACCAATTAATTTTTTAATATTCCTTTGAAAGATCAATTTTAAAAACCATCGCAAACTTTTTCCTAGATTTAATTGAATGTGTTCTTTACTATGTAGTCCCAACTGCATCATGAATCTATCTACTAAATAAAAACCCAAATTGTTCATCTAATATGGCATTGAATAGAGTTTGCTCTACTCTATTTGCAATTATCTTTGAGATAATTTTATATACAATATTGCATAGGGGAATAGACCTAAAGTCTTCAAAAGTGAAAAGGTCATTCCTTTTTGGGATCCATAAATTCTTGATTCCTTGGTCATCCTAAGAAGATCCTCCTCTAAAAGTTCACAGAAACGTCCAATTAGGTAAAATTCAATAATCAAACCATCAGGGCTAGGACCTTTTTCCTTTTTGAAGTATGATCTAACATATTTTAACTCATCTTTAGTTACCACTACTTCCATGTTTTCATTCATATAATCATCAAAAAACCCGGGAAATAGTTTGTTAACATTCATGATCTCTCCAATATTTGTTACATCAAATTCCTTAAACAAAGATTGAAAATGTTGCTTAACTACAAAACCTCAATCTTTAAAGGATGTAACCCTAAAACCATCCAGCCCTAACAAATCCCAAATCATGTTAAATCTCTTTCTATGAATTGCGTATTTATGGACTAAATTTGTATTATTATCACCATCTACTAACTAGAATGATCTACGTTTGAGCCTCCATTTCGTCTTCCCATATTTAGAGGATCTTTTTTTTCCTTTTAGTTCTTTGAACTTTAAAAACTCATCATCATAAAAGGGACTAAACCCACAAACAAAGAAATGGACTAGCTTGCTTCCACTAAACTTTAGACTTGTTGAAGAAAAAATGGACTCTAAATCCCCACCTAATTTTGACCTACAAAATGAATTGCTTCCTTATTGACATCAAGAAAAATATTTGAAGCATGTGATATCATATTACTTACCTTTACATCCCTCACTAAGTGTCAAAGCAATGGAAGAATCCTCCTTCATAGACAGAAAAACTCTTAAAGGATATTGTTGTTGAGAAGCCAAAACTGGGATGGCATCTTCATCCCAAGCTTGAACATGTATGACACTTATTTCCTCTGAGATATTTAGTGATAAATTATTCAAAACATCATGCTTCTCAACCCACACTTTCTGCTTGAACTTCCAGTGACGCCTTTGTACTTTGCAATCTCTCCATAGGTGCCCAAACTCATGGAACTTTAAGCAATGGAAGGGCACTTTCCAATAATGAAAACGATGTACTAGCATTGGAATCTCCCATTGTGATTTCAAGTTTGGTCAAAATATTGTCCCTAACATCAACTTCCACTAGAACCCTAGACACTTTTTATCTACTCTAGCCTAGAAATTTTCCTTGTGAGCTATGAATATGCCAATCTAACTATCAATGGAACTCAAAATCTCCTCACTTCAAAACTCAAGTGGTAACCTTGGTAAAAGAACCCATAAATGTTGTATGTTTGTAGGTTCTTCGTGCCGATTAAAACCCAAATTCCACCGAGCAAGCATAAAACTTGTTGAATAATTTTTCATCCTCCACTCTATAAACTTGAAACAAATCCATACACTTGAAAAAAGGTGGATTGAGGAATATATCCCAAAATCTCATGCCATCTCACAACCATCCATTGTCTCAATGTGTCTCCTTTAACCAAATTTACCATAAACCTTCATATTAGGGCCTGATTCATTAATCCCACAACACTCTCCATACCTACATCAATCTCAAAACACGATTTTAACCTTATCCTTATTAGTCTTGATACATTTTTTGCTACGTTTGATCTAGCTACTCCCTGATTTCTGTTTGGATTTGTTGGGACAAACTATAGAGAAACCATATGAATAATTTTTTCCTCCACATTTGCATCGGGACCTACCACCTCCATACTCAAACCCACCAAATCTTGACTTGGGGATCAATGATATGTTTGCACCTGGAAACCAACATGCGAAGAATGAAGACAACCATCCATTGCATTGCCTCCAACCAACTTCTATCTCTGATGATCGAATGCCCAAAAACTATACTGGATAAGTCACTCCCTCCTTAAATTCATGGGAATCCTTGCATATCTCCACGAGTTCTTCACATGAAAAGAAGATAGTTTATGGAACTATGATCTCATCCTCACCATAGTCCACAACATTTGAGTCTAGCATCCACAACTTTGAAGACACAAGCTTAATAAAAACATAAGAACCTAATAGAAACTAAGATGGAAAAACTATGGAAACCCTATAGTGTAAAACCTCACCCTCGCATTTGGGACCATTCTTCATTCATCCACCCATTCCTAGTGGGTCTATACCAACTACCCTTGATTATTGAAATATATATTCTAACTAGCTGGTGGGCCTATTTATTACCCACCAACTACCAATTGGGCCTATGACCACTTTACATACATTATCCCCTTGGGTACCTCCCTAGGTACATTACATTCCACCCCCTTTGTTGTCGAGGAAAGTTTCCTATGGCTAGGGTTTAAGAGGCCATCAACGTACTAGGGTTGAAATAGAGATGAATATAGTTCTGCAAGAAAATATAAACAAGATTCAAATATTAGAATGGTTCATACCTTAACAAACGAAGGTTGATCCAAGCATCCCTTCAATCCTCCTCTTGATCCTCTTGCTCCAAGAGACCTGCAAAACAAGTTATACCGTCCTCAAACCAAATAGACCATATGAAAGGAAATGATAATCAGAGTAATATGAAATCCTAATCTGATATACATCATCATATAATCAAAAAAAGAGATTCAAATACACATTGAACAATGATTTTGGAAGAAGAAGGACATCACATCTTTATTAATCATGAAATGAAGCACAAATATACCTTCTCTTCAAGTTGGGCACCTCACGAAACCTTGATCTAGTTCTGTTGCTTCTCTTCTCCAAGGAACTCAGCCTCCAAGTTCTGCAACACAAGGAGATGATCACTAGGGCAAAGGTGGGGGAAAGAGAGTCTCAATTCCTCCAGCATAATAATGCAAATATTCAAGTCCCCTCTCATGGACCTCCATACCTCTATTTATAGATTTCTGAAGAGATAGGGTCGAAGACAAAGTAGTAACAACTGAAGGAGTCAGTTGCATAACCACCCAAACTACTCGAATTTCGAGAAACATATTTTTTTTTACATCTATAGGAAAAACGCGCAGGTTTCAGAGACAACAGTTGCGTATTCAAGAGATACATGCAGGTTGCAACAACAATACTCGTGTATGATACGCAGGTTACAATGTAAATAGTTGTGTTTTCAGGGAACACATGGGTATTATGTAGAACAATTCGCGTGCAACATGCGGGTTTCCTTAAGGCAACTCGCATGTACATCAAAAAATATCATTTTTAGGGTACTTCTAGGCATTTCATACTTTGGTGTCTTATGGAAAGTTTTAGCTGACTCATATACCTTTCCAACAGTGCAGAGAATAGGTAAAATGGAGTTACAAAACTCTAGATATGGGTCCTCCAAGTTAAAAAAAAATTCAGTGACTTTCATGAAGTGTCGTCAAGAAAATGTCGACATGCAACGGAATCATGGGAAAGTGGTCACATGCAAAGATGTGTCATTTCGAGCTATAACAGATGCCCCCTAATGTATGAGGTTAGAGGCGAAGACGATAGAAAAAAAACATTATAAAAAAAAACAACTGAGTATGGAGAGAGCAGAGAATTCAAGATCGAAAGGCTTGAACAAAGGTACATGAAAGAGAGATAAATGTCTGACAAAACTGATCTCTGGTACATACAGGTCCATATACAAATGATCGCCATAAAGATACAGGCAGATCCAACATATGTATAATTGATGAAACTATCACGCTCAATATGAAAAAGGGCACCATATCAAATCTAAAGGAGTCATGTCCACAAATGAACAAGGTGGATCCATGCTCAACAATAAATCATAGCCACAAGGATACAAGGTGGATCTATGTCTCAGAAAAATGTCATATAAAGTGTGACAAGGTCTTGTGCAACTCAGGCAATAACAAAAAATAACGATGCTATTGTCGGCCCAAGGTCTTCAATCCAAACCACCCAAAAGGTATGAATTCTAACCATGCGAATAAAGGAGCTGAGGTCAAACATGGAGGAAATCGTTTGATTACCAGTCGATGATGAGAACCGTTAACAAAAATGATGGAAACCACCATTAATGAAAATGGTCCCCAAGGTACCTAGTACATTCTAACAAGTGTGAATACAAGGACTTGAAGTCGAACACTTGAATAATCTATTGAGTAGGAGACAGTAAGGTATTCCCACTACCCAATAGCAAGAAAAATTGCTACTGATGACTGCAATCCCCAAGGTACTACCATAAACTCTAAATCTCATTCCTAGAGCAAGAGGTGTTGCAATTGATAGGAAGAGATCTATTAGAAGGAAGGCATTAAGGCATCCTTCATCATCCAACACGAGGTAAGCCAAAGACTAATTGGATCTACAATTGGTACCAAATTTCACGACAAGGACCGCCGAAGACATGATGTAATGAACTGATACCAGGGAATGGCCGACACAAAAGGTCAAGGAAACTGTAGAATGGTCGACAAAGATTTATCCTTGAATAGTGAGCACGACACAAAAGTGTCGTAGGAAGCTTTTGACATGAAAGGACCAACAAAAAAAATATGCAATGTAGGATACATTGACAGATTCCCCATATAATTGGAAAAGGAACCAACTAGAGGAGTGAAAAACTCTGAATCGGGATAAGTTCAAAATACTAGGACCCAACTATCGATAGACTCAAAATTGGTGCTTTGTTCAAGGAAACAAGACTTGCTGCCATGATGTAAAATACATGTGAATGAACTTCCCTTCCCTCTTTCTTCTAAAGGTTTAACGAGTCCAAGAAATCCAACTCAAGACCTTCTTCATTTTTGGCAAGATCGAAGAAGAGACAAAATAATGCTTTATAAAGCACTGATTCGTGGATTTTACGAGCCCGAATTAGTGAATGCTTGACAATGTTTTCATAGTTTAGTGAGTCTGAAAACTCCAGGGGGGGACTTTTTCGTCCAATTTAGTCTCCTGAGGCCAAAAAAGTATAAAACAAACCAGAAAAGAACTCTCTTAGCTTCCAAATAAGTAAGGCACACATTTTTCGTATTTAGTCGAGTAGGTCCGAAAAAGGTTAAATTACCACCTATCCAATGCACCTTCAGAAGCAGGAGATAGCCTGAGTTTAAGGAGTGTGAAGGAAGGCAAGATCACTTGGAAAGATCCATTTGATTACGAGAAATGGGGCTTACAACAGTAAACTTGATGCTTTGTTCTTTAGGTTTTAGCGAGTATGACAAAGACATAAAGTACACTCGAAATATTTTTAATGTTTAGGTCTAGATCACGAAAAAGAGAAAACTAAGCTCATACCGAGGGTTCCTTTTTCGTAATTTTAGTCTCTCAAGTCCAAAAAAGTGATAAAAATATACCTAAGAATACTCTTCTCAATTCCGAAGAAAATAGAGTGCTCATTTTTTGTATTATTCCACATGGTACAAAAAAGAGATAAACTACCACCAATGTGGATGCCCATTCACATATTCTTAACGAGCCTGGACGGACAAGTTTACTCGGCAGTCAAGTCTATTTTGAGGAGTCAAACCTCGGTCTAAAGAAACTCCATATCTTTCTCGTGAAGTTTTAATGAGTCTGGAAAAGTCAACTCGCGGCCTCCTTACTGTTTTTAACGAGTTCAAAGAAGAGGAGAAAGAATGCTCTAAATGCGAGGAGACGAGTTTCATAGGAAAGCAAAACTAGTTCCAAGCACGAGGAACAAACCTATGCATAATGCAAGAAAAGCGAGCAAGATAAGTACACTTGGGGAGCATCTCCTCCAAGTAAAGGGTGTCAACCTGTGGTGGAAAAAAGGTACAAGGCTAGGCGATGATGAGAGTAGAGATGAGGGATTATACAATGAGCTAAAAGCATGGAAGCCTGCATCAGGATCATAAGAGCGAGCAGGGCACATGCAAATGCAGTTACAGCTTGAACAACGAGACAAGTCCAGTAAACAGTTGTGAATCCAACTACAAATAATGTCTCCAAGAAACAACAACATCATAATAACATTCAGAAGAAAAGATCTGATGCAGGTCACTTCGGCAGAAACACATGCGACTTTGCTATCTTCTACAAAAGGTGTAGTCAAAGCAGAATCAACCAAAGGGGACTCTATAGTGCCAAGGCCCAAGGGTTTATGATTAATAAGATCAACCTCAGAAGAAAAGAAAAAATAAACAATGGAGATAGAGTCTGTAGGAACAAACTCAGTATCACAGGAGTTGAAAAATTCATAAGAAAAATCAAACTCATCAGGATCACTAACTCAACAAGACCAACATAAGAAGAAAGGTCAGGCCTACAAAGAAAATCATGGTTAGACTTATTCACAACTGAACCAACATCCAAAAGAAGGTCAAACTGTATCAAGGACTCTAGGAAGACTTCATCCGAAGGAAGGAGATCATCCGAGATAGGACACATGTCTAAACTTTCAAACGGATTGACAAAGTGGAGAGAAGGCTCCATAGTATGTATAGGATGGCTCACCTGGTCAACTGCTGGGACCAAGTCCCAGGAAGGTAAGCATGAAAATAGACGCTGCTTCTTAGTAGCAATTGAACGCAAAGGACATGAGGCCACATAGCTCACCTATGGTGGGGTAGTGTCTATAGAAACACTGGGAATAAATAAAGGAAAGACATGGTCTCTAGTTGGGTCAGGAGACAGATCAAGAAAATCCAACTGATCGATAGTGACAATTTCTTCGCCATGATTAAAGTACATCACACGAAATAATATTGACACCACAGCTTGCATGGCATAGACATAATCACGTCCGAGGATCNGTCTTCTATCACCATGAAGTCAACTAAGACGGTCTTCCCACCCAAAGTAACAGGTGTTTGAGCAAGAATTCCCAAGGCTATACTAGTTCTTCTATCAAACACTAGTAACTGACTAACAGTCGACACAAGGCTGGGAGATCCCATGCCTCGACAAGCACAAGAAGACAAGATACTAACTGAGGCTCCTTCATCAACAATACAATGAGCAATCCTGTACTGTCCAACTTTGACCTTTATCTGGAAAAGTGCATCAGAAGGAAGGTGTGGCTCAACTAGTATATCCCAATCAAAGGAAGCAATCCGAGAGCTTGGTGGGGGTTCATCTGAAGCGAGTTTAATTCCCCCTTGTTCAGTAAGTTCTGAACTAGCAGTGAAGAAAATGTGACTAGAAAACACACCACTCTCCAAAATAAGAGTGGGATTGATCGACAATGGAATCGATTCAACCGCTCTGTGAAAGTCACTCTCTGAAGGGAGAATGGGATTAACTAAAGATGACATTGATTCAATCACATCAGGATCACTCTTCGAAAGAATAGTGGGATCGACCAAAGCTGAGATTGGTTCGACCGCTTGATCAACCAAAGGTTGAGTAGGTTTTTGTGAAACTATAAGTTGTTTAGGAGCAAGAAATTATTGAGTCTTAGACCACACTCTTCATACCTCTGCGATAGCAGGGAACTAGTGAGTAAGATGATATCCCTCACATAGCTTACAAGGGAACTTAATATTTCACTTCAAATGACCAGTTTTCTCAACGGTGTCAACATGACTAGCAGTGGCTGACTATTTGCTCTCAGCATGACCTACAGAGGCTAAGAGTTTGCCCCCAGCATGACCACCATAGGCTGGGTGACAAGGTCCAACCTGACTAAGAGAGGATGGTTGTTGAAAAACTTCAGGATGTTCAAAAATGGGATGACCATGAAAGCAAACTCTTTCTGCCTCCGCAATGGAAGGGGATTTATAAGTAAGGTGGTTTCCCTCAAAAATCTTGCAAGGAAAGTTGGGATTATGTTTTGAACGGTTAGTCTTTTCAACAATGTCAACATAACTCATAGTGGATGATCGATTGTCTTTAGCATGAACCACAGAGGTTGAAAAACTGCCCCCATCATGACCTACAGAGGTTGAGAGACTGGGTCCAACATGACCTGCAGAGGTTGGATGGGCACCACCAGCATGAACAGCAGAGGCTGAATGGTTAGGATCAACATGCTTTGCAGCAATTGAGTGTGTGCCCCCAGCATGACCTTCAGAGGCTGGGTGGATGGATCCAACATGACTTGCATAGGTTGGATGGGGAGGTTCAACTTGAACATCAAAGGTTGAATGGGTGCCCTCAGCATGAACTGCAGAGCAGGGATGATTTTAAGGAACCATACTTATTTGAAAGTGTATAAATGTTGGTGAATATTACCAATTCTTAAAACACCAACTATAAAATGATTGGCGATATTTTTCAAAAAATATTTTAATTTCCAAGGATTTATATCGTTTATATAATAATTTGGTGATTTTTAGGGTGAAAATTTTTTACCGCATCAAAATTGGGAGAAACGGGGCTTCAAAAAATGCAAAATGGTGAATCTTTTTTGGGAGAAAAACATGGAAAAATAGCCCACTGGGCTAAAATTCGCCCCTAAAATTATCCCTGCTGTAGAGGCTGAGAGACTGGATCCAACATGACCTAGAAAGGTTGGAAGGATCCCGCTAGCATGATCAATAGAGGCTATATGGTGAAGATCAACTTTACTTGCATAGGTTGAGTGCTTAGATCCAACATGACCTACAAATGTTGGATAGGTTCCCCCAGCATGAACTGCAGAGGTTGGGTGGTGAGGTTCAACTTGACTTGCAGAGGTTGAACAGGTTCCCCCTTGCTTATGTGGCTTCCTTCTATTCCTCCTTCTTTTACTCCTTTTAGACTGTCGATTACTAGTATCAGTACTTTAACCACATGAGGGAGAAGGAGGAGGAGAAGCAGCTATAAGTGAAGGGGAAGCAGTGTTTTGATACCCTTGATATAAGGAGCTTACTTAAGAAGCATCGGGAGCATTCAGGATAGTTGGAGTGGAGAACAACCACATCGGTATCCCTAGGGTGAATCCAGGTAGATTCAAGGTGGCCATCAAAGGAATGCCAACATTCCATGTGAGAGGAATAGTACAAGGAGTTCCTGGCATGGGGATCTCTTGGTTGGTGTTCAAAGGGGTGTTAGCCATAGTTTCAAACAAGGAGACAAATTTTGAGGTCGACATGAAACCAACAGTACAAAGAACACACCACTAGAAAAAGACCTAACTATCAAGGCAGGCAAACAAAGATGCCTTCCAAAGGAAAGTCTGGGATGATGAGGGCCCAAAACTAACCAGTGAAGGAAGGAGAGTAGTTACTTAGCATCTCATGAAGATCCCTCCAGGTGCAAGTGCTGGAATCACCCAACCACCCTCCCAGATTGTCTATCGAGGTTACCTTCCAAGTCTACCCTAGGTGCACTAGAAATAGCCTTCCAATGCCACCCATGTAAGATCCTAGCAAACAAGATAATAAGGCTACCAAAATCACAGAGAAAGTCCGGTAGAACAGTCATCAGTCCAGCCGATGCACATGGGCAAGGTAGCAAAGCCCGAAACCCAAATAGTATCAGGAACCACATGGGGCTGGGAGGAGGTACTAGATGAGTCCCCAAACGTGCACCAGCTCTGGTGTATTCTTTACTAAGAAGTGGAGGGGTATCTCCAACAACTCAGTATCGCACGACCTCGTGCTTGACTCCAGTGTGAGAGGAGCTTTACGGTGTCTTTCCCAATGAAATTGGATTTCCTAATAGATAGGCCACTATGTTTGAGTTTGAAGTTTTGGGCAGTTAAGATATACCATTAATTTTTGTGCAGTTACTAATAAATTTTAAATATTAAGTGTTTATTTTAAAGGGTTGTTAATTACTCAAAGGGGGTGTCAAAGGGGGTGGTGAAGGTGAAACTAATGGTATTTTTGACTCAATGTCGAAACAAAATGACTAAGCAAAGAGAAATGAAATGCAAAAAGCAAAAATTATTTTCTTTCTTTTTCAAATAGAAACTTGAAAGCCACTAAAGAACAATTTATTTTTTATTTTTTCAAGAATAATGATATGCAATGCATTAAAGACAAAAACCCTAATCTACATGCATATTAAACAACTATATGTTCTTTTTCTTTTTATTTTATAAATGCAAAATAAAAACTTACCTACAAAGTAAAGTATGCAAATAACAAGAACAAAGCAAAAGGAACTCCGCTATACAACCACCAAACAGGATCTAGAATTCCCTAAAGTTGGTATAAACCATACTTTGAAGGAAGGTTTGCATAAGAGACAAGTCAACTATTTTGGCATGGTGAAGTTAACCAACAAAAAGAAGAAGGAAACAAACACCAACAAGCTTCTGAACTCAGACAAAGATCACTAACATAGGCTGACCAGAAACATAAGCCCAAAGATAAGCCAAGCAAAGGGGGTGGGGGGGATGAGCAAAGAGAAAACCCTAATGCTACAAAAAGACTTACCACGTAGATAAAGGACACCCAAAAGGGATGAAACTAAACTCCCTAGGGTCATGCACCTACAGAGGACCCAAAAAGACCTACCAAACAGCCCTCAAACATCAAAAAAAACCACAAAAAGAGGAAAAAAACACTATTTAAGGGCATACTCGGGTTTCCCTACTAACAAGTCGCATGTCATACGTGGGTTGACAATATAGCAGGTCACGTGTACAAACCAAACACGCGACTGTGGAGTATGAAACTCATGTATGTGTGGGAAAAAGGCCCAAAAAAGGCCAAAACTGCCTTAGGAAGGCAGGGGAGGTGTACTATCAAGCTGAGAAGGTGTTCCTAAGTGGCAAGAAGGACCTGAAAACTTTCAGAAGGCTGGAAGAAAAATAGAGAAACCACAAATAGATGAGGCACTCCCCAGTGGAGTTGTCAGTTCTGTTGTAGAGGAAAGTTTCCTATGGCTATGGTTTAAGAGGCCATCAACGTACATGGGTTTAAAGAGAGATGCATATAGTTTTGCAAGCAAATATAAACAAGATTCAGAGATTAGAATGGTTTATACCTTAACAAATGAAGGTTTATCCAAGCATCCCTTCAATCCTCCTCTTGCTCCTCTTTCTCCAAGAGACCTACAAAACAAGTTATACCTTCCTCAAACCAAATAGGCCATATGAAACGCAATGATAATCAAAGTAATATGAAATCCTAATCTGATATACATCATCATATAATCAAAAATAGAGATTCAAATACACATTGAACAATGATTTGGGAAGAAGAAGGACATCACATCTTTATTAATCATGAAATGAAGTACAGATATACCTTCTCTTTAAGTTAGGCACCTCATGAAACCTTGATATGATTCTGCTGCATCTCTTCTCCAAGGAACTCGGCCTCCAAGCTCTGCAACACAAGGAGATGATCACTAGGGCAAAGGTGGGGGAAAGAGAGTCCCAATTCCTCTAGCATAACAATGCAAATATTCAAGTCCCCTCTCATGGACCTCCCTACCTCTATTTATACCTTTCTAAAGATATAGGATCGAAGACAAAGTAGTTACAACAGAAAGAGTCAGTTGCATAACCACCCAAACTACATGAATTTCGAGAAACATCTTTTTTTTTTATGTCTACAGGAAAAACACGCGGGTTTCAAAGACAACAGTCACGTATTCAAGAGACACACATGGGTTGCAGTAACAATATTTGTGTATGATACGTGGGTTTCAATATAAATAGTCATGTTTTCTAGGAACATGCGGGTATTATGTAGAACAAGTCGCATGGAACACACGGGTTTCCTTAGGGAAACTCATGTGTACATCAAAAAATATCATTTTTAGGGTACTTATAGGCATTTTCAAACTTTGGTGTCTTCTGAAAAGTTTTAGCAAACTCATATACCTTTCCAATGGTGTAGAGAAAATTTCAAATGCAGTTACAAAACTCTGGATATGGGTCCTCCAAGTTAAGTGTTTTTTCGGTGACTTTCATGAAGTGTCGTCATGGAAGTGTCGACATGCAACGAAATCATGGGAAAGTGCTCACAGGCAGAGATGGGTCATTTCTATCTATAACACCCTTCACATGTTTCATCCTTTCAACATGGGAGAAAACCATATAATAATCTACTGAGCAATGTAGCCTATCGATACCAAGCACAAGAAACCATCCATCCTATTGATATGTGGACATGGATCCAACTACTTCCTTGCCACCTTGATCTTGATTTGAGTTGCTCCTATAGTTATCTTTTGTTGTTATGTTGTTATGATATATCCATGCATTGCTTTTACTCCTCCATGTGACTCCATATAGGTCACTTTTTTTGTTCCATGTTTTTCAATGCTACCAACCTTTCTTGATGACTATTATTTCTCATAGTGGTGTGGGTGGTGAGATGCCATAACCTTAGCTATTGGTTCTTATTTCCTTGACTCTTCAACTTGTGCTTCCCTTGAGTCATGTAGCTCCTAATTAGATTGATCAACATGTTTATTCTCTTCTTGTGATTTTGTGACCCGTTCTTTTGATTCAACCTCATACTCTTCACATGGTGTGTTAGTAGGGACCTAATTTATTTTACTTGCAAGGAATTCTTCATGTTCCCCCTTGGGCCCTTCATTTCGTAAGAAAAAGTTGTTGCAATGTAGTTTTCTTTTTCTTGTACCAAATATTCAAAATTTTCTTTTACACATTAATATTAACTATACGAATTGGGACCCCCACAGTGGATGCACACATCAATGTAGGGGAGGGTACATGAGAGGCACGTGGAAGGACTGCATGTCCCCTCTGCCAACACCTCATCACCCCCTGAAAGGTCTTCTTATATCACGTGGACTCCTCTCATGATGGAAAACCTGGAGGATTCCCCTTGTACAAGCACTCGAGTGCAGACGGCCGATGAAACGACTGTTGTGGAGAAGGAGTACAAGGATGAGGGTTTGGATCATTATTAAATCTGGCTAGTTCATAATGAATTTGAATATGTTTGATAGCCGGTGGCAAAGGTGGCTCATTAGTTCATGGGGTGGTATGTTGAACCTGCCTATAAAGGATGTGGGCTCCGTCATGGTTTTCTCGAGTTGGATTTTATCTGGTCTTTGGCCCTTGTTGGAATGTTGTCAGTTGGGTCATCGTTTTTCAGTTTGGTGCCTTGCGGAGTCTGGTTATCTGTTGATTTGGGACTTAGGGTGTCGATTGTTTCGAAGGGTCTCCCTTTGTAGTTTCTGGACTACTCTATGGGGTTTTGGGTCTGCTCTCTCCGAGTTTGGGTCCAACTCCGACGGTGCTTTTTTCGCTCTCAAAAGTTATTGGTTGGTACTTCTTTCACTCTTCGGTGCTCTCGGCCCAGCTCTAGGTACATCATGGTGGGACTCTGGTAAGTTTTGGNCACTCTTCGGTGCTCTCGGCCCAGCTCTAGGTACATCATGGTGGGACTCTGGTAAGTTTTGGTCTGTCGTGATTCTGCTTCTTTTTTTAGGCCCCGTCCTTCCCCCCCCCCCCCCCTTGTGGAATTTATTCCCACATTTTACTGCTTTGGTTTGGACTCTTTCTCGGTCTGACCATGAGCACAACTCTGTGTCTAGTGGTGTTAATCCCCTGTTCCCTATCTGAGCACCTGTCTTGGCTCTGTCTCCTTTTCTGGATCTATCATCTTTGATTTGGCTCCTCTCTGAGCCCTCCATCATTATTATTCCTTAAATACACCCTCACAAATATTCCAAGCCCCAGGATCCCTCAACAAGCTCCTCTGCTCCCCCAACCAAAGCCATGCGCAACATTTTTCACTCAGCCCGCCTCTTTAGAAATTCAATTTCGTCCCCCATTCAAGTGCAAATTGAGGAAACAAAAAGTAAGGATCAGCTCACTAGAGGTTGTCTCACAAACCAGGAGGTAAAGCATGAATTCGAAGCCTTGGTCCTCGACCCAGGATATGCAAAAGGAAGAACTTCCATGCACCTGAAAACCATGGATTAGTACTGGAAGCAAAAATATGTAATGGGTTGTGCCCTTGTTGAAAGGGTGGAGGCCCACGAGGAAATTCTCTTGAAGTTGGATGATCTCTCCCAACATCTGCAACAAATTGTGGGACACTTGAGGATCAAGCTAGTCGACTACCCGTATTCGACCCATGATGATACAGGCACCAAGCCTGCTCTAGGCTAGTTTTCTTGTTTTGAACTCTCAGTCTAGATGGTTCAACCTTGTTTAGTTTAGAGGCAGATTTTAGTTTTTTGATACATTGATCTTGTTTTCCATGTGTTGGGAGGGCTCAATTTTGATACTCTTTTTGTAAATATTTTGGAAGACAATAGAAGGAATTATCTAACTTACAAAAAAAAACTATACAAATTGATTCCATCCAAGGATATCCCAAAACAATATCTACAGTATAAAAATATGAATGCAACACATATTTATCCACGGCAATCTTCAAATCTTTTAAAAAATGGACATTTTCAACCTCAACATGTGTGTTTTGAATATGATTTATTGGGACTCGCAAGATTTTAACCAAATTGAGACTAATGAGATTATACTTGCTATTAGGGTTTTTAGAAACAACAATATTTTCATGTTGAATACATCCATAAACTTGTAATTGGAAGTTTGTGCACAAAAAATAAACACTTATGGATCTCATTATCCTTTTTCACAGCTTTGGAACATCTATCTAAAAATTCCTTTCCATATTCCTCTTTTGAATGTTTCTTCACCTTGTCGTGGTTAAGTGACTTTTACTTGTAGTGATCCTTATTCAAAATATGAGCCACATGTCTAAAATAATTATATTCATTATTGGAAAGTCTGAATATTACCATGTCATTTTTCCTCCACCATATGACAACATCATCCTCTAGATTAAAATCAAATATGTGTCTCTAAGTAGGGGGGCATTTGGTCTCCCAATAATAAATGTATGCTTCAATGCTAGGACCATCGGATTTTTGTACAAAACAATTTGATTGATATAGCTTGAAAAATAGAGCTAGGTTTCTGAAGAAAATCGCTTACTTTCAATATGACAAATTTAAAATGAGCATAAATCCTTCAACCTTTCTCAAAAACTCTATTACAACCACAATTATGAAATGCCATAGTCATTTTTAATTTATTGGAATAAGTTTAATGATAATCTGATCACTCTATCAAAATATATCAACTCTGCAATCCACGCAATCGTCATCGAAAGAAACCCTAAAAACAATTGATTTTAAATTAATGATGACTCCACTTTCCAAACTCCAAATTGGATGATTGTTTTTTGAAATCATGTATTTTTTAGAGGAACCCGAATCTGCAACCAGTCTCTTCATATTTTACACATAAAGTTTTATAAAAATAGATGAATTTCTCTGCCCTATTTTTTCCTATTAAAAAAAAGAAAAAAAACTTCCATTTTTTTGGCCCAAGAAAGTGCTTTAATACCACTTGTACTGATCCTTAACCCAAAAATTGAATCATAACAATGATATAGAACCCTTAAAAGTCATAAATAACCAAAATAAAATCACCACGAGAATAGATATATTTATAACCAAAATGCATTCTCGTATCTCATACATTGATACTCATGTATATTTACAACCAAAATACATTCACCACAAGAATGTATGAGATATGTTGGATGTATACATGAAAATATTGAGACATTAGGTTGTAAGGTACCTTATTAGTCTACACTCGAGGAATATGGTAGTCTATCTCAATGTAAATCTAGTGAGAGCAAACTTTGGGTTGGGGAAGAGGGACAATTAGGTTGTGAGATAGTTGGAGTCTAGTGTACCTTGAGGGATCGATGAGCCCATCACTATACTGGAGATACTAATTTTGGAACAAAGTGACTTTCTAAGCTCATATCATGTAGATCAAAGACAAGATTTGTAAATTCCAAATAACCATATAGCATAAGTTACATACTATAGTTGACTACAATAGGAAGTGGGGAACACCAATACTGAGGACCTTTTATTATGTACAAATACCTTAGCCAACATGGTGCATTGATAAACCTACATGACATTGATTCAAAAATATATTGCGATAGATTCATAAGACTCCTTTCAATTGTCAACATTATTTGTACAATGTATTTTTCCTTACAACTAGGCATAAGCTGGTCACTAAAACCCAACAACCTTTTTTTATTTGAGTGCAACTCCCAAGTCAATGAATGCGATGTTAATAGAGGAAGAAACACTACTATAGTTTCATGTGGATTTCTATATCTTCCTTAAATGATAACTCCAACAAGAGCCACGTGGTGGCGATGTCCTTGACATTGCCACTAGTCGTAAGACTAGCTATGAGCAGTGGTCTTTGCAATGAAAACAATTGTTGAAGGACTTGTTTTTTTTGCACTTAATGAATGATTCTTGGTGTATGCATTATAGTCTGCTAGCAATGGAGGAGCTACCACAGGGAGAAGTACATTCTATATCCAATCAATATACAATCAATATCAATATCAATATTCATGGCTCATAATTGATTTTATGAATGAAAAGTGCAATTTTTTTTATAACAATCACATTATTACTCCCTATCATTGAATTTCTTTTATTCCAATTCTTTTACCAATATTGACTAAAGTTTTTCAAAAAAATTGCTTATTAAAATGAATTTTCTAAAATTTAAAAATATTTTTTTAAAGTTTTTTAAAATTTTGGCTTATTAAAATGAATTCTCTAAAAATTAAAAATATTTTAAAAAAATAATCAAAATTAGATTGATTATTTCTTATGTGTTAGCTATACATGCACATGAGTATTATGGATAGTTTGTTTATTGAATTGAATGTTGTTACATTTCCTATGATGCTTTATATTGAGATGTTTAGAGGCACGATGTTATGGATAGACCTTAGACAAAGATGTTTTGTGTGACTATACTAGGTAGTAGGTACATGTTGGTCTAAGTTAGATAGAGTGTTGATACGTGACACGCGTGTCTCCATTCATATAACTTAAAGTTTTGTTTTTATGTGAATAACTTTATTTAGTGGTTTTGTTGTCTTGAGAACACCTTAATGTTTAATACAACTTTATTTGGTTATTTTTTGTTGTATTGAGAACACCTTATTAAACAATATACTTGTAGTGACAAGTATACTAGACTAAAAAACTCTAAGTATGTATTAACAATTAAACACCCATATGCTTAAGAAAGATGTTGATTAGCCAATTATTAGAAAATTAGATTTTTATAAAGCTTTAATATTTTAAGTAAAAATTTATAAATTTAGCTTCTAGACCACAACCAACAATTTTATAAACTATTTTTAAACAATACCTAGATCACTCCTATGAAAATAACCAATCATATAGGCTAATTTTTAAAGACTGCCTAAGATCACTTCTATGAAATATTATAATAGTACAAAAAATTGATAATGATTTTGGCTTAGCGTGTAATTTAAAATTTTGTGCTTTTGTTAACTTCAATGGTGTTCCTTTCTTGGATATAATAATCAATGTGACTTGGAAAATAGCATGGGTGGAAACCAATATCATTCTGTTGAATAATACTCACTTATTTTTGCTGGTGTTCCTTTCTTGGATATAATAATCAATGTGACTTGGAAAATAATCGTGGGTGGAAACCAATGTCATTGTGTTGAATAATACTCACTAACTCTATGTTAGGGATGTCAAGTCCACGTGCAACAACATGTTGCAACCAATGTTAAAAACTTCCCTTTATGAAAACCAACTAGTGTTCTCTATTCTTGTTGATGCTGAGAGATATCATCATGTAATGCCTCACAAGCCATAGTATTACTCAAACCTAATGACACATCATCAGCATCTCACTTTGTTTGAGTGAAAACTATTGTCTCGTCACCTTTTACACAACAAACCATGTAATGCCTCACAAGCCATAGTATTACTCAAACCTAATGACACATCATCAACATCTCACTTTGTTTGAGTGAAAACTATTGTCTCGTCACCTTTCCCACAACAAACCATGTGGGAGGAGAGAGACAACGTAATAAAGGTATTTAACCTGCGAAAGCAAACGCAATAGTAGGTTAACCTATGCAATACAGAGACATGGATATGTATTCAGTCTTTTTCATAATTTCAAAGAGATTTCATTGTAAACATAAAAACGACTCACCAAATCATAAAGTTATTATAAACAAAGATATCTCAACTGATTAATGGGGGAGGTAGCATTATTGGTAGATTCATTGGAAGTCTTGGCTCTCAATTTGAAGATGTGATGGATGACCTATTTATCCTATGTAAATTTGGAAGCCTAGATTTTCCTAAAAAATATGAGCTTTAAAATCGTAAAACCAAGCATGATGTCTTTGTTAAAAGGTGTAACCATAAAATTCCCAAACGATCATGCAGTAGCCATCCTTCAACTCAATATTCCAACCGAATGCTTGATTGTCTACAGTTTTGCTTTAAATATACCCCTATAAAATAAATCGGGGTGGTATCAATTATATAAAATAAATCCAAATCTACATCAACTTCCACATCCATTTCAATATCCTTTCCAATTGCATTGTCAATTGAAAGCCTCTGTCTAGTCACGGTTTATGGCCAAATTACAACAATGGCAGCTATCCTTCAACCCTTCACATGCCCATACTATATAGAAATAGATATCTTAACAATGTTAAAGTTAATTCATTTCCAAGTTTTGATGGAAATAATCTTAATTAATCTTAATTTGTGCAGATCAGTGACTAGAGAAAGGGAATCAGTGAGGAATGGCCATCACTAGCTTGGCTGAGTAGTAATCGTATAACATTTTAGGAACACGGGTTGGAGAAGCATGTCACTTTCTCTGAGTTTGTTCTCGCCCAACATGATTATTTCATGTCCTCCCTGCGCCTCAAAGACAATGTCGATCTTTTGGGTGCACTAAACAAGGCTATAATTCGTCCCAACAGGGGAGAATACAGTTTGAGTAGCATCCAAATGTCGTACAAGTGGCTATGGGATACTCAACAGAAATTTTCTCTTACAAATGAATCTGGAAACATGGAGCTGTATCTAATTTATGGAGTTGTCTAACTAGGGGACGATTTTGACTTTGTGGCATATTTTTAGTCAGAATCCGGTAAATTTAACTCACAAAATCTTGTTATTTATGTTGTTTGTTGTGCTATTTTAAGTGCAGAAATGAAATCACACGACATGAAAACCCCCAAACACCCACACTTTGTAAATTCTAGCAATGTTTTTGCAAGTTTTGAAAATTCCATCAAGATTCATGACCAGAAAAATGTAAAAATCAGCCGGAAAAAAGGGAAAACCATCCCCTAGTTAGACAACTCGCTAATTTATCTATGTGCGGAGGAACCTGGGCTATGATACCAGTGCATTGGGGATAGGAACAATGATAACACTGCATTGGGGATAAGAACAATATTAGTAGGTTTGCGTTGTGCATTAAAGAGTTGGTAAGAAATCATAGTGTGGAAAGGACAAATGAAAACAGGTGCACTGTACTGCGCAACAAGTTGCATTTAAATCATATGACGTCTGCCTGTAGCCTTATGGTGGGAAACACAAAACTTTGATAACCAATGATAATTGAAATAAATATGCTTTTAAAAATTGCTTTAATATAAAAACAAAAAATCAATGTTAAAACTATATAAAAACAAAAAAATCAATGTTAAAACTATAATATAAGGAAAAATTAATCACCTCACTCTTGACTAATAGTCTGGACGGAATACTATATAATAGAGAGTGATAAGGTTAAAGGAGTTGTGTCCCGTGTCTATAGTCACTCTTAACTAATACTCTGACGGAATACGATATGTCGAGGAGATAATAATAGAGTGATAAGGTTAAAGGAGTTGGCCCCATGTCCATAATCAAAATAAAAAAAAGCATATGAATAAGGTTAGTATGGTAATTTTCAAGTCATTTGTATTGGTGTCTGATTCTATTTTTAAATAATGTATTAAATGTTATATAAAATATAATGTTAGTATAGTTTTTTTTTAAGTAATCTTGGTTGATGTCGGCCTTGCTAGTAAATGTTAAAATTATATATAAATATTGGTTAGAATTATAATGGTTGGATTATATTTTTTAATTAATATTTATCTTTAATATGGATAATGGAAATTTATACATTAAAACACCTATATTATACATTAATACATATATTAAACTTTTTAACATATATTTACATTAATACATATATTAAACTTTTTAACATATATTTACATTAAAAAGAAAACCAAAAATACATTTCAAGATATCTATCTTCTTAAAACAAGTTTTGCATGGAGGATACCTGTCGATAACACCCCAACGGGATTTTCACCGTGGTGATTAAATATTTAATATATTAATAGAATGTACGGCCTAATGTCAAACTATGCAAAAGCAATATAAATTTATGGTCAACGGGAAAATTAAGCGATTACAATTGTACATTGCCTGTGGACAGATACAATGAGAGGAAGAATATGATGAGGTAATTTCTTTTGCTGTAACTTTGGTGATTTTTAGATTTTTCTTTTTCTTTTTCACACAAAGAAAAATTAGTTTTGTGAAGAATTCTTCCATTTTTTTTAGTTTTGTGAATAATTTTTTTTGTTTTTTGGATTTTGGGAATTTTTGGATACATGGTTAAAATTAATTCTTTGTTTGAAATATAAATTGTACACTACAAATACTATAAAAAACACATTACAAAATATCCATCCTTTTAAAATAAGAGGAAGAATATAAAAAACACATTACAAAATATCCATCCTTTTAAAATAAGAGGAAGAATAGGAGGAGGTAATTTGTTTTTTTCAAAACTTTTTGGTGATTTTGTGTGTTTTTTAAGTTTATTTTTTTTATTCACAAAAATAAGTTTTGTGAAGACTTTTTTCATTTTTTTTTAGAAATTTTGGATAAAGGGTTAGAATTAATTATTTGATCCATGGAATATTGGTAACACTAAAGGTTATGATGGGAATTGATTTTGAAGTGTTTATAAGCTTTGTAGTTGAAAAACTTAGCCATTGAGATAACTTTTAAGACTTCCTTATAAAACCATTTATGTATGTGAAAACAATAATAAAATACATTTAGATGCTATTGATAACACCAAATGATTTGATGAGAATAAATCTAGAGGTATGTAGATCAACATCTTAGCAATTGAGTTAAACTTTAAGATTTTTTTTATAAAACATGTTGTGTATATTATCTTTTTTTCCATGAAATACACACACACATAGTCTCCAGAACCTCACATCAGCTTGTTGACATTGCTCCTGACTTTGCGGGACCAACCTAGCGCAACGGTCGCTCGGGCGATGATGGTATAAGCAAAAGACTTGATAGGTTCTTGCTTTCCTCTAGCCTGGTTGACCTCCTACCTCAGCACAGGGTTTGGGCTTTTCCCTCGGCTATATCTTACCATTTTCCGGTTATCTTGGAATGGAGGGAGTCCACATCACCTTGTGTCTTTCCCTTCAAATTCAACCACTCATGGCTAGCATTTGACGATTTTGTCAATATGATTAAGAAAGAGTGGCCTCTCCTCCCCCATGAATCCTCCTATACTGGGATGGATTCTTTCTCGATGAAGCTCAGACTTATGAAAGTGAAAATTAAAGATTGGACTCGTCACAAGTCCCTCGAGATGAAAGATAAGAGACTTTTTATTGAGTCTGAAATACATAATATACTTTCCTCATCCCCGACGGGTATTTACTCTTCTGCAACTCTCTCTAAACTAAAGGCTCTTCAATCGGATTTAAAAAAACTGAGGGATCATGAGATCCTCTCTGCCAAACTTAAAAGCAGAATGATATGGGCAACATTGGGTGATGCCAATACCAAATTTTTCCATTCTGTGGCTACTGCCAGGAAAAATCATAATACAATTTGGGGTTTGGAGGATGAGGAGGGTACTACGGTTGAACATGACCAGGATTTGAAGGATCTGGGAGTTAGACACTTTAAAAAGATTTTCTGTGATGATAACCTTACCACTATTTCTGCTCAGATGAAAATCATCAGTCTCTTCCCTTCTTATATATCTCATGAGGAGCGGTCATCCTTTACTTCCAAGGTATCATCAATGGAAGTTGAAAGGGCTCTCAAGTCTTTCAAGAAAGACAAATCTCCTAGGCCTGATGATTTCCCTGTAGAGTTCTTTTTAGCCTTTTTTGACCTTATGGGGGAAGAACTTGTGAATTTGGTGGAAGATTCTCGTCTGTCCGGGAGGGTTCTACCCTCTCTTAACTCGACTTTTATCACTCTCATTCATAAAAAAGACAAACCTTCAACCTTTGCCAATTTTCGACCTATCTCTCTCTGCAACTTGATATACAAGCTGATAGCCAAGGTTGCTACGCAACGTCTTAAGCCCTTTCTTAACAATTTATTTCTCCTCAGCAGTTTGGGTTCCTCAAAAATCGCCAGATCTCAGAGCCTTTAGCCATTACCCAAGAAGTCCTGCACTCTGTCAAATCCAGAAACAAAAGTGTCCTTGTCCTCAAGCTTGATCTCACTAAAGCCTTTGACAAAGTTAACTGGTCCTATATCAGGCTCATTCTTCTGCAAATTGGTATGCCTCTGGAAGGAGTCAATTGGATAATGGGATGCATAACTTCGGTTAATTTTTCCCTGCTTATCAATGGCTCCCCCTCTCATTTCTTTACGGCCTCACGTGGCATCAGGAAAGGATGTCCACTTTCTCCTCTCCTTTTTATCCTTGTGATTGAAGGACTCAGCCTCCTTATTGATGATGCTCGCAGACATGGTCTGGTTAAAGGGATCAAAATATCGCAACAACTATCCCTTACACATCTTCTTTTTGTAGACGATGTGATTCTTTTCGGGTTTGGCACTTGTGAAGAATGGATATCATTCAAAGTATTATTGGATACCTTTTGTGAAGCATCAGGCATGTTCATAAACTCAGAGAAGTCTTGTTTTCTTTACAACAATGTTGATGATGGGTCAATTAACGGAATCACGCGCTCCTTGCCATTCAAGACCCAACACATTTCTACGGGGTTCAATTATCTTGGGTATTTTATTAAACCCTTGGGATACTATGTTAAAGACTGGCTATGGCTCATCAAAAAGTTCGAAAACAGGATTTCGCATTGGACTTTCAGGCTTCTTTCTATGGGGGGGAGGTTGGTTCTTATAAGATCAGTTCTCACCAACTTACCGGTGTATTGGATGGCGTTAATCCCCATACCGAAATCCATTTTGGGGAAACTTAAAAGTTTGATTTTTGACTTCCTTTGGGGCTCTATGGGGAAAAAGAAAAAATACCATCTTGTTGATTGGATATCCTTATCCAAGCCCACTTCTTAAGGGGGCTGTGTGATCAAAAATCTCGAATGGTTTAGCATTTCCTTAAGGCTTAAAATTTTTTGGTTTGCTCTCTGGTTTAAGCTAATAACAGTGAAATATTTAAAGAAGAATGTTGTTTTGTCATGGATTCGCAGCAAGGCATTCTCTACCATAGGTGTCTCTGTTATATGGAAAGATTTCATTAGCACTATCTCTTGGTTTGGCAGTGGCTTAACTTGGATGGTGGGAAATGGTGAGAGCATAAGGGTGGGCTTGGACCCGATCACAAGTATGGGTACTAGTTTCACTCTACCACAGGATCTTCGTGACTATCTGGAAGATTATGGTATAATTTCCCTGGCACATGCCAGAAATTACTCTGTGGAAGCCCAGACCTACTGGCTCATTGCATCGGATCTGGATCTAAGTGGAGAATGGCACCTCATTTGGAATGAATATGTTAAGGGCTAGAGTATGGAAGGATAAGACTCAGGTCTAATCCAGATAGTCTTCTCTGGTCTTACAAGAATTACTCTGGATCTTTAACCGCGGTAATGGCATATGAGTGTGTGGTGGATCACCAGATAGCTGACAGTCTCTCTAAAAACACACTCTCTCTTGATTCAAGTTTTGGGAATTTCAAGGAATCCCTGAATGACAAGATTATTGATCATGGTAATTTTCAGTTATATTAGCTTGTGCTGGGCATTAATCATTTAGCACATAATTTGTTGTCATTATATGGGATCTTAGCAATCCCATGAAGAGACCCTCGGTCTTATTCTTATGCTCATGATTTATGTTGTTTCTGTCCATTTCTAGAAAATGATTAAATTTGACCTGTCTATACAGGAGTGATGATAAAAGCCTGCAATACAACAGGCTTGTGTCTTTCTGACCATGGTTTGATGACGGGGACTCGCCTTTGTGTTAAGAGGACACCCCATTGCTTGAATCTATTCATGAAGAATGTCACTTTGATTGAATGTATATGATGATCTTTGATTCAATAGAATAACATGATCTAGTATTTTTTCCACTGAAAAAAAATATATTATTCAATTACTATAAATACAATTGTTAGGTGTTTATAGCACTATCACAAAATGTTATTAAAATAGTTCTACATTACTGTCCAAACCAGTAACATCATATGGAATTAAGTAAGTAAAGGTCTACATAAGCTTATCAGGTTAATAAAAATTGATAATTTACAGTCATGCATAATAAAGTAGCATAAACTAGTCCATTGGATGTAGCACGGGTGGTTGGGAGTAATGATTGATAACCTCCCCACTAGGGTTCAATTCCTTATAAGTGACATGTGATGCTCTTGTTGTTGAGCCCCTAATATTTGGACAATGTTCGACATCCCCACATGTCTCATGGTTTAGCGGGGAAATTCTGTGGATTTAGCGGCCCTAGCCTCTGGGGTGTGAACCACATGAAAAAATGTAAAATAAACTTAGAAGTCCTCTAAAGCATAATTCCTTCTATCAGATAGAATGTCATCATGGAATTCTTCTAATGAAAAGGTACGTTCAAGAAGACTTAGCCCTTCCTTTGAGATCTTATCAGCCCAACTATTTTGTTCTCTATAAACACGAGAAAATACTATATGTTGGAACCATAAAGCCACCTGCTTCAACTAGTGAGCCAGGGAAGAGAGAGGATTATTGAGAATCCAAGTGTGTCTATTCATCCAATTAGTTGCAAGTAAAGAGCCACCAACTATCTGGATACGAATGATATTGTTTTCCAATGCAAACTTCAACATACAGAATAGTGAGGTCAATCCTCTGATATTATTGGTACCCATTCCATTATTAACCTTGAACTGAAAACGAACCTGACTTGTAGTATTAAGTACAAACCCCAAACCGATAATTGATCGTGGACCCTACCTATCACCATCAAAGTAAGCCCATGGAATAGTGGGGTCAATCTAAATATCCTTTAAGATTCAAGGACCTTTTACAGGAGAAACATTTGTAAAATGGGAAAGAAGGGACCAAATATTATTTGAGGATTGATTGGAGGGAATACAATTTCTTAAAATATAAATTATTCATTGCAATATGGATTCCCTAGAGAGATAGGAAATGAAGAGGCATCTATTTTTTTAAATCCTTGTTGTGGAAGGGTTTATGGAAACAGACCTCAAGTGAGGTGCACTGCCAAAGGGGGTCAAAACTAGACAAGACTTCCAATTCATACCAAACATGTGATGAATAAGGGCAATTATTAAAAATTTGTTCATTTTTTTCATCACTACCTTCACACAACATACAGATACCAGGGCCCACTTTGCCTCTTCTCAACAATTGATTCAAAGTCAGTACTTTACCATTTAAATCTAGCCACATTAATAATTTAGTTTTAGTATGAGATTTGACCTTCCAAAGCTTTCTCCACCGCCACTTATTCTATACACCATTATGAACAACAATTGAAGAATACCCTAGTTTTGTAGAGTAGGAGCCTCCTACCTCATTTTATGCCCATATTGACTCATCATTCCTTTCTAACAATCTTGTATGGGATTTTTTAAGTACAACAAGGAATATATTCCAAATTGGAGCCAAGTCACCCACCAAACATAAGTCATCAGTTGATTACCACCCCTATCTCCAAAATGTTGTCATCTTAGGTTTTGCCACTTGATTGAGTGTGATTTTCCCAGCCCCTTGAAAATGATGAATAACATCCTCAGGGACAAATATATTCTTTTTACATCCCATGATGCCATTATAACCCACTCTAACATTGGAACCCTCCCTAACCTTTCAAGCTAGAAAATAACTAGGCAAGAGACATCTCCTTCCCCTGATTTGACGCATTTTATAAGCCTTTTCTCTCCCTTCTTATCCAATCAAGAATTGAATCTGACTCTATATTTTTGAACAAGGATTCTTTTTCCAGAGACTATCCTTTGTAATTACATTCCACAAGGATTTGGTAGCTAGGGAGAGACCAAAGAGATGGATATCTTTTATGCCCTATCCACCCAATACTTTTGGTACTAACAATTTCTTCCAACTCACCCAATGTGTGCCTTTGTACTCATAACTTCCTTTCCATAGGAAATTGCAAAAAAATGATTCTTTTGAAGATGCCCTTTGGGATATGAGCCAGAGTGTGCCAGTACATAGGGATTGATTTTAAAAACCGATTGGACCAATATCAATCCACCACCTCTCAATAGCCATTTATTAGTCCAATGAGAGAGTTTTATTTTTGCTTTGTTGATCAACCACATCCAATCATATTTAGCATAACCATAGGGTTTAGAATAAACTCCAAATATTTTACACCTCCTTCTAGACTTAGGTGTTGATATGGAAGTGCATTTTCATATCCGTTGCCCACTCCTCATTCAAATAAGTGGTGTAGAGAGATTACTTCGCTTCATTTACTTCCATCCCAATATCCATGCTATACAGTTGAAGTATATATATCTAAATATGGCCCCATTTCTCCCTAATCCAAAGCATAAGAGCATCACATCATCAATAAATATTAAGTGAGGAAGTGCTACTCTTCTCCCTAGGTTTATACCTTGTACCATCCTCCTGCCCCTAACATCATTTATGTCTATACTAAGACCTTTTTATATAAGTAGTATAGGTAGGGATACAAGGGGAAACCTTGTCTTAGACCTCTTGTATCTTCAAAGAAGGAATCTAAGCCATTAATCAGAACTGTAAAATTGATAGAAGACACACAATCCATAATCCACCTAACCAGAGGCAGAGAAGCCAATATGAATTAGAAATAAGTGCAAGTACAAGCAAGAGACTCTATCACAAGCCTTTGAAATATCTAGTTTGATAACAATTATAGGATCATGACCAACTTTTAATAAATAAAGATCTTCTTGTGAGGAGCCAATAGCTTCATGAATTTTTCTTTTTGCTAGGAAGCCAAATTGTTATACTGAGATACGATCATAAATAATTGACTTCAATCTAATTGCTATGATCTGTGATAGTATCTTATACAAGCTATTACATAAAGAAAGAGGTTGAAAACCATCAAAGGAATCATGCAATCAACCTTAGGAACCAAAGCTATGAAAGTAGCATTTATATTCCATGAAATATTCCAGACCTTCTCACTTTCTCTACCACCCTTAGAAGGTCATCACCTAATAAGTAAAAGAAGTCAATATAAAATTCGACTTCTCATACATTAAGGACTAGATTCTTGCCCTTTTTGAAAGTACCAATACTGGAGAACAATTATTCTGTAGACATAGGCCTGTAAAGGAGTTCACAATCCTCATCATTGACCATCCTAGGGAAATTAGATAAAACTTTTATGATTTTGCAACATTCACTCTATCAGGTTCTTTATAGGTGTTTTGAAAATGAGAGACATCTAAAGAAACCAATCTTTGGAAGTCTCTAATCTTGAACCTAGTTTGATATGGAATTTCCTAAATAATGTTCTTAATCCTTCTGTGGGAAGAAAAATAGTGGAAGTCACGTGGAAGTACTTGTGATATTTCCTCCCATATCAAGCTAAGTTGCACAACTCTTCATCATGTAATCCTTCTCTTATCTACCATATACTTTGTCTTTTTGGCTTTCAAACTCTTCAAGGTAATCAAGTCATTCTCATTAAAAATGCCTCTAGTTGAATCATCAAACATGCTCCCAATACATCCTGAACCTCAAAGATTTGAGCTTCCTTATTCCTAAACCTATTGATTGCTTACTCCATGGATTTTTCTTTCTTTTACTTGTTTCAAAGCCAAAACAAATTGCTCACAAGCTAAGCATCCTAAGGTAGGATCATAAAACTTCTAATTCTCTTTAACCAGTAGTTGAAAATCCTCTTCTATATACCATCTAGGATTATAATTGAATGGAGCCACTGGTTTATTTCCAAATGATATGTTTTCAAAACAAGAGACACCCAAAGTAACCAATCCCTAGAAGTCTCTATCTTGACCTTAATACGATCAGACATTTCCAGAATAGTGTTATTTATAATCTTTCTATGGGAAGAGAAATTATGGAAGTAATTTTGGTTATTGTCTCCCAAATCGAGCCAAGTTGCACAACTCTTAATCCTCTAGTCCCTCCCCTTATCTACCAATAACTTTATTTTTTTGGCTACTAAACTCTTAAAGGTAATCAAATTCTCATTAAAATAACCTCCATCTGAATTATCAAACAAGCTTCCTAGTGAATCCTCAACCTCTAGGTTCTGAACTAGCATCCCTATTCCTGAACTGTCGATTACCCACTCCATGACCTTTTCTTTTACTTGTTTGAGCGCCAAAATGAATTGCTCACAAGTTAAGGATCCCAAGGTAGGATTATAAAACTTCCAGTTCTCTTTAACCAACAGTTGAAAATCCTCTTCTAGAGACCACCTAGGATTTTATTTGAATTCAACTTCTAGTTTATTGATCAAGTTTGAGCATGATGGGAAAATGATTCAATATCTTATTCTTCCCAATCCAAGAAAAATACCTATGCACATGTTATAGGAAGGCACTATGAATTACAAATATTTCCAAGTGTTTGGAGATGCCATTGACCTCAGATCTGTTATTAGTCCAGGTAGGATTGAGCTCAATGGGCTCCATATCAACAAGGTATATTGTTTTCAAATGATTTAAAAATAATCCAACAAGACTTTCCATCCTAGCATTGTGAACTAACATATTTATCCATTATGCAAGGTAAAATTCAAGTTCCCCCCACCATTAGATTGTCAACTTTCATACATTGTAAACTCATAAGATGATCCCAAAATAACTGCTTACCCTCATAAGGACCATATCATTTAGGTAAGGAGAATGAAATCCCCGGAGTCTTTCTTTGGAATTCTATATAGAGGACAGAGGCCAAAGCTTATAGAAAAAGTGTCAATAAGAGATGCATTGTCATTCCAACTAGTAATTAATCCACAAGATAACCCCACTGAATTAATCACCAAGAAAGTCCAACCTCTCAAATCCTTACTCAAATAAGACATCGATTGATCACCCAAATCCGTAGTCTCTTTTAACATAATAATATCATATATGTCTACTTCTACTAGTCTTTTATGGGCCATTTTTTTTGCTCCCCCACAATCCCATTATATTAAGGGATAATATCTTCATAAGTTAACAGAGAAAGGGATATGGCCTGCTCTAAGAGCCCCAGTGATTAATTTTTGTCTCCCATGTTTGACTGCTTTAACTGCATTTTCTTTAAACTGCCCCAATGATGACTTCTTATCCATAGATGGTTTAATCAAAACTTACGAAATTAATGCCCAAACAACCAAAATGCATGTGTTCATGCAGAGGGCCCCCCTTCTTGGATTTGATAAGGTAATGGACACTTCCCCTGGGGCATACCACCAAGGAAATCATATTACCAGCAACTCTGGACAATGAACCGTCTTTTTGATATGGATTTGATACTTCTTACAACCCTTTAAATTCTCTAGGGATATCACTCAAGGGATGGGAAGGACTCTCCCTCGGAGTAGACCCCCCATTATTACAAGGAGAACCAACAGATGAAATCGACCCCCCATCCACCAACCTAAGAGTCTCAGACTAAGAATTAATTAAATGGTTGGAAATGAAGTGCAACTTACTTGAATAACCAAAAGCATATGTTGACGAAGATAGGGGCAAGGGATCTTTAGCTCATAAGAGGGTGAGAAATTTGACTAGGAAATAGTTTGATCCTGCTCAAATTTGACTCTACTAATGACCTTGAGCCTTCGATTACTGGGTAGCGATATCTCCAATATAAATGACTACTAAGTCACTACCACCTGCCACCCACAAAACAGGGCTCACAAAACAGGGCTCTTTGAATCCCTACTTGGTTAGTCCAAAATGTCCAGATCCGAACAAATATTTTAATTTAGAATCCTTATAAATAAGAGGCTCACACTTACAAATTTTCCTCTCAACCTATGTTTTCCTCCACGGCTTATGCATAAATGCTTTTGAATAGTTAGATTGTACATGACCATTCTCATGGCATCATACATGGTGGAAAGGGATATGCAGGTAATCAAAGATTTGGGTGTATCCCTTCTCACCAAAAACCAAATCAAGATATTAAAAAAAAACCTTCCTAAGATCTAGCTACACAAACACCCTAACCATCGAGCACTATGAATACTCTATGGAACTGTCATCCACTAAGATAGTTTTCCACAACAAATTCCTTATAGTTGTCATTGCATGCTCAGATTGAAACTCTACAGGTAGACAGTGAAACTTCACCCAAACAAGAGAGGCTTCCAAAGTTTTAAATATTGCATCAAATAGGGGATGCAAGGGTTTAAGAGATAACAAAGAGTTGCCCAGAAACCTAGTTCCCCTAAGTATGTGAGTGGAATCATCTTTGTTTTTAAAAATGAACCCACACCATCCACGAGCTAGAGGATGATAAACTAGGCCATAACCTAGCAGTGGATACCATGCCTACAAAATCCAACATTGAGTTGATCCAATGAGGCTCGACACCCAATTTGTTTTTCAAGAAGAGTAGTTCTTGTCACCTTAATTTCACACACATGTGACATTTCAATGATTATTGCATAGAAACATCATTGACATACAAAATGTAGCTCACAGGGATTCTTCATTACAAAAATTAACATATGAAACAAAGCAATGAATGCTTGAATCATACTTCATGCCAATCACATGGGTTTTCCATAAGAAAAACTTCATAGAGTCTGGGTTCATCAAAGACAAGCCACATGAAATTGTGTATAAAATCCCTTGAAACCTACGTGGGTGTACCAACATGTAGGCCACTAACCTCTGTGGCACATTCAAATCTTTGCAACCACATTTTGGCTCCAAGAAATTTGTTTGGATTCTTTCACATGCTTGGCCATTCAATATCCCCATACTTGTACTTTGAGGTCACTTCATGAGAGGGAGTATTCACATAAAGAACTAGTTGTTTCTAGACCTTTATTTAGCTTGTAAAAGGAAGCCACGAACATGCATTTCATAAGGATAAATAAAGAGTGAAGTGATGTTGCAAGAATAAACTTTAGAGAATCATCTTTCAACCTCATTCTTATCATCAATTTGCATTTTAAGCTCAGTTAGCTTCTTCCTCAAGAAACAAGTATTTTCCCTTCATCATCCCAAGTTAGCTAGCAAGCAATTAGAGAGAGATCAAAGGACCCTCCCAAAATAATGTTGGCTATTATTTGCAAGGAACAATATACTAAGTGACACCATTGTATTCAAGCTTTTCCTTTGGACATAAACATTTAGTTGAAGCTCATCTGTTTGTTGTGTTTTTATCTCATTTATATGCAAGTTTTATCTTGTAAATGATCATTATATGTGTTGTTGTTTCTTTAATAACTTCAACATTGTTTATTGAACTTACTAATCATCAACTCACATTGTTTCCTTGCTTGAAACCTTCAGGGGAAGGGAGGATTTCCCACACTTGAGCCATTTTCCCACAACAATAATACTAGAGAAATCTAGGATTTGTTCGATCTGCAAATCCTCATCAACCTCTAAGGACACCCATCACCATGATTCTTAACAACATTTCACATATTCCTCACTTTCCCGAAGGATATAGGGAAAAACACACCTCCTTGAAGGAGAGGTAGATCAAGCAATGTTTTAATAAGACCCTCATCGCCTCAACCCCAAATTGTATTAGTTGTTCAAAAAAAAGAACAAAGGAATGTGGGAGGTAAGGACCAGACAATACCTCGAGGGATGAGGCCAAATTAGGATTCAAAACATTAAAGGAACTTAACTCTTGCTTGTGTAGGGACAGATCACCCTCCCTCATGGTGCCAAGAGACTCCACATAAATACTCTTCTCTATACTTGCCAAGTTCTAACAAGAACTGTCAGAGGACAACTCATACAATACTTTCCCATCAACCCGATCAACATATCAAAGCACCTTCCATACCTTAGGATCGAAGTCCTCCTTAAGGGTTTTGGATATCTGGTTGTTAAGATTCCATATGCCAAGCTAGATTATCAGCATTCAATTTCAATTTCATAACAAAAGCATATAGATAGGATCATTGAAAGAAACAATATCACAAGATCAACACATATTTACCCTGGGAAAAACCCAGCAAAAGCTTCCTCAATATAGATGATCAAAAGATAAAAGATAAAACCCCAAANTCTCTCTCTCTCTCTCTCTCTCTCTCTCTCTCTCTCTCTCTCTCTCTCTCTCTTATGCGCTACACAAGTGAGCGTGAGTGTGTTCAAATGAGGAGCACCTCACCTCTATTTATATTCTTCAGTTCACTTGACATTTCACTCAACCAAGTCGTCCCCACTAAAACTGTCTGGGCCAACTTCTCTAGGAGGACTCAAACAACTTAATATTATATTAATTAGGGTGCTAATGACTCGACTTACAATGGAGGAGATTTCCTCATGACTCTTAATAATTCTCCCAGTAGGAACATCGGGGCATAATGAAATACAAATGATTCTCTCGATAGGAACATCGGGGTACAATACACTTTGAAGTTACAATAATTCAACACTCCCCCTTAACAAGAAGGGTATTCTACAACAACAACAACAATAGTTGTAGGAGAAGGAGAGAGAGCATCTTCAACATCATTAGGGTGATACATCTATAAATCATTGGAAGCTTTTTCATCATCTTTGACATATAGTCTTCATCTTCAATTTCAGCAATAGAAACATTTTGATCGACAACATCATCATTAGTATTTTAGTCTTCAGCAGCAGCAGCATCATTAATACTTTGGCCTTTCGATCATCATCAGCAACAATTCTCTAAGTGACATCATCATCACACTCTGATCTTTCGATCAGCAACATCATCATCATCATCAACAATACTTTAAGCAACATCATCATCACACTCTGATCTTTCGATCACTAACATCGTCATTAGCAACAACCTACAATCCACAATACGAAGACGAAAGTCTACGGATCACTTTTAGGACTTAAGTCCAAGGATGATGCAATCCTACCACATTCTTGAGGACCGAAGTCATCGGATACAATTACAAGATAATCACTCCCTATCACTTTAGGACTAAGTACAAGGATGATGCAATCCTACCACATTCTCGAGGACCAATGTCACCGGATACAATTATGGGATAATCACTCCCTATCACTTTAGGACTAAGTCCAAGGATGATGTAATCCTACCACATTCTCGAGGACCAAATTCACCGGATACAATTTAGGACAAATGTCTAGAGATGATACAATCCTACCACATTCTCGAGGATCAAAGCCACCAGATACAATTTAGGACAAATGTTCAGGGATGATACAATCCTACCACATTCTCGAGGACTAAAGTCACTGGATCACTTTAGGACAAATTTCCAGGGATGATACAATCCTACCACATTCTCGAGGACCGAAGCCACCAGATCTCTTTAGGACAAATGTCTAGGGATTATACAATCCTGCTTCTTTCTTGGAGAGATAAGTCTACGGATCACTTTAGGACAAATGTCCAGGGATGACACACTCCCACTGCAACATCACTGCTCCCCCTTTCGGGGAAGGTCTTTCCAAACAACACCAAGCTTGTCTCAAAAATATTCAAACTTTATTCGAGACAAAGGCTTCATCAACACTTCAGCAAATTTTTCATCGGTACTCACATACTGGAGCTTTATGGCTCCCTTTTGTATCATATCTCGGATGTAGAAATACCGGATTTCTATGTGCTTTGACTTATCGTGGAACACTGGGTTCTCCGCCATCTTTATACAACTCCGGTTATCACATAGAATCAATGTGGTATCCAACTCCATGTTGAATAAACTTGACATCAGCTTCTGAAGCCATATGGCTTCACAACTAGCAGAGCAAGCTGCTATATATTCTGCTTCAGTCATGCTAAGAGCAACACTAGATTGTTTCCTGCTAAACCATGAAATCATAACAGAACCTAGATAATAACATCCACCTGATGTGCTTCTTCTATCTGAAACACTTCCAGCCCAATCTGCATTTGTATAGCCATACAATCTGTAGTCATGGTTTCCATCGTCGTATAGACCAAAGTCTATAGTTCCTTTCAGAGATCACATCACATGTTTTGTAGCTACCAAGTGAACACGTCTAGGTTGAACTAGATACTGACTTAAGGTGTTCACAGCAAAATAATTGTCAGGTCTGGTATTTGTTAGATACATCAACGACCCAATAATATGTCTATATTGAGTCAAATCCACTAGTTCTGATGATTCATTAGCCAACAACTTCAGGTTGGTATCCATGGGTGTGGTCATGGATTTCAATTCCAACATATCAAATCTTTTCAAAATTTACACTGTATACTTTCCTTGATTAAGAAAGATTCCTTCTAAGTTCTGCCATACTTCTGGACCTAGAAAATAATGCATTAGACCAAGGTCTTTCATCTCTAATTCTTCAGCGATATTTTTCTTGCATTCTACAATCCGTTTCCCATTCCCTGTTAAAAATAGATCATCCACATACAGTAATAGTATGACATGTTCATCTTCTATAACCTTGAAGTAAAGGTTAGGATCGACTTTACTCTTGGTAAAGTCCATGTTTGTCAGGAAACTATCTATCCTTCCATACCAAGCTCTAGGAGCTTGCTTCAAGCCATACAGGGCCTTCTTCAACTTGCATATGTGAGTCCGTCTGTCTTCAACTTCAAATCATTGTGGTTGTTCTATGTATACTTCTTCTTCAATCA
This sequence comes from Pseudotsuga menziesii, assembly GCA_001517045.1. NCBI lineage: Eukaryota > Viridiplantae > Streptophyta > Pinopsida > Pinales > Pinaceae > Pseudotsuga > Pseudotsuga menziesii. Next base: position 314,686 of record LPNX010064819.1, on the reverse strand, counting down.
CACCATTCAGGAAGGTTGTTTTCACACCATCTGGTGTAAGTCCCATTTCATCATGGATACAAGTGCCATGATAGCTCTAATCGAAGTATACCGTGCTACTAGTGCAAATGTTTCTTCATAATCAATTCCCTCTTTTTGAGAGAAACATCTAGCCACAAATCTTGCCTTGTACTTCTCTATACTTCTGTTAACTGCATGTTTTATATTGTAGATCCATTTGGAGGATACTACACTCTTGCCTTCTGGTTTGTGAACTATATCCCACACATCGTTCTTCATTATTGACTGGTATTCTTCCATCATTGCTTCTACCCATTCTTTCTTCTATACAGTTTCTTCATAGTTTGTAGGTTTTTGATCTACAAGATCACACATCAAAGCTACATAGTTGGAAAACGTCTTGGGCTTCTTGCTTATCCTCGTGAAGCCTTCAGGAGCTCCATATCTTTTTGCTTCTTGTATAATTTCTCTTGCCTATGCAGGCTTTCTCTTCTATGATATCTCCATCATAGGAGGTTCTTGTGGTTCTGTCATATCATGATCTTTAGGTGCTTCATCTCTGGGGAGGAATGTAGCCTCTACATTTCTAGGAGGTGCATCTTCCTCATACACTTCTTCATGTTGACATTTTTTGGATCTCTTGAGAGATGCTTCTTCATCAAATGTTACATCTCTACTGATTTCTATGTGATGGATTCCAGGAATGTAAATTCTGAATGCCTTGGATACTTCACAGTATCCAACAAATATCCCCTTCTTTTCGGAGGGGTCCAACTTGGTTCTTTTCTCTTTCGGTATATGAACATATACTGGACAACCAAATATATTGAGGTGACTTGCCTCAGGCTTCTTTCCCACGAACATCTCTTCTGGAGTCTTGAATCCAAGAGCATTGTGAGATATCCTATTATGTACATAGACATCAGTTCTTGCTCCTTCTACCGATAGATGCATTGGAAGATCTTGATCATATATCATTGTCTTTACTGCCTCCATGGTTGTTCTGTTCTTTCTTTCCGCAACACCATTTTGTTGAGGATTGTAAGGAGTAGTCAATTCCCTCTTGATTCCAGCATCTTTACAAAAGGCTTCATATTCTTTTGAAGCACACTCTCCGCCATTGTCTGATTAGAGTGTCTTGATTCTTTTGTCTGAAAGATTCTCTATCAAGGCTTTGAATTCCTTGAATTTCTCAAACACCTCACTCTTTGCTTTCAGGAAGTATATCCATGTCTTTCTTGAATAATCATCAATACATGTAATATAGTATTCAAAACCACTAAAAGATGTGGAGGACATTGGACCACACACATCTGAATGAACCAATTCCAATGTACCTTTAGTTTTTGTTTCACTCTTCGGAAATGGATTCTTGATATTATTCCCTTTCGCACATCCTTTGCAAATGCCTTCATGGTTGATCTTCAAGTCTGGTAATCCCGTCACTACTTTGTTCACATGAGGTAGTGCTTTGTAATTTATGTGGGAAAACCTTCTATGCCACAGTTCACTAGGGTTAGTGGACTCATGAACAAGGGTTGTTTCTAAATGTCCCTTGAGTTTATACACGCCTCCTTCTTCTTCACCGATGACAACTGCATCTTCAATTGACTTTCCTTTGGGCCACATGAGTACTTGGCCATCTATGAATGCAACTCTGAATCCTTTCTTATCTAATGCTGAAATAGAAAGTAAATTTTTCTTTACACCTAGTACATATAAAACTTCCTTCATCTTCAGGGGATTCCCTGAATCAAGCTTGTCGCTTGCTTCATCGATTCCTTTGATTGGATATTGATAGTCATCTCCTATAGATAATTTTTGAGGAGAGTTCTTTTCTTCAAGTTTTGACAGAGTTTTCTTTTGTCCCGTCGTGTGCTTTGAAGCACCATTATCAATAATCCAAGTGTCTTCTCCAGGTGTTATAAACCCAGAGAGTGGAGAGAATATTACATACTCTTATGCATCTTCTTCTCTTGCTTGCTTTCTTTGAGGTCCTTCCTCTTCTTCTTCTTCATCCTCATCTTTAGCTAGATGTGCATGATGTCTTTTATTGTTGTTGTTCCTCTTCTTGTATTCTTGTCTCTTCAAAGGACAATTTCTGGCAATGTGTCCTATCTTATCACAATGAAAACATTGAAAGCCGGAGTAGTCCCTATTGGGGATACTTTCTCTCGTTCTTTGGAACCTTTTTGGAGGTTGAGGCTCCTTGTGGTTTCCTTCTTTAAGTTGGGTTGACTTCTTCTTCTCTTGGTATGAGTGGCTAGGGATTAATCATCTTCCTTCAGTAGAGCTTCTCTATTTGCCACTCTAGTCTCCTCTTGAATACAATCTTCCCATACAATATCAAACTTCACGCTTTCCTTCCTGGCACACATCATTTGGATGAATGACTCCCAAGGTCTAGTGAGACCATTGAGAGCAGTCATAACCAACTCATCTTCATCAAGTTTGTCTCCAATGGCTTCTAGTTGTTCCTTGAACTAGGAGACCCTTGTGAAGTAGTCCTGGATAGATTCTCCATGACTCATCTTGGTGCTCTTCAATTGAGCTCTTAGATTCATCTTTTTGTTGATGTTTCTTCCTTCATACATTCTTGCTAGGGAATCATACATTTCTTTCGGAGTCTTCTTGGATGACACTTGAGGGATCAAGTGATCCTTGATAGAGTCAACAATAATCCTTTGTGCCCTAATCAGATCCTTCTTGTGCTTCTCCTTAACTTCAGCCTCTTCGGGTTCTGCAACTTCATCCTTGATATATTTTTCAAGATCATTCTCCTTGAGAATGAGGCCAATTCTGTATTTCCATGCTCTATAATTCTCTATGCCTTCTAGTTTGTCCTCAAGCTTGGTGCTTGGGGCCATCTCGTCAGAAGAGCACAAAAAAATTATAGTTTTGGAAAATGAGAAGTTGATCTTACTAGGAGATGCGCTTGACTGGTGTGCTTGGTTTCTAGAGATCTCAAGTCTTCACCTTTCAAATCCGACTTGCGAGATTTAGCACTACATCTTCTAGCAGTTTTCTGGTCCAGAAGTCAAACTAGGGTTTGAATTTCTAGGAGATATACTCCTTCAAAAACTTCGATCTCAGGCTCAGAAGATGAGCTCTAGGAGGGCGCAACTTTCCATGCAATCAGTTCTTCAAATTTCAAAATTTTCCCAAAACCCTAATTTCTTGTCGGGGAGAGAGAGAGGGTTTTTTCACGTTGTGAAAGCTATCCTATTCAGGTTAGCTCTAATACCATGTTAAGATTCCACATGCTAAGCTAGATTATCAACATTCAATTTCAATTTCATAACAAAAGCATATAGACAGGATCACTAAAAGAAACAGTATCACAAGATCAACACATATTTACCCTGGGAAAACCCTAATGCGAAAAATCCAGCAAAAGCTTCCTCAGTATAGATGATCAAAAGATAAAAGATTAAACCCCAAACTGATCCTTCTCCTCCTTGCAGCTACAACTCTCTCTCTCTCTCTCTCTCTCTCTCTCTCTCTCTCTCTCTCTCTCTCTCTCTCTCTCTCTTATGCGCTACACAAGTGAGTGTGAGTGTGTTCAAATGAGGAGCACCTTACCTCTATTTATATTCTTCAGTTCACTTGACATTTCACTCAACCAAGTCGTCCCCGCTAAAACTGACTGGGCCGACTTCTCTAGGAGGACTCAAACAACTTAATATTATATTAATTAGGGTGCTAATGACCCGACTCACAACGGACGGGATTTCCTCATGACTCTTAGTAATTCTCCCGATAAGAACATTGGGGCATAATGAAATACAAATGATTCTCCCGAAAGGAACATCGGGGTACAATACACTTCGAAGTTACAATAATTCAACACTGGTCAACCAAAGTATTGATTCTTAGAGGGTAACATAAAATTTGTTCCATTGATAGAGTGTTGTCCAAATAGTCCACCATGTGCACATAGCCATTCATGTCAACACACTTTCAAAAAGTTAGTAGTATACCCTCAAGCCCTTGTAAATTCCAACTCCCTACAAGAAGATACTCTTGCTCTCATATTATCACTAATGTAAAAAGATGGGACTTAAGTCCACTATACAAATTCAATACAACTATCACCATCACTACAATAAAATACATTTACCTTATAATGTAGATATTGAAATAACCTTTATAAGTACACAATCTCCTCTCCTTCTTTCTCATGTGTAAATTATAAAATTTAATTTCCTTGCCTTTCTTAAAGGTTTTCCATTTTATTTTTCATTTTTAAGTTTTTATTTTTAATTCAAACGGATGATTTTTATTTTTTATGAAGGAATTCAGGTCTGATTTAGCAAATGCCAATCAACCAATTACACAAAGAGCGTTAGAAAAACTTCGAGAAGATCAGAGTTAGTACAAATTCTCACAATTTGAAAATGTATCTCCAAGATAGACATATCACAACTTATTGAAACTCAGTTAAGGAATTGGATGAAATATGATGGGTTTTCCATTGATGATGAGGTTGACTTGTGACAGAAGGCAAGCTTTATTTTCCATAGAATATGCATTTTTATTTATCTCTCGCAGAATATGGAAAGATGCGAGACTTTTAAACTCTTTCAATGTATTTCGAATTCTTTGCAGAGATTTATTCAGAGCAGATATATTAAAATGATCTTCTGAGTTTAATAATTTGATCAACAACTCTGAATCTCCAAAAATTTGAATTGACTTATATATGTTCTCCTTTGCTATCTGGCACGCCTTAAGGAGACTACAACTTTCTGCTTGATTATTCGACCTAATACCAAGTCCCCAACTAAAACAGGATTTGATCAATCTGTTTGGAGATATAATCAAACCCCCAGCTCCTAGAATCCCAGGATTCCCCTTGGACACACCATCAAAGAAGATAGTAGTTGAAGAGGAGCTCTTCCACCATACATTAAATGTTGCGACATTACAACGCACACGCTAGGAGGGAGCACACGTTGGTTTGGTCAAGACCGATTTTCTCAATCCCAACGAACAGGATCCCATCCATGCTAAGATCTCTGAAGACAAAGATGAAGGAGAGGCCAAATTACTTGTTGATTCATATATGAGCATTTTTATTTTATTTTCCACGATCAAGGGAGTCGTAGTCTTGTTGTTAAAAATCCATTCATTTCTTTCCAGCCATAGTTTCCACCAAATACATTTCGAAAATGTTTGCCAGAGTTTATTCAATGTTTTTATCTCTTATTTATGGAATCCAAATCCATTCTTTCCAAGAGATGAAGAGAGGGATGACTGCAATTTGAGCAGGAACAGATACAGTCAGACCTTTGAGGACCAACTCCCACACCGTTTGAGTGAAAACATAGTCAACGCAAATGTGATATGATGTTTCATAGGAAGAGTTACAGGAACAACACCTAAATGGTCCAAGGAACCTGCGTTTAGTCAAATTTTCACTTGTTAGTACCCTTTTATGCACGAGCATCCATGTGAAAAAGTTCACCTTGGGAAGGCTGTATGAAGACCAGATGGATTTCCAATGCATTGGTGATAGACTAGAGACATGAGGAGTTCGTAATTCAGAGAAGCCTTAAGCAACTGAATAAGTTCCAGATCGACCCCAACCCCATTTATCTTCATAATATAAATGAACTGATGCAAGACTTGATAGAGATGAAAGCAATAAATTCTTTTGGGAGATAAGATGATCTGGAATCTTAGGAAAGGACCAATCTACCCAATTCCCTGCGATGTCCCAAAAACAAATGTTTGCTAGTCGAAGAAGGCCTTTATTAGTTAACCATAACTTGATCTCTTCTATTGAGATTAAAGAGGAAATAAGAGGATTTCATAATATATTATCATCCCATAAAAATATCCTCTTCCCATTGCCAGGGATTCTATAGAGTTGTTGATTAATATTATCTATTCCTCTTCTGCATAAGTTTTAGATTGTTATGCCTGTGGGGGTATTTGAAGTTTTTAAATTTCTCAAAGAACCTCCCTTTAGGTGTTTCATCCAAAAGATCTTACTTATCAGATGTTTTTTATTTACATACGACTGCCAAATGAGTTTACCTCCCAATGCCAGATTTGCCAATCCAGGATCACGAATTTGCAATCCACCTTTCATTATTGGTCTTTTGAGAATATCCCAACTTACTAGATGCATCTTATTCTAGTTTCCTTTTCCACCCTTTCAAAGAAAGTCTCGAAGAAGCTTGGAGATCTGAGCCATGATTGACTTGGGAGCAAGGAGCAGAGAGGACTGGAAGATGGGGAGGGCTGAAAGGACCGCCTTGATCAAAATCAACTTCCTAGCCTTTGTTAACCATTGGCCACCCCAGGATACTATTTTTGTATTTAATTTACTTATCACTTCCAGCCAAAGCAAAGGAGGACTTGGTCCCAAGGTTAATGGAAGGCCTAAATATTTGACCTTATCCCACTTATCAAAACCATAGAAGCCCAAGGAACGAGCAATTCAGAGAATTGACAGATAGTCTACATTCTAGCCATATACAACACTCTTACTTTTGTTAATCATAGCTCCTGAAGTTAAACAAAAAAATTGTAATATTTCATTGAAGGCCCGAGCAATATTTAAGGATGGCCCTCTCAGAAGAAGAGAATCATCTACAAAGAGGGCATGATTTATAGGATACACACCTCTTGCTGCCTTAATGCCATGGAGAGAACCTGCAACCAATTTTGCTGGAAGATTTCTACTTAAAGATTCAACCATCAAGATATAAAGGAAAGGTGACAGAGGACACCCTTGACAGAGTCCTCTTGAAGCTTGGAAGAAATCTGTTGGTCTACCATTAACAAGGGGCGTTATCTAGGGCCTGTCTATGTAGGATTTTATCAAACTAACAAAATTAGCACTAAAACCAAAAAAGAGAAGAACTTGATAGAGAAAGGAAAGCTTAACTCGATCAAAGGCATTTTCATATCAAGCTTGATGATCATGCCTTTCTCCTTCCTCTAAAAGCTGGAGTGGAGGGATTATTGTACTTGTATCACATTATCTACCAGATGTATGCCTTTAACAAACCCCCCCCTAGAGAGGAGAAATTAAAATTCCTAACAAAGGCTTACGTCTATTAGCTAAGAGTTTGGCCAGGATTTTGTATGAAGCGTTACAGAGCGAGATAGGATGAAACATGTCAAATGATGATGGATTAACTTCCTTTGGAATTAAAGCAAGGAAAGTAGAATTAGTGCACCCTCCCACTTTGGCTTTTTTAAGAAAGGCTGAAATCATACGGAAAATATCTGATTTTATAACATTCCAAGAAACTCTATAGAAATGGATAGAGAATCCATTCGGCCCCGGGGCTTTATCCAACTCCATTTCCTAGATAACATCCACTATTTGTTTTTCAGAGAAAGGTTTCACTAATCCAACATTAACCTCAACACTGACTAAAGAGGGTATGCTGGATAAAAAACCAGCATTCACGGCATCATCAGAGATGCTGTCCTCATGGAACAATTGTTGAAAGTGCATTTGTGCAGCCTACTATAAATGCGGTTGACCTTTAATGACTTCACCCTCTCTTGTAATTATTTCTAAGATGTGATTTCGAGATAGTCTAGCTCTGCATTGCCTATGGAAGAAGGCAATATTTTTATCTCTAGCTTGCAACTAGAGACTACGAGACTTAAGACGCATATGCTCTTCTTCCTGGCGAAAGGAAAGGAAAGTATTTATTTGAGCAGATATCTCATTCTCCAAATGTGATTTAGAAATTTATGATTCCTCCATACCTAGCTGAATTTTAGCTAAAACATGCACTGACTCTTGCCTATTGCTCATTGGTGTTGTGAGAGGTGTTTTAATCCAGCTTTTCAAGGCATATTTAATACATTTTAGTTTATGTTCCCAACATAGCTAGGGGATCCATCTACAAACTGGGCCCCAGCTTGAGACACTGTTTCCCAAAAGCCATCCCTCTCAATCCAAAGAGGATTGAAATGAAACGGGATAGGACCAAGATTTTCCTCTTCTTCCAACAAAAGGGAAATATGACGGTGATCAGAAGTTAGCTTGGGCAGAATTTTGGAAGAGATAAAAATTCCCCCATCCATCAAAGAGCTTTGGACCATAAATCTATCTTGACGAGCAGAAATTCTGGCTGCCCCTACTCTATTATTAGTCAAAGTGTAACACCCTTTCTTGGGTTTGAAATCAAGAAGATCCCGGGCATGGATCAAAGACTCCATTACCTCCTGAAGAGGATCTTTGCCCCAGACTCCTCCTCTTTTCTCATTAGGATCTAAAATAATATTGAGATCGTTGACCACTATAATTTTTATGGGAGTGTGGATTTCTATAAAATCTGACAACGAATTCCAACAGACTTTTTTCTCTAAACAATTTACTGGTACATAAAGGTTAAATAGAGCCATGGAGATCTTACTTGTTATATGCTGTAATTATGTATAAATCCAATGTTGGGTAGCAAATGAGGATTTTAGGAGAAACTTGTCCTCAGACCATAAGGTTGCGAGGCCCCCTGAAGTTCCCATTGCACTAACTGCCATGCCTGCATTTTTTTCCCACTTTGATCTGCTTAAGGATAATAGAGCTTCCTCTTCTATCTTTGTTTCTTTGTGCAAGAGAATGTTTGAGGGTTCCATTCTTAATAGATATTTAACTGCTTCTGCTTTCTTGGGATTCCCCAGTCCCCTACAATTCCAAGAGACGATTTGCATTATTTACCCGAGAAAAAAGGAGTTGTCCCTCCCTTTGGGGGTCTATTCCGCTTACTTCTACCTATTGAAATTTATATAGTAGTCTGACTACCCTACATCTTTAATCTATCAGCTTCCTCTTCTCTGACCTCCTTTCGAGACTTCCTACCTGCCTTTTTAGTGAATTTCTCTATTGAATCTTCTTCTGAGGAACCATAAGTGTCTACTGATTTCTTCTTAAGAATTTCTGCATAAGAGGGAGAAGATGTGCCACTTGTGGGTGATTTATTAAGTTCCTGCAATATTGCATCTACGTAAGAAGTTTCTAAGAGTACTGGTCAAGATTGTTTCTGTAGCTCGAAAATTACTTCACCTTCGCCTTTATGCACATTAGATTGCTGCACTTCGCCCTCTTTAAGAACATGAGAATTCTAATCTTTAGAAGGGTTTAAAACAACAAAAGGATTTGAAGAAGCGATAGCTTTTTCCACAGCCCGAGGTTTAAAAAATATTTTCTCAGCAGGAATGACTCCATTCCCTGTATTTCCTCCTTTACCTTTCATTCTATTATCCTGTTTGGAGGTGCCTGCTTTTTGAACTTGTGTCCATTGATCAGCCTTCTCTTTATCAAATTCTTCTTCTGATTTTTTCTTGCAATTTCGAGCAAAGTGGCCATATCCATGGCAATGACGACACTTAAAAGGGAGTTCTTCGTAATCAAGCTCTTAAATGTGTGACCATTCAACAACAGTTATCTTGATCACCTCAGGGAGGCCTATCTTTAAATTTACTTCAACACAAATTCTTACACATGAATATTGTTCTTTCCTTTCTGCCCTATTGATATACTTTCCAAGCTTATTCTTGATGGTTTCCAGAGATTCTAAGTTCCAGCAATGAAGAGGTAAGTGGGGAAGCCTAACCCAAAGAGAACGATTGAAGGTATGTCCTGGGTAGGATCGAAGTCCGGAGTCCACTTATTCAGATAAAGCCCCTGAGGACCCCTAAAATATGGACCATTTTGAAAAATGAGGTCTCGATCATCCGCTGAATCAAACACAAAAACATAATAACCTCTGCCAACCAAATGATTGCGGATTCCTTCAGAAATGAGAGGCCTCCAATTTCACTGAACCCATCCATTGATTGCCGTAGGAGAAGGTCAAAGACCTGTAAATTGCCTAATGAGCCCACACTCAACTAGATTCAAGGCAGTCTGGCAAGGACATTCGACAGGCAGTTCAATAGAAGGAATGTCTGCTTTCTTTACAAATGTCTGCACCATTGGACTACCCTTTCTCTTACCGTAGGAGGCAATAAGTCTTTTGAACGCATTGATCTTTGGAGGAAGAGGAGGGGGAGGACCCCCTCCGTAGGCCATAGGGACAGAGCACCCACGCAGACAGAGGATTGAATCAAGAAACCAGACTTTCTTGGTCAGTCTCCGAAGGATTTCTTGAAAACTAAGCGGGCTCACAACCTTTGGCAAAAGGAAGCCACTCTACAACACACCATGATCCTGCAAAACTACAACATCCGATGAACCAGGTCCACCATCAAACCAGTGCCGAAGATCTACTCAGAATAATTTCAAAATCTTGTTGGAGTGAAAATCACTTCAAGAGGTCCGAAATTCCTGTAAAGAACCTGGTTTGCAGACACCGATGAAGGTCACCACAATCCTGCAAAAGCAACAACCGAAAGACACTAACAGGTCCATCAACGACCAGAGCTGAAGACTATGCTCAAATTCAAAATCTTCTTAGAGCGTTTTTTATCACTCAAAATTTTCATTTTTAAGTTTTAAATGTATATATTTGGAATCAATTTTCTCATGCATCTCATAAATTCTCTCATCTCTTTCTTTCTCTATATAAATTATATAGTAATATTTGATTTATAAAATAAGTAAATTCCATTCCATTTTAATAAAATTAACATTTTAGAATATCATCTTTATTGTATTTTCATTAAGTTTCTTTTAAAATTTCCATCTTAATTTTTTTTAAGTAACTTTTATTTATTTTTAAGTTTTAAATGTGTGTATTGAACCAATTATCTCATGCATCTCACAAATTCTCCTCTCTTTCTTTCTCTATATATAAATAACTTATTTTTAATTTATAAAACAAATAAATTCCATTCCCTTTTAATAAACTTTACCTTTTAGAATATCGTTTTATTTTAACTTATATTTCCTTTAACACTTTCATTTGATAAATTTAATTTTTTGATCATCATTTAATTTTAACTTATATTTCCTATGACACTTTCATTAAGCTGCTTGGAGTTTTCCATCTTGATTTTTTTTAATAAATACGTAGGTGTGAAATCAATTATCTTGCGGATCTCATTAAATCCGATCTCATCTTTGAGTTCTCTGATGAAATTTGGTTTGTAAAAGTCAATAAATTCCGTTCCATTTCAACGAATTTCAGCTTTCATTGTAAGTTTATCTCCCAGAATTTCATTTTAATGTTTATTTCACCATAATTTCAGTTGCCATTTTCAAGATGAAGCCGAGGTTTGCAACCCTCATCTTAATTTGAATTATCGTGAATTCTATTAGTCTACCAACCTCCTAGTCCATATTTTTTTAACTGGCAAACCCTGGGAATCATGATTCATCGTCATTCAGGCCGTTTTGATAACTACACCCAATTCACTTACAATATATTCTTCCACATGCAAATTTCAATGTTACCCGAGGCAGTAATCTAAACATGATTCTCTGTGATATCAGTGATCAAAACAACAATCTATCACAAGTCTCTGCTCTGTTACCTCTCTACCGGTAGCCCCTGTTGGTCAGTGCTTGAATTCGGGGTTGGGTTGGGTAGAATTTTTATTTCCGAAGTTAGTGATAGTGTGGAATGTGTTTTGTGATGTAGTTTGCTTGACAATGATTTCAAGGGGGGGAGTGAGCTGCTGTCTGGGCGCTTTTGCCCTTTATTGCTTAGGTCGCAACAGAGGAAGGTAACTAATTACTCTTCTTCATTTTCTGTTTGTATCTGGGAATGAGAAATCAGGACAATCTAGTGATGACATCTGTTACTTGTTTGAATGATATGATCAGGGAAGCAACTATTCTCAAGTCTGTAAAGCGGGTGAGCCAACTCAGAGATCTTGGTAAGGAGTTTGGAAGTTATCTCCTTGAATAATGTTTTGATTTTTACTTTAATGATACTAAAACATTGGGAAGTCTAGATCAAGATAATAAACAAACTGTGCGAGACAGACACATTCTGCCTCAGGATCCGTCCCCAATAGAGAAATCCAATCCATTCATTGTGCTAGAATCTGTGTTTTGGTTGCATAGTATTTGAAGCTGTGACCATCTTTACAACTCCTAATTTCTGATATAAGGTTTGCAGGCTTTAACTAGTTATGCAAATCTACTGGTCATATTGAATCTGATGTGTCTGAGAGGATGGAATTGGCCTCAGGAGACTTTCCTATATCTCTACTTTTCATATAGGTTTTAGGGTATTTTGCCCAAGAGAAAGACAGAGAGCTGAAGGCATGAATGGCACAGGTCAATCGGCAACGAATTTCCTTATTCTACCGACGCTAAAACCAATTCACGGGCTTTTCATAGAAAACAAATAGCAGCAGATATTAATGTGTATTATGACTAGATTAGGCTGCCCAGCGTTCTTGATTTGATCGGGTTACTTAGCACTCTTGCAGGGTGAAAAGTCATCTTTTCTGGAAAGTTATAAACCTCCTCATGGTTTACTGATACCTTGCAATAGTATCTTAGGAATTCTAGCAGAATTCTGAAATTGTGAAATTCATTATACCAACATTAAATAATCGTGTTCATGCAAAACTGACACACAGAGTATGTCTAGGCTGTTTACAGGCATATGCGGCTGTAGAAAAAGATTCAAGAACCATCCTCGTGAACACCTAGTGTTTGAAGCAAGCTATACAGACAAATGCAATATCTTACTGTCCGCCTGAAACTGGACCATGATTTTTTTATTATATTATTTGTAAAACACAATACTTATAATATTCATTATAATTTATGTCCATTGTTCATCAACATAAATAGCAACCATGCCCTTCTATTCCTTTGTTTTAACTGGAATATTGTTTTGAATTGGTCCAGTCCAAAAGTCGTGTTTATAATTTAATGAACAACATTTCTAACCCATATTTGCACTACTCTAAGAACAATGCATAGGTGATGTATATGTAAACACCAAATATCAACTTGAGTGGGAAATTCAAGGGTTTCAACTTTCTACAAAGGCATATTGGCTATTTTATATTTTAATGACTCATATACCTGCAATAGTATACATCTGAATGGCTAGGGGAAGCATCATCTTTAGCTGTGCTTCAAGGATGGAATGTCTGGTATACAATGATCCTTGATATTTGAAAAAATGCAATGGTCAAATTAGTAAGACTAGTAATTATAATCATTTAAGTTATAATAAATGGTTACATGGTTTGATTCAGATCTAAGAACCATAACATGAATATAGCTTGAAAACTCTCATGAATTTTCCTTAAATCGTTTGTCATTATCTCTTTAGACTTTTGTTCATGGATATACAATTGGGTCAATGATGTAGACAGCTCAGGTCTGCAGCAGTCTGTCTTCCCTGATCTGCTAAGTGCAGTCATACACACCCTGTTCCAGCTTAACATAACAGGGAAAGATTGCTTCCCAAAATCTGAAAAGGGGTTTGTAACAAACAGGGAAATAGACTCTGCAACAAAGCATTATAATAAAGGAATCAAGAGAAGATTTTTACACAGAATACTAGCATATCAGATAGTCCACAAGAATATACAGGCTGCTGCACAACAATCACATTCAATATATAATATATTCATTTGCCTCTCCTCCAAATACTCACAGGAACAACAGCATAGACAAGTACCTGACTGGAAATTCAAATCAGCAGTTATCTATCTTATCCCTAATCTCTACGGGAAGGTTACTAAAACTCACTATTCTATTTGGGCACTCACAGGCTCAAAGAGTGGTGTCCTGCCAATTTACAGTGCCCTCTGACTTTCCTGCATAGCTCCTCTGAGCATATCAATCCCCTTTTCCCCTGTTACACAGATACAGACTGGTCTCTTTATACACAAAACACAATCAGTTACCATCCTAAGTTCCCCAGCAGAAATCCTCAACTCCCTAAATTTACTGCTAGTTGAAATGACAACATCAGCTTTGAATCTGGCATGTTTTTGGGTATTGGAGACCCACTACATTATGCATCAGATTACTGCTTCATGGTCTAGCTGTCATTTATCTTCATGCCACTTGGCACCAAAATCCACTTTATTCCTCACGATGAACAGACTCAGCAGCTCCAAAAAATCTCAAAAGATGTTGACTGGTGTCATTCTCTACAGTTCCCGCATCATACTTGTAACTTCCCTTGACAAAATTCTGAAACTCCCTGTTCATTGTCATTAGGTTTATCTTTTGCGTCTTATTCCAGTTGTCAAACTACTTTTCAATAATTGTCCACTTCTCTGAACATTTCACTGTGAAATGTAAGTATATATGTTCTTGACATTGTTGAATCTTGATTCTTCCCCTTCTTTGCTAATGCCTGGTTTTGGTTTCCAGCTTTGTCCTTTTCTTTTTCTTCACCTGCAATGTTATTTTCTTCTTTAAACATCTTTCCAATTCCTGTACAGTCCTTTTCTTTTCGTATCTTTACTTCTCGAAACCAACACAACACCATAACCTGAATGGTAGTAAGTTAGTAACTAATTCCTATTGCACCGTCTTTTATCTCAAATGGTTTTATATGTACACTTCTTGGTGAAGTTGCTGCATATGATGTTCAATTTATTCCACAATGCATTGCTTAACCTTGTCTTTCTTAATTTCTAGAAATTTTCCCTGCTCAATGCGCTCCCCTACTTGCTTATGGTTTTGTGGCATTGGCGTTGCAACAACCTGAATCTCACTACTATTCATATGTTTCTCAACTACAATTATTTTCTTTACAACATTATCTCTGGTTATGATTGCATCCCCAATCTTCACCTTTTCTGTAACAGCGTATACTTACTCTTTCCAAGGTTTTAAAAGATGTGTCCCATCATGCTGTACTTAATAGGTGTTCTCTTGGCCATGATGGATTACCTTCCGGTTAAATTGCCAGGGCCTTCCCATCAGCAAATGACATACATCCAATGGCACCATGTCTTCATAAGGACCAATATTAAAAGCAACTAGACAAGCTTGACCAATAAGCATGCTATCTATGATTCTTTTTCAACAAGGAAATCTTACAAGGATTTGATTTTGGGACACAAGCAAGCAGTTTTTACACCATTTCTGTACTTACCAGATCGTTGGCAGATCCTTAATCTACAATCACCTTGCATACTTTGTTCTTGCACTTGCACTTTGTTCGGAAGACACTCTTTCTCTGCCAATCAGCTTCTAGGCTCTCTTTGTTTCTTGATATAAGGCTCCTTTGCAGCATCAAGTTCTCTCTTGTCTCTGCTTCGATTTCTTGTGTTGTAGGCTCCTTGGGCTGCCAATGTCCTTTTGGGGTTTTGGGGACAGCCTGGGACTTTATGGGCTTCAGCACATATAATACACTTCAATGGTTTTCGGTAGTCAAATGTTTGACCTCTTCCTGTACTGTTGAAACCTGCTCTTCCTCTGAAGTCTGGTTCACTTCCTGGCCATCCTCAGGATCTTCTCGACAGATTTTGAGGAGCTTCCTTTTTCTCTAGAGGGAGTATTTTCACCTTTTTCTCTCACGGACTTACTCTTACCCCGATTCAATTTCTCCTCAGCTTTCAAAGCATATTGATATGCCTCATTCACTGAGTGCAGCTTGTTGAAGTTATGCTACTGGAAACACTAACAGAAAATACACTGAAAAAAAAAGCTTTCAAATCTGCAGCACTATTTTTATTAAATTTGGAAAAACAGTAAACTCTAATGCTAGCTCAAAACATAAAACTCTCCAGCCAACACAGTGGTGTACCCTTCATCCATTTTATAGAATAGGAGACAAGGGAAGGTGCAATGTATCTGGTCACACGATGAGCACTCAAGGTTACTTAATGAAACCCTAACCCTAGTCTAATTACCTGGTGCGTCTTAGCTGCATGGATAAGGGTGCTAGATAAATGTGCCTCAACTGGAAGACTAACTGGAGCTTGCAGGCTTGTATACTCTTCCTTGAGAACTGCATCCTCTAGCTAAACTGGAATCCTATCCATATAAGCAAGCAGCTAAGGCAACTTGGGATTTTCACCCTGTATAAGTACATGCATTTTAAACTGAACTGAACTGAGCTAAACTAGAACTGAACTAGAACTGAACTCAGCTAAAACCAAACTGAACTAGAAATTGGAACTTGCTATATTTGGAACAGTAGTGAAATGAGTTTAATTGAAGAAAGCATGCATGGACCCTCTTCTCTTCTATATAAGTGTGCCTCTCTTACACTGCTGCACAGAAAAATTTAGGCAAACTGCTTCCATAACTGTTGCTGTACGGACCTGCATCAATTGTGCCCTTTTTACTGTTGCTGCATGGACCTACTGTGGCACCTGCTCACTGTATGTGCCCTGGTGCTGTGGAGAAGACTATTCGAGATAAACAAGGTAAACAATCTTACACTCCCTCTCAACAAGGAAAGTGTTCTCCACCAATCCCAGTCTCTCCTTGAACATCTTGAACTTCCCCTTTGCTAGGGGCTTATTCAAGATGTCTGCAACCTATTGATCTGTTTGAAACTTTGAACATACTCTAGAGCCACTGCTTCCTTCTGAACCTTGTCTCGAAGAAAGTGGTACCTGATTTCAATGTGCTTGGAGTGGCCATGAAATACTGGATTCTCAGGGACTCTGATACAACTCTGATTGTCACATTAGACTGGTATAGGCTCCAATAGCTCACTTGTGAAGCCAGATGGCTTCACAACTAGCAGCGCTGGTTGCCATGTACTTTGCCTATGATAAACTCAAAGCCATTGACGATTGCTTCTTGCTGAACCAAGATATCACTCTCGAACCGAAACTGAAGCAACAACTTGAAGTACTCTTCTTGTCACCTGCATCCCCTTCCAAATCACATTTGACAAAGCCATACGACATCAATAGACCATCTCTTGCATAGCTCATACCATGGTGTACTATGCCTTTCATGTAATGGAGGACATTTTTTGCAGCTACCCAGTGAATCTGCCTTGGTTTAACCATATTCTGGTTCAAAGTGTTCATTTGCAAAACATATGTTGGGTATAGTATTAACTGTGATACATAAAAGATCCATTCAACTGTTTATACACTAAAGGATTTACCAAATTTGAATCCAAACCAATGTGTAACTTCAAATTTGGTGCCATGGAGGAGTTAAGGGTTTTCAATCCATCATCTAAAATCTCTTCAAAATCTCAATTGCATACTTACCTTGTCTAAGGAACACCTCACTTGGACCCTGCCACACCTCTAGATCCAAAAAATAGTGCATAGTCCAATGTTCAAAATCTTGAACTCTTGTGCCAGTTCTGGCTTGCATCATGCTATCTGCTTCTCAGTGTTTCCTCTAAGTATTAGGTCAGCTACATAGAGGACCAAAACAAGTAGTGCTGATCTATCAAATAAATGATAAAGCCCAAACCTGTCAAGTACTCATTGATCTTGGAGTACCAAGCACATGGTCACTGCTTCAGCGCATAAAATGATCTATCACTTGGACCCTGCCACACCTCTAGATCCAAAAAATAGTGCATAGTCCAATGTTCAAAATCTTGAACTCTTGTGCCAGTTCTGGCTTGCATCATGCTATCTGCTTCTCAGTGTTTCCTCTAAGTATTAGGTCAGCTACATAGAGGACCAAAACAAGTAGTGCTGATCTATCAAATAAATAATAAAGCCCAAACCTGTCAAGTACTCATTGATCTTGGAGTACCAAGCACATGGTCACTGCTTCAGCGCATAAAATGATTTCTTTGATGTGCACACATGGGTGTCTTGCCCATGCACCTTGAATCCTCTTTGTTGGTTAATGTATATTTCTTCAGCCACACCATTGAGGAAGGCTGTTTTTGCATCCATATGATATAATTACCAACCAAAAACTAATGCTAGAGACATGATAGTCTCGATAGAAGTATTTCTTGAAATTGGAGCTAAGGTCACCTCATAGTCAACTCCCACTCTTTGGGAGAATCCTTTGGCTATAAGTTGAGCCTTGTACTTCTCTATGCTGCTATTAATCGCATGCTCAACCTTGTACAACCACCTTGAATCAACCACTAAGTTACTAACTTCCCCTATGGTATCGATACTATCTCCCGCACATCATTCGTCATGATGGAGTTGTACTCTTCCACCATGGCATCTTGCGATACTTGCTCTCTTACTGTCGCCTCATAAACGGGGGGCGTCATGCCCCATCTAACCCCAACAATGCTAGTAATCCCTCAATGCCTCCCCCAAAACAAGTAATACGACTTGGTGGAAATGATGACGTCATTAATGGAAGAGGCCCAAGGAGAGACAATGCTAGCCTGTAGAGGGACCAGGAGGGTGCTTGAGTGGAAGAGAGACAAAAGCCTCACAGTTGAAAGAAATGTCATTGGAGTAATGAAACAAGTGGGGGGGTCATGTGACCCAGTGATTTGCCCCTAGGAGCCCCGGACACCAACCCCAACAAAGGGTAGTCAACAATGCCACTAAGCCATAGTACTCCCAAAGACAAAACCAAAAGGTTTGGCCATAACCATCCCTTAGAAAATGCTAGATAACACCTATCTTGGTCTGAAAAAAAATGACCCTCTCCCTGGGAACACATTTGAAGGTGTGCTGGTACTGGTACCACATAACATTGGCTCCAATTGCGGGACGAGTGCTCTTCTCGAGAGTGTTCGAGAACTTGTGAATCTTCTGGTACCTGTAGTCCTACATACACATCAAATATCCAAGGAGATCAATGACATCATGAGCCAGACACTTTTGTCATGCCTTGCTCAGTATATAGATATGAAAAACAAACTGAATAACAAGCAGACTAAATGTAGACAACATGCAAACATGAAAGATCGACAAATGCAATGCAAAGGGAACAATATATGCCTAACTCAAATGAAACTAAACCTACCTATGCTAAGCAATCATAAAGGTTTAGGTGAAATCATACCACCAATGTAGCCAGCTGAGTAGGCCATTGATACTTGATCTTTTACCTTTGTCTTCGGAGACAATCCATGATAAGATCACATTGATAATAAGCTGAAAAACCTACCAGGATCTACATTGGGATGGGAGTGAACGCTGAATAACTGTAGGAACATGGAAGTTTTGATATTGATGCCATGTAGAGGGATTGCTTTCACAAGCTTCGTTTATCCATGCTTCCATTGGGCTAATGTATGGACCATCTTCATCATACACTTGTATTGAGAATTGTTTTTTGCCTAAAGCTGGTCACCTGATTTTGAACTCGGGAGACCATTTGTAAAGGTGGACCTTGCAAATCTTCATATCCCAGCTGCAACCTGTCCCTGCACCCGCCTAAACATCTTTTTGGAGACACAAGTATATTGTTCATCTTTGTAATGATCATATTAGTATCTTGAATAATCTTTAAAATTTTGAAATTATCAGCCACATAATCCATACCTTCATTTTTCAATTGGAAAGATAAACAATAAATAGTTTGGCAATGCAAAGTGAATAACATACCTTTCCACATACCTGTAGGGGTTTTGATGAGATGGATCATTGGACAGAAAAGGTTGAACAACTTCTTCAATACTTCTTGAGGAACACAACTGGGAATGATAATTTGGGATCATCATAGATTGAATAACTGCAAGCGAATTATCTGTATAACATGCTTCCTTGTTTCTGATGTTGGATAAGTACGACTGAGTTGAATCTGTGAAGATATCACTAGAGATATGGGGTCTCAAATTTTCAAACTCTTTATCATAGTAAATCATCTGCACATGGAAATCATCTATAATGGCAAGAGGACCCACATATTGAGGTACTTCATCATAAAAGGTAAGAGCAAAAGGGTTAATCCATTCTTCATCATTAGCATCACAAGGGAATGGGATAATCATATCCTTTTCAC
The DNA here is from genome assembly GCA_001517045.1 of Pseudotsuga menziesii. Lineage (NCBI taxonomy): Eukaryota > Viridiplantae > Streptophyta > Pinopsida > Pinales > Pinaceae > Pseudotsuga > Pseudotsuga menziesii. Next base: position 294,927 of record LPNX010064819.1, on the reverse strand, counting down.
TGATTATTTCTTTGATATCCTTGCCCGAGGTATTCATTACTTCTTCATCCCAAACATTGTCAAATTCTGGCTCAAGCTAATTCATATTAGCTTCATCGACTTCTTCTTCATCACTACAGAGTCTGGAAACAACACTACCAGGTCTCAAAGATTTGTACAACGGAGGACACATAAATTTCCAATAATCATTGTCCTCAATAATTCAATCATTATGTTCCAAGAGATTTGAGATGTCATAAGAAATTGCTGTGCGCTAGCAAGGAGAACTCACCCTTTCCTTTTGCTTTTCAACTTCTTCAACTAGGATTTCTTTGTCTTCATATGTAGGATCACAATCATATTCATTTGCACGGCGAATTTCGTCTTCAGATACTATGCTTGAAACTCCATCAATTAGATTTTGAACAATGGCTTCTCTAACTTGATTTTCGTTTTGGATTACTTTATAGAACAAGTTCTTTGCATGTTCGACATGAGGCATTCATTTATTATGTCGCTCTGGATCCCAGTAGCCACAGAATGTTTCTACCAATTCTGCAAAGGACGATATTGTTCCTTTGTCTAGGCCCACAAACCAAAAAAGAGGCTTTCCTCCTAGGTGAAAAACAAATAATTTCATGTAAACGCCTTCTTCTTCTTTAATACCATATTCTGGAGCCAAAGTCATAAACCATTCAACATGGTGCACGAAATTATCATGGTCACCCTTGAAGGCATGCCAGAGTATCTCTGATAGCTCATCTGAATGTCCTGGAAAGTTTTACAAGTTAAGGTGAGCGAAACCTTTTTCCATTTCTGCGTCTATCGGATTATCATGATCTTTAAATTCAAATGGAATATCCTCATTGATTTCTTCATTAGAAGCATCTTGTTTTAGGCTATTTCCCAAGGTCTCTTCCCATATATGGTTGATCATGACCTTTCTTTCATGTTCCTTCATCTCATGATCCCCCTCCTCACTGAATGCATTGATCAACTGTCTGAGTGAAGAAAAACTTTTATAAGGAAATCCTTCATACCAATTTTTGACATCTCAACTGTCCTCTAAGTTGAGAGATAGTAGAAAAGAGCTTCATTTTAATGTCCTCATGTATGATATTGTTTCCTTGGAGAAATTGTAAGAACACCCAAATATGTGTTGTTGCCAGATACTTATATTCATGAAAAAATGGAAAAAGTGCCTTTCCATCATCTTCAACAACGTACTAATGTGGAATCTGGATAGCTCAGAATGTGTGAAAAATCTAATATATCTATCCACAATTCGTAAGAAGATGCCATATCATTTGGCTTCGTTATCTTTATAGAGTACATCTGTTATCTTTCTTTAGTTGGAGTCGCCAGGATAGACCTGACAAGTTAAGTCAACAAATCTTACCAAATTATCAAAACAGGGGCATACTTGAGATAATGGTGATTGATGGGTTGAGTTCTTTGTGGAGTCGCCAGATAAGCCTGCAGATTAGCCCTTACAAACAAATATATGCATGAATATCGATAAGAACTTACCTCAAGACTTAGCAAGTGTCGTTCTTTCTCGGATTAATTACCTCAACGATCTTGAAGGTCCTCGACAACGACGCCAAAAATGTTATCAGACGAACTAGCATGCTAGTGTCCGATAAGCACAATGAGGACAGTGACTCAATGTCACCTCAGTCATGTTCGTTTGACTACTTTGGAGTGTTGTGACTCGTAACCTCCAAGGGGAGAGACCTTTTATGATTTGCAAGACACTTATGACAAAGAAAGCTATGTCTTCAGGATAACCAAGTTAGTGACCAGTGCTAGTTTCGGGTTTGATATAAAGAAAAATTAAAATTTTATACTTTAATGCATAAATAGAACTAGAAAACAAAGTTAGATCCAGAAAAGTACTGCTGTAGTAAATTCAAACATAATTTTCATCTCTTTCAACTTTAACACTCTACTGGTCACTGTGTTAAAGTTGGTCCTCGAGATGATTTACCAATTGCAATGTACAGAACGTAAATAGTAACAATATTACAATGAAGTTAAACTAATGAATGTTAACAATGCAACTTAGATTTGGTTTGGATCTTCCTTATACTTAGACATTTTGAATAAGCTCTTGTCATTGTAAGGACAAGCTGTCAAAAGACGTACCTTGAGAGAGAGAGAGAGAGATAGAGTGCTGTAGGTTTAGGTTAGGCACATACAGTAACCCAACCATCAAGAGTGAAAACCTTAAACATACAACAGTTTTTGGTATGCAAACAAGTTACAGTCCAACTTAGGTCATCAAAGCAGGTTACACAATATAAGCCACAACCCATGTCTGTAATATACAAGCAGATCAAGGCCCAAGTTGATTGCCTAATAGAAGTAAGGGATCTTCCTACGAAACCACTGCTCCAAATCTTAAATAGTCAACAAATGGTTAAAGCAGTATAAGAGGTCATGGCTCAACCCTAGGGGACACACAAACAAACACAACCTGCTAAAGAGGTCACGCCCAACATTTAAGGCTCCCCACAGTCCATGACGAAGCCCTTAGAGGGCTCATAAACAATCATGATCTGGTAGAGAGGTCATGCCCAACCCTAGTGGGCTTATAAATAGTCACAACCTAGTAGAGAGGTCACGCCCAATGCTAGAGGGATTATAAACAGTCACAACCTAGTAGAGAGGTCATGCCTAACCCTAGAGGGCTTATAAACAATCGTTGCCTAGCAGAGAGGTCACGCCCAATCCGAGAGGGGTTATAAACAGTCACAACCTATCTTGGGTAGAGCATACATAGCCACAACCTGTTAGGAGAGGGCAAATCCAGTCACAACCTAGCTAGGATAGAGCACTGCAGTCACAAATCAGCTAGGAGAGGGACAAATCAGTCACACATCATCCCAAAAGAAATCCAAAACAATCATAGACTACTATAAGAAGGTATGAATAGTCACGACCCAGCTAGGATAGTGCATGCACAGTCACAACCTGCAAGGAGAGATCTCAAATTAGGTTTAGCAACCCCACAAGAGTGACGCCCAAGCTAACAACCCACAAAGATGAACATGACCTACATAACCAACAGCAAAATGGTCACAATCAACCCAACACAGTCACGACCTGCCCTAAGGGCAACAAAAAGCTCACGACCCAGTCAAAGGAGCAACATACTGTCACAGTTTAGTCCACAAGGAGATAGAAGCAACAAGAAGCCAAAACGTCCACTCAAAGCAACAATAACTCTAGGCGTCAAGCACAAACCATCAAGGATCAGATATGAACTTTTCTCATGTCAAGATGCACACCTCTGAAATGGAGAAGTGAACTTAATTTATAATCTTGACAAGCCTTCTAGAAAGGTCACTTAGGCAACCCCTAAGTTTTAGGATAGTTACCAATAAAAACATAAAATAAAATTAGATTGACTTAGTATAAGGTACCAAAGGTCGTATGGTCACATAACAATAAAACAATAAAAAATACTAAGGTTAAGTCATCATACCAAAGGTGGTCAAGGTACCGCATACAACAAGGGTGCTAGGACCAAAAGGACCATAAGTCAACTAAGGGTCACAATAAGGTGGTAAGGCAACCCCCATACCCACAAGACCAAGGTGAACCATAAAGGTGGGGAAACAAACCCTTTTACCCACAGGACCAACAAGACCAAGGACTTTAATCTTTTCTTTATCTTGAGCTATATTGTCACATATATTTTTATCATCACTATATAAGGAGAAGATCCAAACCGATGATGTGATCCTCTGGTCCTCAATACTGCTCCTAAGGGTTAAGTGCTAGTGACATCATCAAGGGGTGGCCAGTCCCTTGAGAAACAACCTAGCAATAACCGTTTAGGAGAGAGGACATCCCACATCATCATCTTGGTCAACTTGACCAAGATCCACTTGGTTAACTGAATGTCTCTGCCTCAACTTGCAGGATCTGCTTGGTCCTAGACCAAGAAATTGCCTGGTCCCAGACTAAGAACCTTAGAGGCATATCAGGGCCCTAACCATATGTTAGGGACTTTGCCATGGCATCAACCTACTTGGTCCCAGACTAAGAACCCAAGGAGACTACTGGGGGCCTTAGGGTATCTTCTAGGGTCTTACTTTGCCCTAGTTAACTGAATAGGGTACCATCCTCCCTGAGAATGAGTCTCGCGGCTACACTAAGTTTAACACTCCCAAGAGAGGCATTCTTAGCAATACTAGACACATCGATAACCTTTTTTCTTGACATAACATATTACGCCATGACATGGTGATAACTCCTCTCGATGTGTTCCAACCTGTCATCAAATACAGTATTTTCTGAGAGCTTTAAACAACTCTTCATATCAACACAAAGCATGATCTCATAGATTCACTTGGAAGTTATAACTGGCTTCCTTTGATAACTGAGAATCACTTTCCATATATAATGATTCCAAACCTGTTGTTTCATTGACTCCTCATAATGGAAGTAAACTGAATCAGTGATATGGCTCCCACTGGAGCAACCTTGAAGCTTTTCGATAGGCTTCTCAATGAGATCAATGGAAGGCTTCTTGGCCTTCTCCCTCTGCTTCTCTAAATGAGAAGTCTCATAGACTTCCATATCTATACTTTCTTTTTCTGCAATCCCTCTTTGTTGGGCACTGGAGAGCACAGTTGGCTCCCTCTTTATCTCTGAATCTTGACAGGGGTATAGAGCTTTAACAACATGTCCCGAGACTTTATAGAGGTCACCTTCACAGACTCCATTCACAATGGCTGAGCTTATACTTCCACCTTTAGGCCATACCAAAGCCTTTCCTTCTGAGAAGGTTACAAAGAACCCCTTGTCATTTAAAACTGTCACTGAAATAACATCCTTCTTTAGACCAGGAACATATAAAATTTCCCCAACATTAATCAACGTACCTGAATCAAGTTGTAAGGCAATTGAACCTACTCCTTTAATGTCATAGGTACTTCCATTTCCAAGTTCCACTTTCTTAAGAAACTTCTTGGCTTCAAAAACTGCAAAGGCCTTCTTGAATCCAGTCATATACTTGGTGGCTCCACTATCTATCCACCAGGAATCTGATAGGTTAGAGATGGAACTTGTGAGTGCTGAAGCCAAGTAGTATTATTTTCCTTGATCTAGGTCCTTAGTCTCACCCCTTGATTTCTTTTGTTGAGGTTGTTCTTCTTTTGTAGCAACTGAGGCATGATGCTTCTTTCTATGCCAATTCTTGTTAGGTGGTTTCTTACAATCCCTTGCATAATGACCAATCTTACTATAGTTATAAGTTATAACACCTAACCTTAGATTTATGAAAATTACTTACCTTGAGGTTCCTTACCATTGTCCTTGTGTTGAGGGATTCTTAACTTTCTTTGTCTTGGTAGCTAAAGCATGAACCTTTTCAGGTGGAGGCCCGGATCTACTCTGGATCCTTCCTTCTTCATCTAAACAATCATGACACAACCTTTCGAAGTTTGGTTGAACCTCTCTTCCATTTACTGAGGCCAGGAATGTCTCCCAAGTTGTAGGAAGACTATCAAATCAACGAATATTGTCTGCACAAGATCATCATCTTCTACTTTATTTTCGATGGCCATGAGTTGATTTCTTATCTGAGATATCTTGGAGAAGAAGGTAGAAACGGTCTCGTCCTTCTCCATCTTAACTGATCGAAGTTGCTTTTTCAAAGCCCTTCTATGAGTAGGGGCTTTCTTCTCATAGCGATTAGCTAGAGCATCAAAGCATTCTTTGGCTGTCCTTAAGGGAGCTATTACGGACATCAAGTTGTCTTTAACTGAGTCAAAGGCGACTCTCTTTGCCTTGGCTTGTTTCTTCTTGAATGCTGCTTTTCCTTGAGCTGTAGTGGGCTCTTCAACAACTCTAGTGACCAAGTCATCTAGATCACTCTCTTCCTGGATATTTAGAACCCTAGCCTTCCATGCATTGAAATTTAAGGCTCCCTCAAGCCTATCTTCTGATTTGATTGAAGGAGTAGCCATCTTCAAACCCTACTTGTCAACTTGATGAGTTTGTCAAATGAGCTTCTGCAATCAAGTTGAGTAAAGTACAACCCTTACCTTAGGACCTATGTAGTTACTGTTAACCTGCAAGACAGAGTTAGCTACACCCTAAGCTATGATACCATGTTAAAGTTTAGGGTTTGATATAAAGAAAAATTAAAATTTTATACTTAAATGCATAAACAGAACTAGAAAACAAAGTTAGATCCAGAACAATACTGTTGTAGCAAATTCAAACATAATTTTCATCTCTTTCAACTTTAACACTTCGCTGGTCACTGTGTTAAAGTTGGTCCTTGAGATGATTTACCAATTGCAATGTATAGAACATAAATTGTAACAATATTACAATGAAGTTAAACTAATGAACAATAGCAATGCTAGTTAGATCTGGTTTGGATCTTCCTTACACTCAAACATTTTGAATCAGCTCTCGTCACTGTAAGGACAAGCTGTTAGAAGACATACATTGAGAGAGAGAGAGAGAGTTAGAGTGTTGTAGGTTTAGGTTAGACATATACAGTACTAGATAACCCAACCATTAAGAGTGAAAACCTTAAACAGACAACAGTCTGTGGTATGCAAACAAGTTACAGTCCGGCTTAGGTCATCAAAGCAGGTTACACAATATAAGTCACAACCTAGGTATGTAATTTACAAGTAGGTCAAGGCCCAAGCTGACTGCCTAGCAGAAGTAAGGGATCTTCATACAAAATCACGACTCCAAATCTTAAACATTCAACAAATGGTTAAAGCAGCATAAGAGGTAGCGGCTCAGCCCTAGGGGGCACACAAACAAACACAGCCTGCAGAAGAGGTCACACCCAACATTTAAGGCTTCCCACAGTCAATGACCAAGCCCTTAGAGGGCTCATAAACAATCATGATCTGGTAGAGAGGTCACGCTCAACCCTAGTGGGATTGTAAACAGTCACAACCTAGTAGAGAGGTCACACCCATCCCTAGAGGGCTTATAAATAGTCACGACCTAACAGAGAGGTCACCCCCAGCCCTAAAGGGCTTATAAACAGTCATGACCTAGTAGAGAGGTCAGGCCAAACCTTAAAGGTCCTATGAATAGTCACGACATAGCTAGTGTAGAGCATACATAGCCACAGCTTGTTAGGAGAGGGAAAGTCCAATTACAACCCAACTAAGATAAAGCACCACAGTCACGGATCAACTAGGAGAGGGACAAATCAGTCACAAATCAACCCAAAAGGAATCCAAAATAATCACAGGCTGCTAGAAGAGGGTATGCACAGTGACGCCCCGGCTAGGATAGTGCATGGACAATTATTGCTTGCAAGGAGAGATCTCAAATCAGGTTTAGTAGCCCCACAAGAGTGACGACCATGCTAACAACCCACAAAGATGAACATGACCTACATAAGTAGCAGCAAAATGGTCATGGATTAGCCCAACACAGTCACGGCCTGCCCTTAAGGGCAACAAAAATCTAACGACCCAATTAAAGAAGCAACATACAGTCATAGTTTACTCCACAAGGAGATAGAAGCAACAAGAACCTAAAACGTCCACTCAAAGCAGCAATAACCCTAGGCATCAAGCACAAACCAACAAGGATCATATCTGAACTTTTCTCAAGTCAAGATGCATAGCTTTGAAATGGAGAAGTAAACTTAATTTATAATCTTGACAAGCCTTCTAGAAAGGTTACTTAGGCAACCCCTAAGTTTTATGACAGTTACCAATAAAAACCTAAAACAAAATTAGGTTGACTTAGTATAGGGTACCAAAGGTCCTATGGTCACATAACAATAAAACAATAAAAAATAATAAGGTTAAGTCATCATACCAAAGGTGGTCAAGGTACCACATACAACAAGGGTGCTAGGACCAAAAGGACCATAAGTCAACTAAGGGTCACAACAAGGTGGTAAGGCAACCTCCATACCCACAAGACCAAGGTGAACCATAAAGGTGGGGAAACGAACCCTTTTACCCACAGGACCAATACGACCAAGGACTTTAATCTTTTCTCTCTCTCAAGGTATATTGTCACATATATTTTCATCATCACTGTATAGGAGAAGATCCAAACTGATGATGTTATCCTCTGGCCCTCAATACTGCTCCTAAGGGTTAGGTGCTAGTAACATCATCAAGGGGTGGCCAGTCCCTTGAGAAACAACCTAGCAATAACCGTTTAGGAGAGAGTACCTCCCACATCATCATCTTGGTCAACTTGACCAAAATCCACCTAGTTAACTGACCAGGAATGTAACTGCAGGAACTGCTTGGTCCCAGACCAGGAATGTCTTTGCCTCAACCTGAAGGATCTGCTTGGTCCCAGACCAGGAATGTCTTTGCCTCAACCTGCAGGATCTGCTTGGTCCCAGACCAAGAAACTACCTGGTCCCAAACCAGGAACCCAATAGGCATATCGGGGCCCTAACCATATGTTAAGGAATTTTCTATGGCATCGACTTGCTTAGTCCCAGACCAAGAACCCTAGGAGACTATTGGGGGCCCTAGGGTACCTTCTAGGGTCTTACTCTGCCCTAGTTAATTGACTAGGGTACCATCCTCCCCGAGAATGGGTCTCGCAGCTGCACCGACTTCAACAACCAGTGCCTTTAATCAATGAGCTTCTATGAATGAAGAAGACATACTACTTAGATTTAGTGATTGTAGATGCAAATGTAGATGATACCAAGTCAATGTGTTCAATCCAAAGATATGCAAACTAGTGATAGATGGCATTCAATAACATTATAACACATAAGAGATCATTCACCAATAGCAATAGATCATTAACCACATAACTATATACCATTCAATATGTGTGTAATGACAACAATATATAACCAAACAATCACATTTCAATGGCAAATATGAGGACTGATGTAGTTGTAACAACAATATGACAGTTAGAGTGAAACTTATGAAACCAAGGAAGATTTATGAGACAAGGTTTTACGCAATTTAAGTACACCACACTACTTCCACCTCTTTATCACAACTGTTAGCAATGCATGACTGTCAACATCTATGCAATAAAAGTATGTTTTCAGACTGTATGTAAGCAAAAGATATGTAGTTTTAGACCTTGAAATCACCAATAATAGGATAGCCGATAAGCAAAAGCAAGTTTCAATTAATGAATGACTTTGGTTCGTTCTCTTTTTTGTTTTGCAGATTGTGGCAGCAGTAGTTTTAGGGCTACTAAAGGTTGTTTCAGTCCTAATTTCAACAACCCAAAGGTGGCCGAGTAGGGGGAGGTTGCTTGGGAGCTATGCCGAGGTATTAGGGATGGTGGAAAAGATGGTTTAGGACTGTTTTAGGGCAGACCTAGGGTTTACTTTAGGATTTTTTTGGCAATTTTTTTTTTTGGTTTTTAAGGCTTCCTAAAATTTCGCTCTAGGGTTTTTAGGGATAAATAGAGTAGGCTGAAGTTATAAGAGGGAGGGTTGAAATTTTAGGGAGGCCAAAAATTTGAAAATTTTAATTTTTTGATTTTTCAGGGTTTCAAGCATAAAGTTGCAGACTTAAATTTAACATAATATACCATGCAAAATGCAATAATTACACATAAAAATGCAAGTGTAATTTGATAAGAATGACAACTTAGGGGTTTTATGGATGAGACCCTTAAACCCTAGCCTAAAGGAAGGTGACCAACTTTCCTCCTTGAGGTCTTTCTCCTTGCCTACTAGATTGGGGCTTCTTGAAACAACATCTAGGGTTCGTTTCAAGACCCTAAACTATGGCAAAGTTGGAGATCCAAGGCTTTACATTGTAAAAACCTCTTCGTAGGAGCATTTTTACTATCCTAAGGGGATAGAATGTAGATAAAAGACCATATTCAAAGAGAATGTAGGCCTAGGGCTACATCCAATCATTAAAGAAGCAAATTTTACCTACAATTCAACAAGCAAGACTAAAAAAATGGAGTAGACTTACTTGAGCATGAGTTCTTCTAACCATTCTAGCATCCACAAAGCATGAGTAAACCAAAGAGAGCATCCAACTTCATCCACAAGAGCAAGAGAAAAACTTTCCAAGAGGTGCGCATCACTCCAAGAGACTATCTTGGGTCAAAAAGTAACATAATGAAGTTTTATTCCATGTTGTGTTTTGAAATGAAGTGAGGAGAGTTATTTATAGCCTCTCACACTCACTTTTACAATATAACCAGGTAGACATATTTTAAAATGTCAATTTGAAATTATAAAATGTCAACTTCAAATTATAACATAAAATAATATAAAATAATCAAATCTGTAGGTAACTTGGAGCATTTTTCCCACAGTTTGCCAAAAAATAAGCAAATTACTCCAAATTGAAGGCTAGAGTAAATAGGGGGGGGGGGGCGTCATGCCCCATTTAACCCCAACAATGCTGATAATCCCTCAACGCCCCCCCTCCCCCCAAAACAAGCGATACGACCTGGTGGAGATGATGACGTCATCAGTGGAATAGGCCCAAGGAGAGAGGGCATTAGTCTGTAGAGGGACCAAGAGGGTGCTTGAGGTGACTTGTAAGAGAGACAAAAGCCTCAGAGTTGAAGGAATTGTCACCGGAGTAATGAAACAAGTGGGGGGGTCATCTGACTTAGTGATCTTCCTCTAGGAGTCCTAGACACCAACCCCAGGGTTAAAAACCCCAATAAAGGGCAGTCAACGATGCTACTAAGCCATAGTACTCTTAAAGACAAAACCAAAGGGTCTGGCCATAACCATCTCTTTGAAAATGCTGGATAACACACCTCCTGCTCTGGAAAAAAAATGACCCTTTCACTTTGGGGACACATCTGAAGGTGCGCTGTGCCGGTATCACGTAACAAACTGTAAGTCCATGGCCACACCAATGCTTTCAAATCTGAAGAAGCTAAGAGACTATGCTTTTGATTCAAATTTGATAGATCCCACCATGTATAGATAGTTGATCGAATCGTTGATGTATCTAGTTAACACTAGACTAGATATATATTTTGCAGTGAGTGTTCTCAGCCAGTTCATGAGTGAGATGAGACAAGTACACTGGGTTGTTGCAAAACATGTGTTGAGGTACTTGCGTGGCACAGTGGGATATGGCTCGAGTTATGCTTCTAGTGGTGACATGAGATTGCAGAGCTATTTTGATTTTGATTACGCAGGGAGTGCTATACACAAGAAGATCACCTTAGGGTGTTGCTTTAGTTTGGGATGTGTTGTGATTTCTTGGCGTAGAAGGAAGCAGACCTTAGTGGCACTGAGTACAACAGAGTTTGAGTATATTGCAGTGTGTGTTGCAGCTCGGGAAGCAGTGTGGCTTCACAAACTCCTTGCTAGATTGTTTGGTCAGACGCTAGAGCCCACATTGATTCACCGTGATAACTAGAGCTATGTGCATATGTTAGTGAATCTAGTATTTCATGATAAATTGAAGCATATTGAGATTCAATACCATTACATCTGTGACATGGTGTAGAGAGGAACAATCCATCTCCAGTGTATTCCTACAAATGATCATATTGCTGCCATTCTCACCAACCCTCTTCCCAGGGAAAAGTTTGTGTACTTTCGTGATCGACTTGTAGTAGAGAATGTTTTTGTCGTTGAGAGGGAGGGTTGATTTTGCTGTTTCATTCAGACATTCTCTTTGAGATAGGGAGTCTTACTGGTTGAAATGGCGGTACAAGCAACCGGTAAGCATGTGGGGAAGAAGTGACCACTGCCACCTTAGTCACCCTTCCCTAACTGCTTTGGAAGCCTAAGCCTCCTAGGGGAGAGCCCTATAATAACCTTGAAAAGACACTGAGATACCAAAAATATTTCCTTTTGGGAGCATTAATGACTAGTGCCTTGTGGAGTCAATTCATGAAGTGAGCAGTTTGCAATAGGACGTGCAGGTATAGTATGTAAGCACAATTACCATGTTTGTAATTTATTCAGTAGTAAAATGAAAGACCAAAAATAATGTCTTAATAATATCTACACATACTCCAATATATCTGTCCTTCAGAATCATTCAGGCATGCAATTACTAATTTTAGGATTCAACTGTAAGCAGTAATAATTGTTTATGACAAAACAATTTTAAAACTAATGTATCAATTTAATACTAGACATCCAATAGATGCATTTGATTGGACCAACTCATGAAGTAATCATGCACCTATATAATTGTTGAATGTGTGTTTAGTGCAATAGTGTAATGGTGTTCTTGTGCTTGAGTTAGACAAATGTACCTACAGTATCCTAGCAGATCAGTAGTATTTTCTTCAAGGTATAACCCAAGGATTTGTAGTATGTAATTGCTTTACCACTAGTCGTCTGGGAGTGTGCAGGGTGCAACGAATAAAGCCAAAAAGGGACAAGTATCAATAGGAGGGAGGCTTCCACTGTAAGGGCAACCTTGGTGATGAAGGAAGGCTTCCATTGTAAGGGCAACCTTGGTGATGAAGGAAGGCTAGGGGATCACGAGACTGAGTAGATAAAAGGTCTATACTAGACCTTGGGCTGAGGGGCTGGCCCTAGTGGAGGGTAAAGTAAGGAATGGGGAGCAGCGAAGAAAAACGGGGGAGCAACGAAGATGTGAAGGGCTACTAAGGAGGAAAATACGGAGGAGCAAGGGTGTTGAGGTGGTTTTGGGAAGCCTTAAGGCAGGACCGAATGTGGAAGAGGGAAAAAGGAAAGGTTGCGAGGAGTGTAGGGAGTAGTAGCGAGGTTAGGGAATCACCTCAAGACTGCCCTAGCTTGCACCCGAGGGGTAAAGGGGAGGTTGGATGAAGGTCAAAGAAGAGGCAACGAAGGCAGAGGATAGGGTATTGAAGGTAGCAGAGGGTTAGGGATGGTGAAAGGCAGGCACCCGAGGATGGAATAAGGAAGAAAGGTCTTGCCTGAGGGGAAGGAGAAGAACACGAAGGTGTAAGGGGAGGCATTTAAGACTGTTGTAGGCATTAGAGATGAAGATAAGGGATTGTTTGAGTGCCCTAGCCCAAGGGCATTTAAGGTAAAGAATGACCCTAAATGAGGGAAACAAACCTAGGCAAACAACTACCCAAGAAACCTATGGATAAACCCTAGAGAAACTATCACAAGGGGACATTACTCTTACTTTTAAGGTGACAAAGTGTTGACGAAAGATCAAGCCAAGACTAAGGCAATAATAATGGCTACCATTTCATCCATGAACGTAAATTATTCATCAACAATTAACAAAGATATTAAAAACCAGACCTCAATGTGCTCGTGTTTTTCCAACAAATCTAAGCATTACCATGAAAATAAAGAATTTATCCAAAGAACTTCCATAACCAGTGTGCTTAACCGAAAAATTCCTCCTCAAGAAGGGCGCATTCTCTCCAAAGAGCCCTAGTTAGGGCAAAGCAGTAAAAATAGGAATAATCCCACTTGTCTCATGTTTTAAAATGAAAGTGAGGAGATCTATTTATATGATCTCATACTCACTTAAGATATCCAGGTCGACATGCCTTAAAATATAATAATTTGTAATTACAAAAATGTCAACTTAAAATTAAAACAAAATAATAATAAAATATGACTTATTGTAGGCTTAAGGTAGGCTATTGGGGATATTTGTTCCCCAGGGTGCCAAAAATATCCTAATTAAGTGAATCACTCCAAACGAAAGGCTAGAGTGAGCTGGGAGGGAGGTGTCATGCCCCTACTAACCCAAGATGCTGTAAAATCCCTCAACACCCCTTCAAATGACATGTACGTCCCAACCATGACTGCCATTGCTCAATAACACCCTTCTTGGTCAAAATTTCTCTCTCTTTCTCCCTAGGGTACACCTGAAGATGCGGTACAAGTGCAACGTAGCACTGGCTCCAACTGCGGGACGAGTGCTCATCCCGGGAGTGCTCGAGAACTTGTGGATCTTTCGGTACCTGTAGACCTACACACACATCAAATATACGAGAGATCAAAGCATCATTAAGCAAACACTTCTGTTCTTCCTTGTCCAAAAATAAAAACGACTAATGACTAATGGACTATCGAATGAGCTAACTAACTATAATAATAAATATCAAACAACATTAGAGAAGTACCTCTTAAGTGCCTTCCCATTGACAGGTAGAGGAATCTTCTCACCATCCAAGTGACTCAAATGGAATGCATTTGGACCTACAATGTCAGTAATCTGATAGGGACCCAACCAAAGACTGTCAAACTTACCATGTTTACCTGGGTCCTCTCTTTTTTTGTCCCATAATAGGACAAGGTCTCCAATTTGCAGTTGGCGTTGGCGAGTCTTCTTATCAAACTTTTCTTTAACCCTTTTTTGGTGTTCTATCAGATGATCAAAGGTCCTTCGTCGATTCTCATCGAGTTCTATCAGTCTGTCGATTCTTCGTTGATACGCATCTGAATCATCCATGTTTTGTTGAAGAACTTTGTCTATTGGCAACCTTAAATTGATCGACAAAGTGGCGTCTAGGCCATACACCAATTCGAATGGACTTTTCCCGATGATTACTTTATGGTAATTCTATCTGCCCATACTCCATATCTTAGTTTGCTATCCCAACACTTCTTATTACCCCCCACAATCTTTTTTATAATGCTCATCAAATTCTTGTTACTTGACTCAGCAAGCCCATTACCTTGGGGATAATAATTCGAGGAGTGTGACAATATAATACCATAGTCGAAGCAAAACATAGATAACTCCCCGCCATTGAAAGTCGACGCGTTATCTATGATAATCTTGGTTGGAGCTCCGAACCGAGTAATGATTTTGTCTTCCAAGAAATCTGTGATAACCTTCGCTGTATCCTTCTTTGTTGGAATGGCCTGAACTCATTTTGGAATATAATTCGTAGCCGTTAGAATTCATTTATGCCCGTTGCTTGAATTTTGCTTAAATTCGCTAATGAAGTCAAGACCCCATTGTTGAAATGGTGCTTCGATGACGACTGGTTGAAGTGGCAATGCTGCAAGTCTTTGTCTTCCTATGAAAAGATGGCAAGGTTGACAGCTACGCACATACTTGTATACATCCTAGAAGATACTAGGTCAATAATATCCTGATCTGAAAATCTCGTGAGTTGTGGTAGTAGCAGCATGGTGATCGCCACATAGACCTTGGTGAAATTCTTTCATAATTTATTATGCTCGGACTGGTTCTACACGTCAAAATGATGCCTTATGGATTCCTCCACCCCAATACTTGAACTGATGTCGAGTCTAAGTTCACGATGCAATACTTGGAAGCTTTCAACTTTAGAGATCTGTTCTTGTGATTTGGTAAATGAGCCGGGCAAGACAGATTGGTTAGATAATACACTACGTCTGCGTAACAATCACATCGAGCAATTCCTTCTGCAACTACTGAGACCATAAGCAGTGGATACTCCTTTAAATCAAGGACTTCTTCATTTCCTTTTGCCAGTAACTGAGCCAATCCTCTGCCTTTGACCAACTTGGCAGGTTGTATTTCCAAGTCATATTCCTGGATCTTTGCAATCCACTTAGCTCTAATATCCAAACTGTTTTGTTGCTTAAGTATTTCTTTGACTGCGGGGTGCAAAACATACGCCATAATCTTTGAATATCCAATGAAGACTCTGACATGTTTCAACGCCATTACCAGTGTGTACACATGTTTCTCCATACTGTGATACTTCATTTATGTATAACTCAAAGCTTTGCTCATGAATGCAATGGGTTGTTCTTCATTCTTATCATTCTTTTGTAGGACTCCTGCAATAGTGTCAGCGAAAGCAAAATATTTTTTTTGAAATGGTTTAGAATAGTCTGTACTTACCAGTACTGGTGCCCAGGTAATAACTTCTTTAACGTCTTCAAACACTCTCTTGGATTCTTCGGTCCACTTGAAATCTGCATCCCTTTTTAGCAACTTATTCAAAGGTTTAGTGATCTCTGTAAAATTAGGAATAAACCTATGAATAAAATTTATTTTTCCAAAGAAAGACCTTAAATCCTTCAAACTTTTCGGTAATGGAATTTCTTTAATAGCTTTTACTCTCTCTGGATCTATTTTAACGCCTTCTTTTGTAACAACATGTCTGAGTAACTTACCTTCAACAACGCCCAAAATAGATTTCTTAGGGTTTAAGGAAATTCAATACCTACTGCAACGTTCAAATACTTGTCGAAGATGTTTGATGTGATCCTTTCTTCTTTTGGAGTAAACTGTGAGGTCATCTTCATATGTTTCTAAGACCTTCTGTAATATATCTTTGAAAGCATAGTCCATGGCTCTCTGAAAGGTAGCCCCAACATTCATTAAACTAAAAGGCATACGCAAGTATTGGTAAGTGCCCCAAGGGGTAGTAAATGAAGTCTTTGCTCGATCTTCTTTCTTGACATCCACCTGATTGAAACTTGAAAAGCCATCTAGGAATGACATCATCTCCGACCCCGTGATCCTTTGCAATAAGAGTTCCATATTAGGAAGCAGGTAATTATCTTTCTTGAATACTGCATTAAGGTTTTTGAAATCAACACATACCCGGACATCGCCTGTTTTATTTTTGGATGGAATGGGATTGGAGAGCCACTCCGAATACCTTATTGGGACTATTATCTTTGCTTCTACCATCTTCTCCAACTCCTTCTTAACCAACAGAGCCAACTTAGGATTCACTTTCCTTAATTTCTGCCGATGTGGTTTCGCATTTTCTTCCAAAGCTATAGCATGTTGAATAATATCCTTGTCATTGGTTTTTAGTTCATTGTATGACCAAGCGAATACATCCCTGAATTCTCGAACCAAATTGATGACATCCTTTCGTTCTTGAAAATCTAGAATCTTTCCAACCTTAATTGGACGGGGGTCTTTTTGAGAACCAATATTTACTTCTTCATATTTTGGACTCAAAGCCGCATATTTTAATTTGCACCTATCGTTTCTGTCGAGCTTCTTCTCCAATGATACCCTTTCCATAGGGATACGGTTATACTGAGGTTCTTCAATGGATCCTTTCTTTCTCCAATCAACCTGGTTACCTGCGTACTCTTCTAGTTGGCCATGAACCTATGAATCTGCTTGTCGTCATCAAACACTTCCCAATTGTCGAAGTTCTCTGGCACGGAAGGACGAAATATTACTTGCACTTCACAGGTATCCTGTACTTCATCATTTGGATCAAAGATTGAAGCGAAGACTGCAAGGGAATTCGCTGTTTGGTTATGTTCCCTTGGTACTGCTTGCAAAGAAATGGCCTGAAAGTCTTCGGAAGCGATTCTGACGGCATCCTTGTATCTTTTCAATCGCATCTTTTTGCAAGAAAAAGTTTCTTTTACTTGACATACCACAAGGTCAGAATCACCTATAACATGTAGTAACTGAATGCCATAATCTCTTGCAACATTTAGCCCAAGTAGAAGAGCTTCATACTCAACAACATTGTTAGTGCCATCAAATTCCAATTTAAAAGAAACATAATGTTGCTCGTGTCCAGGGGAAATTAATACAACACTTGTGCCCCTGCCCATCTGGTAACTTGGCCTTGTCAAAATACAATATCCAAAACTTATCAATGTCCTTCTGTGGAGGAAGATCTGTAGCCAATACTCCATAAGAACCAATATCATGCTAGTATATATACTCGTTCTCTGGTTTTGCGGGGTCCTCTACATGATGTTTCCTCATCATTTCTCTTTGAAGATTGATGTATCCACCTTCTGGAGTGGGAATGGTCGCATAAGACAGATCCATATGTAGACTACCTCCAAGGTCTGCTCCAAACTTCCTAGATAAGAGCATTCCCCAGGATTCTGGAAGATCAATCACCACAATATCCATGTTTATGCTTATGCTGGGATGAACAGTTGGTTGTACAGGAACATCCATCACCACGCCGCAAACCTTCACCTCTCTGGAGTCCAAAGCGCATAGATTCCTGTACGACCTCGACACCTGCAATCCTAACCTTTTCATCACGGCTAGAGGCAAAACATTAGTGGATGCCCTTGAATCAAACATGTAATTATGCAGAACCAGATAACCAATGCACAACGGAATAAAGAAAGGCTTATGTGTAGGATTCTTATTCTCGGTTGGTAGCATGTTTGATAATATGATTGGCACATCTTCGCTTTCTTCAGTCCGGTTGATTATTTGTTGCTTCTCTACAGTTCCTTCTTGAAGATGTAGTAACTCTGCAACCTATTTTCTAACCGAGGGGATCTTAACCAATTCTGCCAAGAGTACCCGAACCTTCATAGTACCTAAATTACCTGTAAAATTGATATTCAAAGGTTCATCCGTAACCAAATCAATCAAAGAAGACTTACCTGAACCTACCATGGGCAGAAGAGAAGCCTTTGTCCCTTTCGTATTCGTTGATGTGAGCCTCCTTGGTCTTTGATAAACAGTTCCAGGGGTCCTGTTCTCATACCATTTCCTGATTTGCTCTTCGTCTTGGTTAGGCATTTCATCGAGTACCTTGTTCACTTTTTCGGCATTGAGTGAATTTCTCCTCACTTCCTGCATATCGTCATTAGACAACCCAAACTGCCTTTTTTCAAATAAATTAGATACCTCCGCATTGTCCTCTTCAAACAGAGTGTTGTTTTTGGTATATTCCAGATAAAGGGCACAAGTTCTTTCATCCTGGAAACTGCGACACGCCCTGCAATAGTATGGGAATTCACTCACCGCATTAGTTGGCTCCAATGAAGAGCGAGGTCTCTGCTACGGAGGACCTTTGTTGAAGTTCTTCGGAAGAAATCTGGGTTGACTAGGTTGCTGGGCCCTCTCTAACTGGACAATTATGTTCTGCATGCTAGTGTTTTGTTATCAACCCTCGATTGCTGCATTACATCAATTAGGATGTTCATCAGATCCGGGCCTTCGCTGGAGGCAGGAGTTTTTTTCTTTATTCTTTGGCTCGGGTTTCGCCTTGGAATACTCGGACGTGTCTGGCCTCCCTGCAACTTTCCATTTGTCATTCAGAACCTTTACTTTTTTCTTTGCGGACGGGAGATCAGCCGGTCTATCTAGACATAGGTGGAGCATGAAATCTCCTGAGAAGGCCTTTAAATAATATGACAAAACCATCTCATCTAGGGGTCTGCAATCTGTAGGGAATTCTTTGACATTTTTGTCAAACCTGAGATCGAATTCTTCAATGGTTTCATTTTCACTTCTTTTTATAGTCATTAGTGCATTGTTCAGTAGTACTGGGTCCTTCTTTTCTTGCCATCTATCAAAGAATTTCTTCTTCAAGTCAGCATAGGTGGCTATACAATCAGTAGGTAGAGATTTGAACCATTCAGCTGCATCATGGGTTAGACAAGAAGCGAAAGCCTTGAATTTAACATCCAAATGAGAAGTGTCAGTAAGCATAAAACACCTTTCCATACCATCCCAATGTTCTGCAGCAGAAATTGCATCAGACCCAAGAAACATAGGAAATTCCTTGATATCTTTGAATTTTAGCATTTGGTTAGGATATCCTGCAATATTAGTGAAATCAAATGTAGAGAAAGAAGCCATGTCTGCTTTATTACTAGAATTTACAAACAATTTGTGTATATCAGGGAGAGTATCGAAAGCTACCTGACCACTTACCAACCTCTGCTGAATTCGATCTTTTCTTCTTAAAAATATGTGACTCACGTCGGGAAGAAGTGTACCCTTAAAGCTTGTCCTTGTCGGATATCTTTTAGTATTATTCACCAATGGAGTCGCCAGGAAAGACCTGCACGGTTAGCTCGAGCTAGTCTTACCAAAATAATGAACAAGGAACGTACCTGAGCAATTGGTGGAGTCGCCAGATAAACCTGTTAGGTCAATCAAATATACAAATTTAAAACACTAGGACGTACCTGAAGACTTATCAATAATGTTGTACTCTCCAGGGTGTGAATGACTATGGATCAACCACTTCAAATTTTAAAAATGGTCCTCGACAACGGCACCAAAATGTTATCGGTTGAAATGGCGGTCCAAGCCACCAGTAAGCATGTGGGGAAGAAGTGACCACTGTCACCTTAGTCACCCTTCCCTATTTGCTTTGGAAGCCTAAGCCTCCTAGGGGAGAGCCCTATAGTAACCCTGAAAAGACACTGAGATACCGAAAATATTTCCTTTTGGGAGCGTTAATGACCAGTGCCTTGTGGAGTCAATTCATGAAGTGAACAGTATGTAATAGGACGTGTAGGTACAATATGCAAGTACAATTACCAGGTTTGTAATTTATTCAGTAGTAAAATGAAAGACCAAAAATAATGTCTTAATAATATCTACACAGAGTCCAATATATTTGTCCTTCAGAGTCATTCAGGCATGCAATTACTAATTCCAGGATTCAACTGTAAGCAACAATAATTGTTTATGATAGAACAATATTAAAACCAATGTATCAATTTAATACTAAGACATCCAGTAGATGCATTCGATTGGACCAACTCATGAAGTTATCATGCACCTATATAATTGTTGAATGTGTGTTTAATGCAACAATGTAATGGTGTTCCTGTGCTTGAGTTAGACAAATGTACCTACAGTATCTGAGCAGATTAATAGTGTTTTCTTCAAGGTATAACCCAAGGATTTGCAGTATGTAATTGCCTAACCATTAGTCGGCCGGGACTGTGCAGGGTGCAATGAATAAAACCAAAAAGGGACAAGTATAAATAGGAGGGGGGCTGTCTTTGTAAGGGCAGCTTTGGTGATGAAGGAAGGTTGGGGAGCAACGAAGATAAAAGGCCTGTACCAGACCTTGGGCTGAGGGGCTGGCCCTAGCGGAGGGTAAAGTAAGGAATGGGGAGCAACAAAGAAAAACGGGGGAGCAACGAAGACGTGAAGGGTTGCTAAGGAGGAAAATATGGAGGAGCGAGGGTGCTGAGGTGGCTTCGGGTTGCCTTAAGGCATGCCTGAATGTGGAAGAGGGAAAAAGGAAAGGCTGCGATGAGTGTAGGGAGCAATAACGAGGTTAGGGAATCACCTCAAGGCTGGCCTAGCTTGCACCCGAGGGGTAAAGGGGAGGTTGGATGAAGGTTGACGAAGAGGCAACGAAGGCAGAGGATAGGGTATCGAAGGTAGCAGAGGGTTAGGGATGGTGAACGACAAGCACCCGAGGATGGAATAAGGAAGAAAGGTCCTGCCTGAGGGTAAAGAGAAGAACATGAAGGTGTAAGGGGAGGAGTTTAAGACTGTTGTAGGTATTGGATATGAAGATAAGGGACTGTTTGAGTGCCCTATCCCTAGGGCATCTAAGGTAAAGAATGACCCTAAATGAGGAAAACAAACCTAGGCAAACAACTACCTAAGAAACCTATGGATAAACCCTAGAGAAACTCTCACAAGGGGACGCTACTCTTACTTTTAAGGTGACAAAGTGTCGACGAAAGATCAAGCCAATACTAATGCAACAATAATGGCTACCATTTCATCCATGAACGTAAATCATTTATCAACAATGAACAAAGAGATTAGAAACAAGACCTCAATGTGCTCGTGTTTTTCCAACAAATCTAAGCATCACCATGAAAAGAAAGAATTTATCCAAAGAACTTTCAAAACTAGCTTGCTTAGCCAGAAAAATCGTCCTCAAGAATGGTGCATTCTCTCCAAAGAGCCCTAGTTAGGGCAAAGCAGTAAAAATAGTAATAATCCCATTTGTATCATGTTTTAAAATGAAAGTGAGGAAATCTATTTATGTGATCTCACACTCACTTAAGATATCCAGGCCGACATGCCTTAAAATATAATAATTTGTAATTACAAAAATGTCAACTTAAAATTAAAACAAAATAATAATAAAATATGACTTATTGTAGGCTTAAGGTAGGCTACCGGGGATATTTGTTCCCCAGGGTGCCAAAAATAGCCTAATTAAGCAAATCACTCCAAACAAAAGGCTGGAGTGAGCTAGGAAGGAGGTGTCATGCCCCTACTAACCCCAGAAGCTGTAAAATCCCTCAACACCCCCTCAAATGACATGTATGTCCTGGTGAAAGGAGAGAACGTCTTGATGAGGAAGAATGCCTAGGAGAAGGAGAACCTGCGGTGTAATGGACCAAGAGGGTGTCTCGGTGGCTATGCAGAAGCCACAAGAGCATATAAACAACATATGGAGCCATGTGACCCAGTGGTCAACCCTTGGGGGCTTCGGTCACCAACCTCGAGGTTAAAAACCTCAGCAAAGGGAAGTCAACAGTGCCATTAAGCCAGAGTACCCCTAGAGGTGGAACCAAAGGGCCCATCCATGACTGCCATTGCTTAATAACACCCTTCTTGGTCAAAATTTTTCTCTCTTTCTCCCTGGGGTACAATTGAAGGTGCGCTAGGTTCAAGTGCAGCGTAGCAGGGAGAATGGCGTGTCTCTTCGTTTGAGAGGAAGAGAGAGGGAGGCAGCTAATTCCTTGTTGACTCCTCGATGGACCAAGTTGAGTTGTTACATGTAGACTCCCCGATGGATTGGGTTGAGTTGGTGCATGTTGACTCTTTGATGGACTAGGTTGAGTTGTTGACTCCTCGATGGACTGAGTTGAGTTGTTACATGTAGACTCCTTGATGGACTGGGTCGAGTTGGTGCATTTGGCCTCTCCGATGGATTAGGTTGATGGATTAGGTTGAGTTGTTGACTCCTCGACGGACTGAGTTAAGTGCTTACATGTAGACTCTTTGATGCACTGAGTTGAGGTGGTGCATGTTGACTCCACGATGGATTGGGTTGAGTTGTTGACTCCTCGATGGACGAAGTTGAGTTGTTACATGTAGGCTCCTTGTTGGACTGAGTTGAGTTGGTGCATATTGACTCGTCGATGGGCTAAGTTGAGTTGTTACATGTAGACTCTTCGATGGACTGGGTTGAGTTGGTGCATGTTGATTCTTGATAGACTGGGTTAAGTTGTTGACACTTCTCGATGGATTGAGTTGCATCGGAAAACCTTTCTTATCATGACAAGATATTCAAGACAAGCCATGATGATTAGAATCTATTCAGATGTGTTCTAGTATGATGATACCTCCCTAGTTAAGAGGGAGTGTTGGTGATTGTGGCTGCATGAGGTATCCTCACACAAGTCGACCTAAAAGAAGATAATAATAAAAGCAATATTGTTATGCCAAAAGAAAAGTCGACACAGACAAGAAGGACAAGTCGGCCCCAGTAGAAAAAGTTGGCCAAAAATTAAGTATAAATAAGAGTGACGTCTCACTCATTTGAACACACCAAGCAAGTTCTCTCCACATGAAGGAAGTTCGCTCAAGCAAGGAGAAGGCTGTTTTATGGGGTTTCTATTTTTGGGGTTATTCTTTTGTGTGATTATTATTGTATCTAGATGTACATTGTATCTTGAACTAATATCTCTGAATAAGAAGGTTGTTGGGTTTTGTCCCTTATGGTTTCCCAAGATAAATCTTTCTCTCTTTGTTACTGTGCATGGTTATCTTTTAGTGATCCTATTTTGTTTTTGCTACAAATAATTGAAACATATTGTTGCTATCTTAAAATCAAACATTCTAGGTTCTAGTTGTTGCCTCTACCTTGAATCTCAAAGTTGATTCCCCAAAAACATGTTAACACCTTACAATTTTTATGAAACTTCCTGATGAAAGCATTAACATAAAGTAGAAAAATCTTCCCATGCTTTAGAAGTGATTTTGCTTGAGTGCAAGGGACATTTTTATAATGTCATGACAGACGAGTTCAACAATAAACACCACCAACATCAAGGTACGTAGAGGGGTTGATGTGCTTGATTAAATGCCTATCCCATACCCTCATACATGATAGAATCCAGTGGAAACGTTGCAATCCTAAAATCTTGAAAATTGGTAAGTCTGTTGAATTCTAAATGGGATCTAAAATTCTACTTTTTGCATATGAAGTCCGATGAGGTTGGAACCACTCTCAAGCATCCTGAAACAATTAAAGTAATGTTAAAAATTTAAATAAAAAGATAGAAAATGAAAGACAAGGAGAATGCCACTTTTATAGAATCAACCGGTTCAGGTACAGAACTAGCTGGTTCGGTATGGAACCAACCATCTCTAGTCAGAGACATTGAATAAGACCCAAAAACATCCAAATTGGTCGGCCTGGTCGGTTTTGCCAGTTTTGGTCTGATTCGAATAACATTGGTTGTCATCTTGTATGGTCAATCATTTCTTGGATTTTGGCACAATAATTGTTACTGCCAGTCTACTTGGAAAGTTGGATAATCTTATTAAATTGGAAGGCTCTTCATTATGAAGTTCTTGATATTGTTATTCTTGTCATTTGTAATTCAAGGGACATGAATGTGCTTATCATAGGCTACCCAATTCTCAAAACGTGGGGCAAAGTGTTTTCTATAAATAGAGACTAGGATAGACTCGGTAATTTTTAGACCAATAATTGGCACCGATAAACAAGCTTACTAAAGAGACAAAAACAATGCGGTTGTCCAATAAAGGAACAATCTTGAACCACAAACCTCAATGATTGTATGTCTCCAAGTAAGAAACCAATATTGGTCTTTAAGCCAAGACAATGAAGGGAGGAAGGATAAGCTTCCCTAAGCAAGTAAAATAAAAATTGAAGCACAGGAACATGGTGGCCAATTGGTGGAGCTAGACCCTTAACCTTGGTGAATAAATTTTTTTGGTCCAAACAAATTGATGAATAAATCTAGGCAGAATAAAGTCGTTTGAAGGTCAAATTTGCACCATATGGAATTGCAGCTAAAGAGTATTCATATCCTTACCAATTACCTAATACTTATGGTCTTCTAAAAGCCTAAAGTATTCTTATGGGTCAAGCTTCAAATTACATAGGTACATTGAAACTATGAAGTGTGAGACGTTTCAATCTCATGGAAACATTGGAAAGCTTCTTTCCATTTAGTTTAAAATGCACAAAATGCTATACACAAGATTGGATCAGTTAAATTGATTTAGACTTGAGTTGTCATGAAGTTAATGTCAGTTGGGTTTCATATTTTTGAGGTTAATGTTAGTTGGTTTATCATAATTTATCAACTATTATTGAACTTAAAAAATTAATTTGGAGTACTTCTGCTGTGACTTCTCCCTTTGTATTGAAACACCCTGCTCCCTCAGCACTAGAAGACCTTGCCCTTTCTGTGCTAGAACATCTTGTTGCTCTCTGCACTGCTGAATCTTGTTCATCCAACTGTGTCAAGTCCCTCCAAGTAGGTTTACTGAGATGAGGCTCCTGCTCTCTTAGTGACATTGGATGCCACTCTAGACTCCCTCTGAGTCCCTGCAACCTCCCTCTGTAGCTCTGCTTCATACTCTCTTTGAAGCTGCTCACTGGTTGGCTCACTAGCCTATACAGAGTGCCCTCCCTGATGCCAATCAAGACTGCATCTTGGATACCTACTCTAACTGAGTGAATAAGCCCTCCTCAGAAGTAGACGGCATAGACCTCGTCCTCTAGGGATGAAACCGAGAGTACATTATCTCTCAAATATGGCCCATAGCTTGACCACCTCTAGAGTTTGCCTTGACTCCAACTAAAGGGTAATTGCTCTCGTTCTCCTCGTAGCCAACCTGATGTGAGCCCCACATCTCATGTGGCATATTGAGTCAATATTTGAGACATCTTGAAGCACCTGCCCCTCTCCAGTCAGGTGGCATTGTCAATATACTAGCCATAGGTGGTCAAACACCCAAACATGATGATGAGCGAGAACTCCTCTCAAAACCTGGTGGTAAACTCATATGTTGTTGCTGCCATCCACAACTCATCATCTTCCTCTTCTGCTGGTCAAACCATCTGCTTCTTCTTTCCCTTAGCCTCTTTGCGCTTCTTCCTTTGAGGGCACTGGCTAGCATATGTCCATAGTCCTGGCAAATAAAGCATGTGATCCTGCTCATGTCCTTCTTTTTGCTGCCATCTGAAGATTCCATTGAAGAAGTGACTATCTTCTTTCCTTTACCCTTGGAATTAGAAGCAAAGGCAAGATTCTCTTTCTCCTCATCTGCTCCCTGACCTCTGTCCTGGAGACCTCTCCGAATCTCCTCTTGACTGAAGTAATCCCAAGATTTGTTCCAACTAGGCAACTTCTCTCTGGAGGTTAAGATGAGGTTTTCCTTTTTCGTCCTCATCCATCTCCTGATCTCATTCTCCTCTTGTTGCTGAATTTCACTCAGAAATCCTCCCGGATTTGCTCCTGAGTGAAGTCAACCCATAGCCTATTCTTGTATGGGAGCTTCTCCCTGCCCCCTATTGTTGCTAAACTCATCGACCACAACTGGAGGACAAAATACCACAATGCCTGGAGAAAGGATGCTACCTTCCACTGAAGGAAGTTAGAGATCCCCTCCTTCAATCAGTTTTCATACCTCAAACTATAGGCCATATCTGCAAACTTTGCTGTAATTACTGCAGTCCTTCACTATAGAAAAACAATAACGTAGGCTGTTGGAAATCTCTTTTAGATGCCCGGGATCAGCAGCTGTTTTGGGCCTTTCCCTGGGTTGCCCGGTTTGCCCTAGACCCACCCAACAACTTCTAGCTTGCCCGCGACCTTCATGTTCTGTCGGCTCGACTTCTTTCCCACGACTTGACTGCTTTTCCGGTGGTGCTGCTAACTTGGCAGCCTTGCTGGTTGCCCTGTTGGAGGTCTTGTAGCCTTGCTGACTAATCAACGACTCTCTGGCAGAAGACTAGCGACCCTACTTAGCTGCCATCTTTTTCTCTTCTTTGATGGCTCAGTGGCTGCAGCCGCCACTTTTCTTGGCCGACGGTTGCGTTTTGATAGCTTCCTACAGTTGCGACTTGCTGTCAATCCCACGGGCGCTAGTTCTGCTTCAACTCTGATGGAAATTCTTGTGACAGGATCTGACTCTACTCATCCGCTGTTTCCCGTTAGTCGAGTCAACGTCTTGGCTGATAGTCCAAGCATTGCTCTGCTCCTCTACTGCTGGCTTCGTAGATCACGTCTGTCTGTCGACATGCACTTTGCTCCTATGTGCTTCACGATTGCTGCCTTCTGCTATCTGTCGACGACTCTCGTATGTTCCTCGTGTCCAGCAGTGGTGGCTCCTCCCGAGTCCCGGTTGTCCACAACACAATCCTCTTCCAGCTCACTACCTTGACAATTCTCCTGTCGACGGCCAGATCTGGCCCAAGAATGACTCTCCACGATTTGGAGGCCTCGCTGCTGTAGCGTCTCCATATCGACGATCTGGCAGCACCCGTGCCCGATTGCTTCGGTGGCTTTGGTTGCGGCTTATTGTCACCCCTACTCACGCCTCAGACTTCAACGCCCAACCACTCTAGGCTTCTTTGCGTCGTTTCCTTATTGAGTCCACACTTCGTGGTCAACACCCTTGTTGGCCCGCATTCTTTTGCCACAAGCTCGACTTTGCTTTCATCTTCGTCTGTGCCTAGCCTGAGCATCCTTACGATACCTATGTTTAGCCTGTGGCACTCTCTATTTTCATGGTCGAAAGATTCACGTCGCCCAAATCTGGCTGCTGCAGCGTGCCCAACTCTACTTCCCTTGACACCTACAGCAGGCGGACCATTCTTTCATGTCCACCTTGACCTTGCTACACGCCACCAACTCGTGGCTTTGATCCTCAACCAGCTCGAGCTCTAACTACTCTGCACTCGTCGATTTCCCTCAAAGCAAAAAACTTGGCTTTGATACCCTGTTAAATTTCTTAGTTCAGATCCGGTTAGTAGCCTTCAAACAATTTACACAAAATTATAAACTGAAACACACTGAACTATAACAAATTATGCAGCGGAAAAACTCAGGAAACCATCACACCATTTGACACATTGATTTACCGTGGGAGCCCTAGATCCACACTGAATCCAATAACAAAAAATTAACTCTTCCCTGGAAAGGCTGTGATCTCAAACTGAGATCTAGACTACTCACTACAAGAGGAAATCCGTCTCTTGCAACTGTGATGCTGACCACTATAGAAGATCTCCTTTACTCCTGTGGCTGTGATACTGAACTCATACTCTAAGGATCCTTTTATATTCTCACACTCATGCAAATACCATGGACCAATACCATGGGCCCTCCAATACCATGGGCCAACCATTTACATGAGGTTATAAATCCACCTTTACAATGTCTAGAAATCATCTCGGCTTCTTCTATGTTGCTTGACACCCCCAACATAGAAGTACCTACCGAGCTACCAAAAATCACATTGGAAGCCTCTTCATTATAAAGTTCTTGATATTGTTATTCTTGTAATTTGTATTTCAAGGGACATGAATGCGCTTGTCATAGGCCACCCAGTTGTCAAAACGTTTTGCAAAGTGCTTTCTATAAATAGAGAATGGGATAGACTCGGTAATTTTAGACCAATAATTGGCATAGATAAACAAGCTTACTAAAGAGACAAAAACAGTGTGGTTCTCTAATAAAGGAACAATTTTGAACCACAAACCTCTATGATTGTGTGCACTGTGGACCAATAATTGGCACAGATAAACAAGCTTACTAAAGAGACAAAAACAGTGTGGTTCTCTAATAAAGGAACAATTTTGAACCACAAACCTCTATGATTGTGTGTCTCCAGGTAAGAAACCAATATTGCTTTTTCAAGCCAAGACTAATGAAGGGAGGAAGGATAAGCTCCCCTAGGCTAGTGAAATAAAAATTGAAGCACATGAACATGGTGTCCAATTGGTGGAGCTAGACCCTTAACTTTGGTGAACAATTTTTTTTGGTCCAAATAAATTGATGAATAAATCCAGGCAGAATAAAGTCATCTGAAGGCCAAATCTGCACCATATGTAACTGCAGCTAAAGAGTATTCATATCCTTACCAATTACCTAATACTTATGGTCTAAGTCACCGGATTCGGCGCTTTTCAAGCATAAAATTCGAATTTAGGCGAATTTCAAGGCATGCCGATTTTAATCGTGAAGTTTGCCAGGGAAATTCAAATATTGCGATTTGCCCGTCGTGAACCATATTGTGATTTGCATATAGCAATGTAATTAATATTTTCTGGTCGTGGGTGCAGAGTAGGATGCGATGCAGCAATCCCCCGCGTCTAGTCGATCGTCAGACCACGCTACGCGGTCTTTGCAGCGGTATATGAAGTGCAAGTCTTCCCCTGGTCAAGTAATCTCGATCAGCTGCGTCAAGACTTTTTTGTTAAGGAGTTAAGCCGAAGAACAGCCAGCGGAGTCTCGCCGAACTAAAGGAAGGAGGAAATACGATAGCGGGTTGGAGAGTAACCCAGAACACTCTGAAATTATGTTACCCTTAATTTAATTATCAGGGTATAGTTTAATTTTTATAATGTGCTTAAGAACATTTTAAATTTTATCAAATAAATTCATATATGGAATAGTTTCATTTTTAAAATGTGTTTAATGAATATATTAAATTTTATTAAAAATATATATATATATATATATATATATATATATATATGGTATAGAATGTAGATTATAATTTCATTTTTATCAAAAAATTCATATATAATATAGTTGGTATATAATATAGTTTCATTTTAATGATATGTTAATGGACATATTAAATTTTAGTGAATTTTTTTATATATATAATATATATTTTAATTTTATTGCCTCTCGAATTTAATGCCGAATTTTATCACCAAAATTTTGACTGCCGATTTTTTGTCGAATTTCAAGGTCGTCGAACTCGAACACGAATTCGAACCAGGTGACTTAGCTTATGGTGTTCTGAAAGCCTAAAGTATTCCTATGGGTCAAGCTTCAAATT